>CM034243.1:31265023-31865023 GCA_019916065.1 Vitellaria paradoxa
CCGGAGACATCCAGTAATTAGATGAAGCAAATGCTTATTAAGGGAATTGCATAGGTTTCATCAGATAATAAACTGCAAAATGGGTTGGGACAAAATTACATAATAGATTCAAGTACGTACCTATATTTAATGGATTCGAGTAAGTGAATATGCTACCCTGACCCACATACATTTCATTTACAATTTGATTGGTTTTTACTTTATCCTAAAACTCAAAAAAATCTCAGCCTATTTGTTTTTTCTTTTTCTCTAAATACAGGATATCCATTGGAAAACCACAATCACAACTGGACTATGATAATGCAATTCCACAGGTCTCATCAGAGAAATAAACTGCAAATAGGTTGGGACAAAATTACTTAATGGATACAAGCATGTACCTATATTTAATGGATTCAATTAGGTGAATATGCTACCCGAACCAGATACATTTCTTTTACAATTTGATTGGTTTTTAATTTATCCTAAAATTCAAAAAATCCCAGCCTATTTCTTTTTTCTTTTTCTCTAAATACAGGATATCCATTGGAAAACCACAACCACAACTAGAATCACACAAGTAACCCATTTCTTGAAATCTCCGAAGGGATGGGATTGTGACTGCAATTTTTCTTTGAAGATTCACAAGGACCTATGTGCCCTAAGACGATTAATGTATATCCCTGGCCAAAAAGATTGATCTATAGTCTTTAGATGCATCACAAAAATCAGAAAGCTAAAAAAAACTTGAGAATAAATTACTTCCTGTGCACAAATTCCAAGAGATCTCATAAATCAACCATTGCTGAATTTTTTTTGCGATTAAGATAATAGAGATGTAATTACCTGAGTGATACTCAGTACAGCGTCAACATGAATGTCTGGTCCTTCTCGTCGGAAAACAGGATCCTCCCGGACCTAGAAAGAAATATTAACCTATAATTTCTAAGCAGAACAGAAAGGTATTCATCCTAACTTACCAGAGAAATATTAACTGTATAGGTGGTGATAGAACTTATACACAGTACCTTGATAGTGACATAAAGATCACCAGGTTGATTGCCATCAGGATCTGCTCCACCACTTCTATACACCTTCATAGTTTCATTATCATCTACTCCTGCAGATGCCAAGAAAACAGAGAAGCGCATAACCATCCATCACAAACACAAACAGAGAAGGCCCAAACCAAAGTAGAAGAAACCAAAATCCTCTGCCCCCATCCCAACCTCATAGATGCTCAAGAACAATAGAAGCAACCCCAATTGGGCCATTATCAACCCCTGCATCGCCTCCAAACTTACCCATAGCATCCCCTCTGTCACAGTGTACCTAACAGTCCGTATTTTTGTTTTTGATAAATTATAGTCTGTATCATCTTCATCCTATATAAATGACAGATCAATAATTTCTATCGTCATTGAGCCATACAAGTGTATAACCATGATTCATGAATCCATGGGCACCTCTAACCACCTACAGTACAGAAAAACTACACTGGTTCTTCCCATTTTCCTTTCATTTGAATATAATGGAAAACTGTTTCCCTTCTTGTCAGGACAACAAACTACTAAACCAGTCTCCCAGAATTTCTTAAAGATCTTCAAGGCACAATAAACTCAAGACTCAATACTATAAGCATGGCATGAGATTTTCATACCAAGCATTAATGTCAAAGATCCCTTGCAAGTTACCAAGCTCATTTGCTTGTTATGAGTGGACAACCAAATGCTCAGTAAGTAGCTCATTCTAGATTCCGGTGGTTAAGAAATGGCAGGAAAATTCCTCTTGGGGGCGTGCACCAGTCCACACAAGGTTCAAGGAAGCCTCAATGCAAAACAATGAAACTATGCATTGCCAAGCTTTTAGCATTAGTATAGTTTACCACTTTGGTTAGTTTTATATAGGATTTCTCTCTCTCTCTTTTTTTTTTTTTTTGGGGGGGGGGGGGGAAGAATTTTGGGCATTCATTTTTAAGACGTGAGCTTGTAAGGGATGCCAATGGATCTTACTGGAAGCAAAGTAATTACTTTCAATGGGTGTCATATAGGTTTGGTTGCATCATAATTGTTAAAAGATGCTGCTAGGCACCAAAAAACCAAACTCAAGTCTTTAACCAGTACCAGGCAAAATGCCTCCAAAGAAGCGCGGGCCCATGCCCAAGGCACAAATAAGACAACTCTCCTAACTTAGGCTTTAATTACATGTTTTACTTATGGCCCCACCAGGAAGCCTACTATTTATAGTGTCGATGTCACATGAAATCATATTCCCTTCAGCACCTAATTTGATTTAGGTTAAAACCCTAAAGCAGCTTCGCTTCTCCGTGCTCTTTCAATCTGTCAGGAAATGACTATCGACAAGCTACCACAGGAAAGTGGAAATGGATACTCCCTCAATCTCCAGTCAACACTCTCCCTCTCTCCAGCAGCCACTAGGTCAACTTTCTTCTAAGTGTGGTCCATTGGGAACCTAGGTGTCACAAGTAGAGTTTCTCATCCTTCCTCTTTTATTATTCTGCATTTTGTTGTGGATGTTATATTCACATATATAGCTAATAAAAATATACAAAATTTATATTTTTGACCATATCCATGCCGTATCCGTATCTTCATTTTTCTAAAATTACCGTATCCGTATCCGTGTCCGTACCCGTATCGTATCCATACTTCTTAGCAAGCCAGATTTGATTGACTACTTTATCTTATAGACCCCACCCTCCCCAACCGTGAAGGTGGGGCAAACAAACCCAATTAAAAAATAGGAAATTATCAGTACTCAGCTTCACGTCGCAGCAACAGGGGACAGAACAGCCCCACATTTGGACCTTCCGTACTTTGAGATAACCCACAGAGCCCCATCCCTTGGTGCAACTATGGAAACCTAAAAAGAGCAATGTTTTACAAACCTCCCAAACACTAAAATATATTAAATTCAGAAACTCTATAATCTACCCTTCTGCTTCCATATATTAAAGGCGCTCACTGCAAATAAGAATGTGCTACTCACACATCCTGCACTAAGGTAGATCATGCTTGTCCAATCTTATATAGCCCATGAAGGACTTCCTTTCTACTACTAAGATTGAGAAGTCCCACGGGATAAAACATATGAGGGTATAGTAGTGGCTGTTTTTCAAGGAGTAAAACCCACTTCACAATAGGAAATATTTTGTAGTCTTCTAAAAATTATTGGAATGCCGACGAGGCCAATGAAACAAATGAATTAGCTTTACTTCTTATCCTTGATGATGATCATCTCTCACCATTCCAGCAGCTTTGTTTATTTACGTTCAAAACATTAATGTATTTACAAATTACAAAAATAGAAAACATCATCTGTAATTTGAATCGATATTACCTAACCATTAACTAACACATCTAATTTTCACAACGTACAGAGAAAAGAAAATAACCCCAAACATCAAACAAGCAATTCTCCTAATTGCTAATCATTGCAATTGGGTCAAAGGTGATTGCATTTATTACATGATCAACCACCTTGCTGCTTCCTCCCCTTTTTGGTCTCTTACAACCACCCCATTGTCTACCAGTTATCACTGATGACTACAATCATCGCTACAGTAAAAAATCCACAGATTTTTCTGACCTTCTGTGGATAAAAGATCTTTTACACCATTACCTCACAACAAATGCCCTGCTAAATTGGCACAAGCTCCAAGAATAGATTGCATAAGGTGAAATTTCAATAAAGGCAAAACATTCTCAATTTAGTGTGTTTCAATTAAGGGAAGTGACACTTACCTCCCCTTAGCTTTAGAACAATTGCAGGGATCACTCCAGATAAATTAGAAATAATAATGAAAGTCGTGTGTGTGTGTAAATTAACATACCCTTCTCCATTATTTAACATACAATACAATAATACGGGGATAAAATCACCAAAATTTTGATTGAATAAAATAGCTCAACAATGCTAAGTGTAATGAACTTCCTCTCTTGCCCCCTTTTTTCCCCGTACTAATTCAGTCTCAAACAACACACAGGGATTTTTGGGATGTCATTTTATCAAAATAATTCATACAAACTCTGGCATAAGTCCTTTAAACAACTCCTATTAGAGCTCACATTAACATTCCACAAAAAATGGAGACAGTTCTCCTAAATTCATAAAATCATCTCTGAAAGAGTTAGACAACCAACAGAGGCAAGTCCAATCTTTTAAATCAGTTAGATAAATTAGAAACGAGACCAACTGACAATATTAAAAGTCTTTCACAACTATACCACATCCGCTTAAAATTTTCAAAATACCTGCCATGATATCCAGCTTGACTGTCTTTGGTCCTCTCACTATTTTCTCCCCATTGCAAGACTTGCAAAAGCTCTGTATTTGAACCATAAAACTTAGTACATCCACAGATCAAGATAAATGCCTTAATGTACCAATTTTTAATAATAAAAAAATGAATGAACAGTAATAAATTAGATCCAGCAACCATTACACCAGGAAAGTATACATAAGAACACAACTTATGCTTGCAAATGAAGATGTCAAATATAAGAATCAAAAAAGGGTCTCGCAACGAAATATTTGAACTTGCCACAGACCATATATGTTAGTTTTGGCATAAGTTTAGTAGACTGTTGAGCAGTTACGATATAGAGAAAGCTAAACCATGACATTCTCTACTTACTGCAAAAGTCCATTTCAAACGTTGCCCAGACCAGCATATATAAATTGCAAAGCAACCATCAAAAAGAATAGTCTCAGTTCATCAGTACTTGGATGAATTTGTTGTGAATAAATCCACTATCTAATGGGCACATCTAATAATAGTTGTGATCATCTATCAGACAAGGAGTTGAACTATAATGCAATTTCAATAAAAAGGTTGCGAGCTTTTGTTTTATATAATTGTAACTTAAATTTCTATTTGCACATACAGCCCAAACTAATTCTGAATTCATAAACAGAGAATACAGCCCTAATATATACATGTGCCAGTACCAACTAACAAGACAACATATAAGAGATGACCTAGTTGCTGGGACGCGGCATTGACCGACAGCTCATACCGCGAGGACCTTGGCTACAACACCGATCTTATCTGTGGTATCCATCCACTCATTATAGTGGCAGTGAGTCGCATGAGAGAAGACTTGATCGGAGGATAGGAAGCATGCCGCAGCTAGGGACATTCAGGACCTGTCCTTATCATATTAATACTAAACCCTTGGACTAGAAGCAAGACTTGAGAGGAACCACTTCACCTTCACGCAGGACCATCAAGGAGAAGTGTATCAGGGGCTGGAGTTGGGGATACATTGAGGCATTACCGCGGTCAATTCGAAAAAGAGAAAAGCTTATGCATTTAATACACCGGCAGCCAAATTTAATAACCTCAACCACCATTACCAGGTGTCCATCCCCTATCCAACTACAAACCCCAATGCCTTGAACACCCAATGCCTCAGAGATCTGTCACCTCTATTCTGAATCCCTACACCTTGGACTAACTTTCAGAGTATAGTCACATCCATCATTAACACTTATTCCACTGACACATACAAACCCTACAAGCTTGTAATCGTTAGTTATCTCCCCACCACTATATATACCTTCATTGTCCTTATATCTATGGTGGACATTCAATACACCCACCAACCGACACATGATCTCAGTCTCTCTCTCTCTCTCTCTGTCTTGCTCTGAGCTGCCTCAGCTCTCATCCCAAACACCTCCGGTGGGATCCCGCCATCGATTACAACCATTATTACTTCCAGATTATTAGAGTTCCCCACGTCACTATGATCTCCCACAAAGATCATTGTCATATCTACATACACAAAAAGGCACGAGCTCTAGATTTCATAAAAGAGTTGTCAACAAGCTAAATTGCATAGCATGAAAACATCAATGCATTTCCAAACTTGACTTGTTTATCTTTTGAGAGGATCGAGCTAATCACAAGTCAAACATGAGTTATTTACCTTTTGAGTTGATTAAGACAATCACAAGTCAAGCCCAAGTAGTTGATTTTTTTATGAAGTCCAAGAGTGCATTCAAGTTTATCGAACAGAGTTCAAACTGAACTCAGAAAATTAACAAGTTTCAGCATATGTTCAAGCTTGGCTTTGTTCCTAATATCTTGAACAAGCTCTTTTAACTAGCCAAACATGAACTGGTTCATTTTATGGCCCTACTCATAACCTACACCACTCAGAGGACAATGATCAAAAGACATTGATGAAGAGAAGATCTAGCTGTTGAGAAATTCTTATTCTGTCCATCAATGCAGCGTTCCAAGAGACACAAAAAGCTAATAAATAGCCTCACTGTTTTTGCCAAATAAGAGAACAATGCGAACAGAAAGAACATCTAAACCTATAGGTGTGTCTAAACAGTTTTCTGGTTTATCTACCCTCAAAATTTTTTATCACGTAAATCACAAGTTGATCACATACATGTCATTATGTCTGACAAAACATAGGATTCACAGCATATCCCCGCCACGGAAGTAACAAGAAAGCACTGGCATTAGTAACAAAAATTGTACAACACACCCTAAATCACATTGTAACAAAAATTATAACATACCTTAACAACTTTTCCAGTCCCGCTACAATAAGAGCATGTAACCTGGACCCTGAATGGGCCAGTTACTTTGTTTATCTGAAATTATGCAAAAATCAAAAGTTATCCATAAAATCATTGCTACAATACAATTACGATTATGAACATGGCTGTAAGAAAACACACCATGCCTGAGCCTCTACAGGTCCGGCAAGTTTCAGGTCGAGTTCCAGGAGGAACACCAGCTCCACCTAAAAATGGGGATCAAGCAAGAACATCATAATTGGGAAGTTATCATACTATAGCCAGTAAACAGAAGTTATTAACAACCCATGCCACATGAACTAGGGTATGGGTATTGGGTGTCAAATGCAGACAGGTATCTAATATCCAAATGTTGGATTCATCTAATTTTCATGTCCACAACTGCACAAATATGTGGACACAACAAAAACATTGATAATTTTAATGTAACTTTTCATTTTCAGTATAAATAGTACTTACAAAGTCAAATATATTTTTTTCCGGAAATCAGTACGCACAATATGAAAGTTCTATACAAAGTTCAAATTAGTAAATATGCTATTTTACTAACTGTACATGATGGACACATATTCCATACTCTTTATCTGTCTGTCGGTTGTAGAGAAGTAACTGAGTTTGCAATAAAAGCAAGCAAAAAATCTAATACGGGGGGAAAAAGAGAGAGAGAAAGAGAGATTGTAAATAACAATTGCAGAGATGTCAAGCTCGGAGAAAAATGCCATACCACAGGCTTCACAAGGCAACTCAGTTTGGAATGTCAGAGTTTTTGTGCATCCCTGAACAGCTTCCATAAAGGATAGTTCAACTGAAACCTATACATCACAAGTGCATACTGAAAATTTTCCCAATAACAAACTCTAGAACTCCAACAAATCACTAACACTGATGCATAGGAAAAGAACCTTGACATCTTTACCGCCCAAGCCCCTATGAAAGAATGAACTAAAGATCTGCCCTCAGTTGTAGAGTGTGGCACAACATGCACAGTAGAAAGAGAAAATTAGGATTCAAAAGTCAACAAATATTATGGAGATAAATATTGATAACAAAAAAAAAAGGATAAGGGCATAAAAGGCCATTTAAATCAAATTCAGCACACATAAAACCCAAAATTTGAAGCACTCAATGAAAAACGACCAATAAACCACTCAACAGAATCTGGGGAATATATTTAACAGTCACATCATGATTGATAACACGGTCGACATCAGTGGTAGTTATCCCAAACTACAAATTGGGAAAAACAGATTTAGGACAAATCCAATAATTAGTTAACCCATTCGCAACGCAATCAACAGCATTGCAAGCAAAAGAGAAGTCCCAAGATGAAGAAACAGTATCACTTTTTATATTGGTAATTACCTTTTCTTTCTGCCCTTATAACACCCAATCCCATTTTTACATGAATGCTAAAATGTCCTACAAGGGGAAGAAGCCAGATTGAATTGGAAATGGGCCATGTAACCATGACCAACAAAATAAGGATAGACCCATAACTGGTATGCCAAGTATAATGCATTACTATTAAGATTGTATCCATTTAAGCGCACAAAAAAATCCACTGAGAAATATGATAACAACGAAACCATGTAAAAAATTAAAAGTTGAAGGGCTACGAATTGGTATAAACAAATTATAAAGATGATGTCACAGGCAACAAGATGAATGTGGAAAGTGGAAAGATTTATACATCATAAAAAAAATCAGGTCAAAACAAAGATTTCGAACTCCGCAAATACCAATCAAGAAACATAACGGGCAAGGAACATAAATAAACATCACCAGCTAATGGTTGGAAAATCCTCACACGGCAAGGACCATCAAGTCATCATACAGGTAGATAAAAGTTGCTACAGGACATAAGTTAAACATAAATTCATCAATACAAAATCCAATAGTTAATATTCCTAAACCATCAGTTCCTGAGGTCACTGTGATGTTGCACAAACTCTCTCTCTCTCTCTCTCTCTCTCACCCTCACACACACACACGCGCGCGTGTGCATTTAAACAAGAAATCAGCCCATATATTATCAAATTGGCATTTTTGCAAATTCTCAGGATCAACTTAAGGAGAACCACCGAGCTTTCCACAGGTGGAAACAAGCCACAGAAACCTCTAAAACAGCCACAGAATGATATATTGTGTGTACGAAAAAACTTGAATATAAAGACGAAAATACTTACATTATCTGAATTAAAGATGTCAGCAAATGGATTGAAGTCAGGCCCCCATTGACCACCACCCATGCCACCACCATTGGCAGCATTTTCAAAAGTTTCATGGCCAAGCTACAAAATTATGCAAATAAGCAACACAAGTTTGAAAAAAGAGAAGTGAAGATATTTGATAGGGAACAATAACAAAAACAATTATGGCAAAGCTACTGAGAAAACAACCACCTTCAGATAACATGAACAGTTGAGAAAGTAGAGTTCAGTAACAAAACTTTTTCTGAAAACTACCCTAGACCAGCCTCCAAGATGTAAAATGCAAAAATAATTTGATCCATGTACCAAAAAACATAATGAGCAGAAGGTATCTTTTCTTTCTAAGTACAACAGTTAGTCATCATGAAGTTGAACTAAAAGAAATTATCATGAAGTTGAACTAAAAGAAACCAACATACAAGCAAGAAAAGCAGACATAGTTCAATAAAGATGTCTATGACGCATAAAAACTCTTAACAATATGCAAGAGAACGCAAACGTGCATACACAGAGAGAGAGATTCACATTAGTCTAAGCTTGTCTTCATAAACAACAGTTCCAGCCGAAGTAATTGTATTAGTGCACTTCTCAAATGGAGAGCCCATCAGCCATACCACCCTTTGAGTCGGTCTTGGCTAATTGGCCTCTTGGTGCTTGACTCCTATCCACCTACCACTCAGTATGGGGCTCTATGCCCCCATGATTTAAGAGAACTATTATACTTCATAATAACAATAGATTTCAATCAGTGATACTAACAATTCTAACAAGTTGTTTTAAGGTAAGATCATGGATTGAGTGGGCTTGTGGCTTATGGGAGCCAACAACCAACCCTTTGACTCAGTTGCTCAATTGATCAGTTACAATTATCGATCTCTAGGTGCTTGACAACCATATACAATGCCACCAGGTGGTTGTGTCCCTCACAAACACACGCCCCCCCCCCCCAAAAAAAATTGGGGGAAATGAAGATTAGTGTTGCATGACCATGTTATTTGCATCACTATTTATATGTGTTTGCTTGGTTAATTTAGATGTATGTTTTGTATTGTGCAATGTTGAACATGTAAACTCATGCACACCGGCACTGTTCTACCTATCAAGCTGTTGAACTCACCCTTTTTATATCACATGCCACCCTCAAGAGCTGGGAGCAATCACCCAAAGCTGAATTGAGACTGTTGGCTTGACCAATAGATCCTCCTCTCTCTTTATCTTGTAGTTCTATTTGTGCAACCCGGAATGTGGATCCCGAAAATTAGACTTATATCATCATCTTATTTGAAATGATGTTGTGTATAGCTCATCGCCAGATATTATTATTCTCTATGATGTATGATATGTTATGGCCAAATAGACCTTATTTGATTGTTGCTGGGATGGCAACCTATGGAGTGTACATTATTTTAATATGACAATAAAAGACAATATATGTTAAATGCCCTATACCGTATTTGATGTTTGTTGTACAGGTTAATTTGAATGGTGATGTAAAGTCACTGCTCATTAATGTGAATGAACCTTATCAGCCCTGAACATTCCAGTTTTGGGGCATGACAAAATCTTTGCCTAACAATTTTCAAGCATTAGTGGTGTATCAAGTTTTCAGCATTAGGACACTAGAGGCTTTCCAAGTTTGACAATATTCAAGATTTAACTCAAGTTTCTTCAGATATTTATAATTAGATGAATTTGTTTTTTAATAAAATGGTTAGACGAGTTGTTTACATGATTCTATAGCTTTGGGCTCAGCTGACTTGGTTTTGAATCCCGAAATTATAGACATAGAAGAAAAGAAAATTACTGCACAATTCCCTAGATGTCAGTACACCAATCTGCACAGACACTCTTTATCCAAGAATCACAGCAGTCAGCTGCCAATGAATGCTTCCGCCCTTTCTAATAGACAAAAAGCTGGCAAAGAATTAACTCTTCAATACTTTTGTTAATGTTATAAAAGACAAAAACTCCTGCTCCACTCAAAAGGCTTGTAGCAAAACAAAATGCAAAAGCAATAGAGAAAAGGTTTATTTTAGTTGACAAAGTTGCATGGTCCAAGGGCATACAGTGTACCCATATGAAAAAAATGGAGAACCACAATATAGACCCTCAAATTCAATTGATGAAAAGATGACAAGATAATGCCTCCAGGAAGCAAATTTATAAAAAAACTCAATTAGTTTGATCTTCATGCTAAGACATCATAGTACAAAACTACACCTTTCTGTTATTTTTTTATTAGTCCAGGCAAACATAATCGTGAACATATATCTGAATCAATGTATGCTTCCATATTGAGTTCAACAGCATTTCAGCAAATATCCAAATTCCTAACAGTTCCATCTCTAAGGAATACAAGTAAAATGAGCTATTAGTGAAACCTGGTCATATTGCGCACGCTTTTCTTCATCTTTCAAAACCTACAACAATACAAACAAAACAGTTTCATGGTGCATATCGTGTATTAATAACAGCATTCCAGCAGTTACACTATGCATGCCAAAATGTGAGTACCTCATATGCCTTTTGGACTTCTTGAAATTTCTTTTCAGCTTCAGGGTCATTCTTATTAGTATCTGGATGCAATTGCTTTGCAAGCTGGAGAATGACCACAAACATGACATACAACCTTAGAAAAATAATCGGATGGCAAACCTAACAACTTTCTACAAACATCATTTGGAAGTGAATGGAACAATCTTGACTGGTTCCATCCATATGCAATAATAGAGCACATCCAAACATTTTTAAATGTGAACTGCAAAAGCAAGAGAAGAGCCAAACACATACCCCGTAATAAGCTTTCTTGATTTCAGACGGAGTTGCATTCTTACTTACACCAAGTACGTCATAATAATCTCTTGCAGCCATATACGCTGATCAGAGAAACAACTCAAAGTTAACTGCAACATGCTTCAGCATCTCATATAATGTAAGGTAGCAATAATTACAAGCAACTGCATGCCCAAGTATATAGCTGTGCACACAAGAACAACATCACCAAATGGTCTTGTTGTTCAATAGTATCCTCCGTGGCCCAACTAGTGAAGAATCAAAAAATCAGATTTTAAAGGGTTTTTTCACCTATATTCCCTGTCGTTTAGGCTTTGTACAGTTCCACAAGTTTCATAAATGTGCACCTAATCCCTAAGATTTGTATTGAAGTCACTTAGATCCCCTTTGTTAGATTTTTCCATACAAAAAGTAACTTTTGACCAATTCAATGCTATGACATTACCTTTACACCCTTACAATTAGTATAAAAAATGCATGAAAAAAAAAATTGAGAGTAAGGTTCTTCTGTTATTGTTTGATACTAATGGAAAATGGAAATGAAGTGGAAGAAAGTGAGAAACTAAATTTTTCTCTTCCATGTTTAGTTTATTAATTTATGTATATGTACAATTACTAATTTATATTATATAGATATAAAATATTAATGTGAAGCATAATAATGTAAAGTACTAATACAGAAAAGGTTCACAAAAAATTTTAATAAATTAATTATTATGTAATTTTTATATTAAAAAAAAAAGATACACTATCATAATATAAATACTTTTTTCAATACTTTAGTATTAAATTGGTCAAATGTTAATTTTTTGATAAAAAATCTAACAGGGTCTTAGTGTAGTACAAAGCGGAAACCACAAGGCGTATGTTAAATATACCCAACTGTAAATACATTTTCCTCTTAAAAATACTCAAAAACAGAAAAGAACATATATTTTCAGTAGGAAAAAACTTTGAATCTCGATTTCTAGTGTTCTAGTATCATAAAAATGAAGAAGCCACTACTCAAGTTAGGCGCACAAAATTAAGTATGGAAAAATAATATATGTACATTTGAGTGCTTACTATAGAAAGAAAATATAACCAATACCAGTGCCATGAATTAATCTTGCAGAGCTGGCAACCAAATTGGATTTCAATACTCCCAGCCGCGACCAGCTTCTATTATTATTAACTGCTTTTTGAAATGCGGGAGTCAACACAGAGTTTGAAATATAATAGAAAGAAAAACGAACAAAGGTGTGTAAAAATCAGGCAAAACCCCAATAACGAATACCATATCTGGAATTGATACCCTCAAGAATCCTAGGTCCATTGCAGGCCGCCGAGCCGTACGTCCTATATCCCCCTCGAAACGACGACTCATATATCTGCAACAATTGATCAGTAGCGAATATAGGGACACATACATATAAATATGTATATCGAGAAAGAGGAGGAGCGGTGCGCACAGCAATTGGAGAATCGTGGAGGAGGTTGGGAGAGAGAGAGCGGCGGCGAGCGAGGCAGTGAAGGAGCCGGACGCCATTTGAACGAACCATTGGAGCTCTTTGGGGGCGACGTTTGAGTCGTTGTTTCAACTGAAAGAACAGAGAAGCGCAGCTTTGAGTCTCTGTCAATTGAATTATTGGAGTTTCGATTCCATTAAAAACCAGAACAAACCCTAACTTTCAAGGCTTGTGAGAGAGAAGACGAAAGCCACTGACGAAAGCCTCTTTTCGCTGGTGCGGCCGTGCTCTGTGTTTATAATTGGAAGTTTCTGGGGAATCGGGAACGGTTTTTGAGGAAATGTTCGAAGCTCTGTTTCGCCGCTCTTCTTGGAGACTCGAGCGAGTTGGGTTGCTGCGCCAGTGAGTGTTGCGGCGAAAATGCATAATGGGCCAGGCCCCGTATTATCTGGATTTGGACCTTTACCGCCCACCCAGCCCCATCCAGAAATATTATACAAGGCTTTGGGCTTGCCCTACTCTAAACCCATAAATAGTTTCTAGGAGGGTTGAAAGAATAAAAAATTAAACCAATTTAATCACTCTGGATCAGGGGCGGACCAAGACTTAAAATTTTTCAGACTATAGCATGGGTAACCTAGTCCAAAAAAATATTTTAGTTCATTTTTTTCAAATTTAGCCCACTTAAAAATTTTTGTAACCCAGTTCACTCTACTTTTAAATTTTTTATTCCGTCTAAATTTTTGTAACTCAATTCAGTGCTGTATTTAAATCCATTATTCAACCCAAGTGAATCACAAATCTTGACTCCAGTCCTGCTTTCAAATTAGTTTGATTTGATTCTGAATCTAAAAATTATCAATATGAATACTTCAATTTAATTCTCAAGTTAATATATTTATATACCCAAATTGATATTATTCAATTTGAGTTGAAAGTTTATTTTATGCATAAAAGAACTACCATAATATGGATTTAAATCAATCAAAATTGAATTAGTTCAATTCTATACCATAATTAATTTGGCTTAAAGTCAAAAAAATTCAACCCAATAAAAATCAAATCGATTCCTTATTTATTTTGAATTTAAACTTCTCCCACTTATGTACACTCTTAATTAACATCATAAGAGAGAATAAATGGTCTCGTTGGCAACTTAGATAAGGCTTCTCACTGTCATTATATACTAATATTTAGGGTGTTTTTGTGCACTGAAAAACTTTGAAAATTTTTTAAAAATCTCTAAAAATTATTTACTTTTTAATTTCATTGTACGAATTACGAACCACACAAATCATCTTATTTTATCTCACTTTTGTCACTCCAAGCACTCCTTTAGTGCGCAAGTTATTGCAATATGGAACAATTAGAAGGAAATTGTGGCAAGTGGGTAATTATTTATATACTTTTTACTTATTTATTAAATACATTGAAAAATAAACAAAATAGGTAATAAAGATACGATTTAAAAATCGCTATTTAAAGAATTTTAAACTGTGTGCTTTGCTCATTAGAATGTGACATCAATTGGGATTCTCCTTTAATATTTATTATAATATAAATGTTGGCAAAGTTTTGGTTTATGGCTAACCTCGCAAAGCATCTGCCCATATGTATTGGTGTGTGTGCGCGTTTGGGATAAGTCATGGTAATGGTTTATGTTAATGATGTTATGTATCTTCACACATGTTGATAAGAAAATTAATCTGAAATGATAAGTGATTGATGACTATTTCAACACTATAATGGATATATGTCTAAGATGGCATGTGAATATAGGATGTAATATGATAATGATAATGATATCAATGACTATAACAAATAATTACAAGATTGTTGTTAATATTTTAATGAGGTAATTATATGATTTTGATATCATGATTTGATACGCTGAGTTAATGTTGCCTATTATTATCATTAATTATTGTATTGAATGATAAATGATATGCATGAACACGCAGTACTGTGATAAGACATGTATGTTTGTGCTCACTCCCCTACAATTATAGTTACAAGATTTGAGAAGGACCTTCCAGTTAAGTTTTGGGTTAGAAGATTTAGATTTCCCAGTTGTCATTTTGTTTTATCCTTTAATATACAGTTTATGTATTCTTTTGACACTTTAGTTTTGAGGTTTATATTATTCAAAATTTAAAGTCTCGATAGAGTGGTCAGTTGTATATGTTTATTATTGTTATTTCGATGGGCTGTACTTGGCTAGCTAAGCCTTATTTATATCTCATAGCATTGTATCCAGTGGTGGATATAACTTATTTTGTATTAAGATTATTATATCATATCTTACTCCAGTTGTAATTTGACTATGATTAGGACAGAGTTATGTGGTTGTAAATATGTTTGCATGTAATTATTTGCTTACCACTCAGGTTGCAAAATCCAGAGCGTGTTAGGGGAATCAATTGCCCAAAGCTAAAGGGAAACAACTGATCGAAGTTTAGCCAGTCCACATTTTTATACACTTAAAAAGTGACGGAAAACCTAAGCATGGTTCATTGCAACTTCCTATCCTTTCAAAAAATACTAGTTGTGGACATCTATAAATTGGAAACTATAGTAATTCGTCAACTCGGCTTGCTTTATGTCAAAGGACTACTTTTCTTTCTCCTTTGCTTGGAATCCTTGTCATTTGCTTGGAGCTCTTTTAACGTTTGAAGCAATCTTCCTGCCCCTTCATAGCAATCATCTACTCTAGGATAACAATCATCTCAAATGAGGATTTGAGGCTGGCCTCCGCATCACCTAGCTTTTTCTTTAAGTCCTCTTTAGACTTGACTAGGGTGGTGTGTTAGATTATTTTAATGATCTAATTATATGGCCCATGTGATTTTGGGCTGGTTTTAATGAGAGTGGCCCAATTTGATGCTGATTGGGCCTTAAGGCAAATTAAAAATCAGAAAAGGGTTTTATTTGTAAGACCCTCCCCTCTCCCTTCAATAATTAACAGAAAAGAGTAATTACAAAAAAGAACTTCTGCCATTATTAAATTCTTCTTGACCATTAAAGAAGAAAGAAAAGAAGAAGGAAGAGAGTAAGAAATACTAAAGAAAAATCTGGAAGCATGGATCAAGGTAAGTTCTTGATTTCTCTAAAAAAAATTGTATGAACAAAACTTTACAAGGATGATACAAAATTGTTGAAAGATCCATACATACAATTTAATTGAAATTTACAATTGGTATCAGAGCGTGGTTTCAACACTTTTGATATCTCCATTAAAAAAATTATTTGAGATAATTTATTTCTTTTAAAATCTCCATCAAGAACCCGTGGAGATGGCCGAATGGTCTAAGGTGTCGGATTGAGGATCTGGTTCGAAAGGCGTGGTTTCAAAACCAATCCTAAATGTTTATATATATGATGTCGATTTCTTATATAATAATGATGCATGCTGAAGTGTTTAACCGAAATCTTGAAAAGTCTCGTGAAAGTCTTGAAAAAGTTGTCGTGTGATGCTGCTGTATGTTCCTTATGCATGCGGCAAATTATAAATGGATATATTATGAGACTCATGATTGCCGAATGGGAATTTCGGTGAATCGGCTTGTGAAAATATTGACTGCACATGATGATGCATGCCGTCCAAGCATGCCGTGTATGTTCATTGAATATATATATATATAATTGATATTCTGTGAACGTGTGTGATATTCTGTGAACGTCCAAGCATGCCATCCAGAATATTTTTGTTTTTGAATTAGGGGTCCTCTAACTTTGCCGAGCATATGGATGGGTGCGCCGAATTTAAACCGTTTAAGCAAAATTTGTTTGGTTATTAATTTTTTTTTTTTTTTTATTATTCATCTCAATTGTGTATTTTGGAATATTAGAGATAATAAAATGTCTATAGCATGAGGGCTTGATAGTCACCAAAGTGGCCTAGCCAAAAATTAATTAGACATTTTAATTCATGTACATTTCAATTGTTCATGTTTATGTGGTGCTATTAAATGACATAAGACTTGGAATTGAACAATTGAGATCATTAATTATATCACTAGGAGGTCACCCAAAGGTGGACCATTACTTATAATTAATGACATTAAAGAAACATATTGTCATACTTAGTGAATATGATTGTATATCCAAAGATAACATGAATATTGACTTTAGTATGATTAATTGTTTATTAAAAGATATTTATGTTAGCATCTTTATTGATTTAAAATTATGTATTCAAGTATCACCCAAAGGTGAACTTAAATATATATTCAAAGTTTATTACTTGTTTGAATCCATTATGATTACTCAAAGCATTAACGTGTGAACTTGTGTAATGTTTGTAGCTTCTACTAATTTGTTCGGTTTGAGCAATGGACTGGTCAAGTTCAATAGGCTGAACTATGCGGATTGGTCTAAGCAAATCCAGTTTCAACTGGGTATTATAGGCTTGGACGTAGCTATAGTTTCAGATGAAAAGCCTGCAGCCATTACTGAGGCCAGTACAGAAGATGAAAAATCTTTTTACGAGGCTTGGGAGCATTCTAACAGGCTGAGCTTGAGCTTGATGCGGATGACGATGGCTGAAAATATTAAGCCATCAATGCCTAAAACGAACAATGCAAGGGAATTTATGAAGAAAATTAAAGAGTACTCTCAATCGGACATAGCTGACAAGTCCATTGTAGGGAGCCTGATGAGTGAACTGATGACCAAGAAGTTTGATTGGTCACAACCCATTCATGATCATGTGACAAGCATGGGAAATCTAGCAGCAAAGCTGAAATCGATGGGTATGGATGTGAGTGAGTCCTTCCTAGTTCAGTTTATCATCAACTCTCCCTCTGAATTTGGCCAGTTCCAGGTGAACTACAACACCCTTAAGGAAAAATGGAACCTTCAAGAAATTAAGCCATGTTGGTTCAGGAGGAGGCAAGGTTAAAGAAAAAAAGGAACACTCTGTCCATCTCACGGTTCATGATGGAGCTAGTAGCAGCAAGGCTAAACCAGGTAAGACAAGAAAAAGGGAAAAGCCCCAATGAAGGTCAGTCATGGCCATATTCATAAGGAGCATAAGTGTTTTTTCTGCAAGAATGCTGGGCACTTTAAAAAGGATTGCCCGAAAAGAAAGGCTTGGTTCGAAAAGAAAGGTATTTATTATGTTTCTGTTTGTTTCGAATCAAACCTTATTGAAGTTCCTAATAATACATGGTGGTTAGATTCAGGTGCAACTACTCACGTGTCTCATGTTACACAGGGATTTCTTTCGATCCAGCCCATAAACAAACTGAAACGTACTTGTTCATGGGGAACAGAATGAAGGCACGAATAGAAGGGATTGAGACGTATAGGTTGATCTTGGACACGGGATGTCATTTGGATCTTGAAAAGTGTCTCAATGTTCCTAATTGCGCTAGAAATTTAGTTTCTTTAGGAAAGTTGGATATGTAATTTTCATTTTAAGATTGGAAATGGTACATTTTCTTTGTTTAGACATAAGTACTATTATGGTTCTGGTGTTTAATGGATGGTCTTTATCGTTTCAATCTTGATGTTGATTATGCTGAATCCCTATTTCATGTTGAACATAGTGTAGGAAGTAAACGTAGTGCACTTAATGAAAATTCTGCTTACTTGTGGCATCAAAGATTAGGACATATATCCAAGGAAAGAATGTTGAGGTTGGTGAAAAATGAAATCCTTCCTCAATTAGATTTCACTGACATGGATATATGTATGGACTGTATTAAAGGTAAACAGACTAAACACATAGTAAAGAAAGTAGCCACAAGAAGTACACAACTCCTTGAATTAATACACACTATATGTGGTCTTTTGATGCTCCATCTTGGGATGGAGAAAAATATTCATTACTTTTATAGATGATTTCTCACGTTATGGATACATATATCTACTGCATGAAAAATCTCAATCCGTGGACATCCTTGAGGTGTTCATTAATGAGGTAGAAAGGCAGTTAGATAGAAAAGTAAAGATTGTGAGATCAGATAGAGGTGGTGAGTATTATGAAAAATTTAATGAAAGTGGACAATGTCCGGGTCCATTTGCAAAGTTTCTTGAAAGTCGAGGCATATGTGCACAATACACAATGCCTAATACACCACAACAAAATGGTGTAGCTGAAAGGTGAAATCGTACTCTTATGGACATGGTTAGAGTATGTTAAGTTATAGCACTACCTTTATCCTTATGGATGCATGCATTAAAGATCGCTGCATATTTGCTTAACAGGGTTCCTAGTAAGGCAGTTCCCAAAACTCCTTATGAATTGTGGACAGGAAGGAAACCCAGCTTAAGGCACCTTCACGTTTGGGGTTGCCCGGCAGAAGTAAGGTATATAATCCACATGAAAAGAAGCTTGATGCAAGAACCGTTAGTGGTTATTTCATCGGCTATCCCGAAAAGTCAAAGGGGTACAGATTTTACTGTCCTAACCATAGTACGAGAATAGTTGAGACTGGTAATGCTCGTTTCATTGAGAATGGCCAGTTCAGTGGGAGTGGGCAACAACGAAATGTGGATATGAAAGAAATTCAAGTAGAAACTACTACACCTAGTGTTTCTCCTCAAGTTGTTATCCCTATTGTTGTGACACGGTCAAACAACATGCCGGAACAACAAATTAATATTCCAAACCCACAAGATGAACATGTAGGTGATGAGCTAGTTAATGATGTGCAAGTCATGAATGAGCAAGTAGTAGACGAAACATAAGAAATAGCATGCGAAGGTCTGTAAGGCAGAAAAGACCAGCTATTTCAGATGATTATGTGGTCTACTCACTTGAACATGAATGTGACTTAAGCATTGATGAGGATCCAGTCTCGTTCAAACAAGCCATGAAATGTAGTAATTCTGAAAAATGGTTCAATGCTATGAAAGAAGAGTTGAAATCTATGGATGACAATGAAGTTTGGGAGCTAGTTGAGTTGCCTAAAGGTTCCAAACGAGTCGGTTGTAAATGGGTCTTTAAGACCAAACGAGACTGAAAGGCAATATCGAAAGGTATAAGGCAGACTTGTCGCCAAAGGTTACACTCAAACAGGCTGGCATTGATTATAAAGAAACCTTCTCTCTAGTTTTCAAAGCAGGATTCCTGCGGGTTGTTATGGTTTGGTGGCTCATTATGATTGGAGCTCACCAAATGGACGTAAAGACAGCCTTCTCTGAATGGTGACTTAGAAGAAGATGTTTATATGGACCAACCAGAAGGGTTATTGACTACAGGAAAAGAAATTTGGTGGTGTAAGTTAAGAAAGTCAATATATGGACTGAAACAAGCTTCCGACAGTGGTACCTTAAGTTCATAATACCATTATGTCATATGGCTTATAGAGAACACCATTGATCGTGTATCTACATGAAGACCAGTGGGAGCAAGTTCATTATTTTAGTCTTATATGTTGACGATATTCTTCTTGCTGCTAATGTGTTGGCCTGTTACATGATCTGTAAGAAATTCTCTCTAAAACTCGAAATGAAAGATATGGGTGAGGCATCCTATGTGATAGGAATAGAAATATTCGTGATAGATCACAAGGACTGTTAGGATTGTCTCAGAAAGGCTATATCAATAAAGTGCTAGAGAGATTCAGAATGGAAAAAATGCTCCGCAGGCATAGTTCCAATTCAAAAAGGGGATAAATTTAGTGAAATGCAATGTCCTAAGAATGATTTGGAACGAAAGGCACTGGAATCTATTCCCTACGCGTCAGTGGTTGGGAGCTTGATGTATGCTCAGACATGCACTCGGCCAGATATCAGCTTTGTCGTTGGAATGTTAGGCCGATATCAAAGCATCCTGGAATGGCCACTGGAAAGCTGCAAAGAAAGTCCTTAGGTATTTACAAGGCACCAAGGATTACTATGCTCACATACAGAAGATCATGTCACCTCGAAGTGGTTGGCTACTCAGATTCAGACAATGCTAGATGTATGGATTCGAGAAAATCCACATTGGCTATATGTTCTTGTTAGCTGGAGGAGCAGTTTCATGGAAGAGTGGAAAGCAGTCTGTCATTGCTACTCCACTATGGGGGCAGAATTTGTGGCATGCTTTGAGGCCACTGTTCATGCATCGTGGTTGCGGACTTTGTCTTAGGGCTTAGGATTGTTGACAGTATAGCTAAGCCGTTAAAAATTTACTATGATAATTCCGCAGCAGTCTTTCTTCTCTAAGAACGATAAATACTCAAAGGGTGCAAAACACATGGATTTGAAGTTACTTATCTGTTAAAGAAGAAGTGCAGAAGCAAAAAGTGTTGATTGCGCATATTGGTACTGATTTGATGATAGCGGATCCGTTAACTAAAGGATTGCCACCCAAATATTTACTGGTCATATTGAACGGGTGGGTATTATGAATAAGTCCTTATTAACATAATGGTATAATGTATATATTATATATATACATATAATTGTCTTGTCATATTATTGTAACCACTTATGAATTCAATTAAAGCTATGTTTCTGCTTGTTTAATTGTTGTCCACATTATGTTGTATACATGCATTGTTTTAATGTGATAACATGTTATATCTTTTAAAAGTTAATAAAGTTAAGGATTACAGTATCCCTTACTTAAAATTGTTCTGAATTAATTCAATTATGTGATACATGGAATGAATCATATTGTTAATTAACCTGTGACCGCCATGATCCAATCTTTTAATTCAGTTAAGGATGATGACTTAAAGGTTCAATATAAATTGCGCATTTATAGTTTGTTGTTGAATCACCAAGTCATAACATGGGCCAAGTGGGAGATTGTTAGATTATTTTAATGATCTAATTATATGGCCCATGTGATTTTGGGCTGGTTTTAATGAGAGTGGCCCAATTTGATACTGATTGGGCCTTAAGGCAAATTAAAATCAGAAAAGGGTTTTATTTGTAAGACCCCTCCCCTCTCCCTTCAATAACTAACAGAAAAGAGCAGTTACAAAGAAGAACTTCTGCTATTATTGAATTCTTCTTGACCATTAAAGAAGAGAGAAAGGAAGAAGGAAGAGAGGAAGAAATACTAAAGAAAAATCTGGAAGGCATGGATCAAGGTAAGTTCTGATTCTCTAAAAAAAATTGTATGAACAAAACTTTACAAGGATGGTACAAAATTGTTGAAAGATCCATACATACAATTTAATTGAAATTTACATGGTGACCTTGATGTTAGCCTTTATAAGGTTAGCTTTAAGAGACACAACTATTTTGACATTTTTGGCAGCCCTCTGTACAAACTCGGCAGTCCAACGGTTAGAAAGAAAGAAAAAATTCAGGACAGTAAAGTAAATAAAAGAAGAAAATTGGAAGAAGACTTACATAAGTGCCAAAAGTGCTGATTAGCGACTATGTCATGGGAAGTCTTTATTAATTTATCCCAATCAATGGAAGGAATGAAGTTGGTTTTCACTAGGGATGTACATGAATTAGTTCAGTTTGGATTTATACTTAACCCAAAATTGAATCAAAATTTTCTTTTGGTTCCTAAAATTTGGACCCCTAACTAAACTGATTTTAAGTTAGTACCAAATCGAATCAAACGGAAAATATTGGATTAGTTCAGCTTGATTGTTGGTTTAGGCCATCTCGGATTAGTTCGAGTCCATTTTCAATTTAGGCGAATTTAGTCCAAATTTTAAGATTATATAAATATTTATATATTATAAATACTGCTTCTTTTATTTGGCTTGAATTTTAAATTTTGGTCAAAAGAAAGTCAAAAGCAAGAATGGAAAGGAAAATGCAAATGTACTAACTTCACTTTTAATTTTTGTACCATACATTGTGAGAGAAGATGGAGCAATTAAAATTTAAAGTGAAGTGTATTTAATATTTTCTAAATGTGTATTGAGCTAAAATAATAAAGGAAATTGATTAAAAAAGTTATATTTGAATTCTAAAAGTAAGAAATGCTTTTTGCAATAAAATTATATTTTTTTTCTGAGTTTAATTAAAGAGAATTGTTATTATATTTGATAGCTCAAATATAAATTTCATTGTGAATTTGAGCTACTTAAGATGACATCTAAACTTCTAGCGCTAGTCCAGTGCGCTAAAATTCATTTCTCAGCAAGTCATAATTCGATTCTCTCCCTAGTTAACTTGAAATTATTTTTATATACATAAATTGATGTTATTCTTAAATGCCCAAAAAAAAGAGAAAAAAAAGATAAGATAAATCTAAAATCAATATACAAAAGTTATTTGTTTGAAATCTTCACTCACATTTGACTACTTTATTAATTATTAAAAATCCTTCACATATTTTTACAGCATTAATTGTTGTATGTTCATAAAGTTTGGACTCAAATCTATTCATTTGAAATTTCATCTCTATAGCCTTCCAATTATATGGCTGAGATATATAGTTGCAATCGACAAAATATTAAATCACCAAAAGGGCAGAGGATGCACAAAAACAATTGGCAAATCATTAGAACTTCCATTGGTTAATGCATCCAACCAATGCATAAAATAGCACAATTCCACCGCTTAAAAGCATTACTTGGCAACTGGAGAGCAACATTCATTCTCCATGTTCACCAGATGAACACTGCTGGCAAGTTTATTTTACTAGTTATAGGTATCCCAACCATCCTTACAAGAGAAGAAAAGATTTTAGATTCATGCAAGAAGGGCACTGATTTTGTCTTCGAGGTGTGCTTCATCATCTTCAAGGCGACCTTTGATGGTATCATCTTCCCATCGAACCAGCGTAGGAACTCCAGTGAGCTTGAACCTGGAGTCAGCCCTCCATGGATGCTGGGCATTCCTCCAAGTAGGTCTATCTCCGACGAAAGCTCGCAGGAGTGCCACGTCATTGGGTGATGTTTCTAGCCTTTTGTAAATTACAGGTTCAGCTCTTACGCAATCTGAAAGAAGTTTAAACAGATTGACATCAAGTGTAGAACTGAAAAGAGCAAACATTTCTCTTTCTTCCATTTGGGGGTGGGGGGGGGGGGAAGAAAAAAAAGAGAGTATATTATTTTGCCACAATGTATGTTGCACTGATACTTCTAAAGATCATTTCTGACACTTTCAAGACTGTAATTTTGTGTCCCTGAAACTCCCCATTGCCCTAGGTCTTTGCCTTGTTATCAAAGAAGTTGAATTGCGTATGTACATATATAAATATATATGTCATGATGTGTTACATATGATGCAATTTTTTCAAATTCCAGATTATTAGATGTTAGTAGTTTTATACCCCACTTCGCAAATACATCGTGCTTCGTTGAATACTATTCATCCAAAATTTTAGTAGTTTGAACGCTTAGTTATATACCATTGTTAGATGGGGATAAAGGTAATTATTTTGTGACAGTTTGTCTCCCAATCTTGTCTACAGAAATCTAAATGAAACAGATTCATGAAAAAGGAACTCATTGGTGAATGGTGATCCCATGAAAGCACAGGCAAGTCCAAAAATTAGTAGAAATCCCAAGATGCCTATACAAACATAAAGAGAAAAGATCAGGCAGGCAAGAACAGGAGATGATAGAATGTTACAAATCAAACTGAAAGTATTAGCTCCTACAGGGTTCTTAAAAGATAACAGAGCAATAATTCTTAAATTTTGCTATGCTTTCCTCATGCATATCTGTGTTTCTCTTCTACATGCTCCTACAAGAATAACATTAATCATAAAAAAAATAAAAAGGGCCCCATGTTATCTTCAGAATTGAAACATTCTATTTGATCCTGTTATAGTTGAAATCCAATTTAAACAAGGGCGAAATTGTACTTTTGCATTTTAGAGTTTCTTTTTTTTTTTTAATTTGTATATGTTAGAATTCCTTACAACTATAAAAGAAATACCTAGGATTGTCTCCATTGTAACTTTGTAACCTTTCTTCCTTCATCATAGTGAAACACCCCAGCACTCCATAGATGTACAATTAAGCTATTAGTTTAACATAGAATCACGTAAATCTCTATATCTCGTTATCTTCTTGTTTATGATTGTTTTATGTTCTTGTTTGTCTTCGATTGTGTGCATGTGCTTGTGGGTTTGAGCGTAAGGATCCCTAACAATTGGTATTAGAGCTCTAGGTTAGGAGATCAAGGGTTACACAATGGCTGAAAACAAATATAAGATCGAGAAGTTCAATAGTACAAATTATGCTTTTTGGAAGATGTAGATGAAAGATATTTTGTATTAGAAGGATTTATATTTTCCAATTAGCAGGAAAAAGCTAGAAAGCGTAACACAAGAATCTTGGAATATTTTGGATTGCAAAACTTTGGGGACTGTGCAATTGAGCCTTGTGTCATTGCTTGCGTCAAATATTGCCAAAGAAAAACTACAGCAAATTTGTTCAAAATCGTAGAAAAGATAAATGAGAAACCTTCTACGGTGAATAAGGCATATCTTATGAAAAAGTTGTTTAATTTAAGGATGCCTGAAAACTCTACTGTTGCTGAACATCTGAATGCAATTAATACAATCATGAATCAATTATAATCTGAGTATTAATTTTGATGATGAAATTAGAGCTCTTGTTCTATTATTGAGTCTGCCAAAAAGTTGGAATGGACTTGTCGTGGTAATTGGTAATTCCTCTGGATCTGCAAAAATAAAATTGGAGGATGTTACTGGGTTGATTTTAGGAGAAAAGGTTAGGTGAGAATATCGGGTGAGGATGCTGCTTTGGATTCAACATTAAATACGGAGGAAAGAGATAGGTCTGCAAATAGGAGAGACAACAAGGGCAAGCAAAGAAGATATTCTAAAAATAGGGGTAGGAGTAAATCTCATGGTAGAGATGTGAAACCTGAGGGTTGTTAGAATTATGGTTAAATGGAGCACTTGAAGCAAGATTGTAGAGTACCGTCGAAAAAGCAACAGAATGGGAATAATCAAGGGGTAAGAACACCGTCAAGGTTGCAAATGAGTCAGATAATGATGCCTTGATTTGTTCGCTGAATTCTCGCAATGAGTCTTGGAGTGCAGACTCAGGAGCCTCATTCCATGCTACTCCACGTATGAATGTATTACAAAATTATACGCAAGGAAAATTTGGAAAGTTTACTTGGTGATAACGAGGCTTGCAACATAGTTGGCAAAGGAGATGTACAGATCACTCAGACATATGAGATAGTACTGAAATTGAAGGATGTTAAACATATGTTTAGTCTAATAAGGAATCTTATTTTGGTGGGTCAATTGTCGGAGTGGTCACATCGTTTACATCAGATGCTTGGAAGATGAGCAAAAGGCCCTTGGTTGTGGCTCACGGTAAAAAAGAAGGAACCCTATATGTATCTTTGGGTATTTACAGTAGCATCACAGTGGCAGCATCAGCAATTGATTGTACTACGTGGCATTGTAGGCTAAGTCACATGAGCAAAAAAGGGATGAAAGTAATGTTGATGAAGGGTAAATTGCCGAGTTGTAAATCACTGAATTTACACTTCTATGAGGATTGTGTCTTCAGGAAATAGAAGAAAGTTAGCTTTACAAAGGTGGAAAGAACCCTAAAATCAGAGAAGCTAGAGCAAGTTCATACAGACGTGTGGGACTCGTCTCACGTATCTTATTTGGTGGCTCACGTTATTTTGTTACTTTCATGATAATGCTACTAGAAAATTATGAGTTTATTTTTTCAAGCATAAATCTAATGTATTTGGTGTTTCCAAGAATTGGAAAACATTAATTGATGATGAAATAGGAAAGAAACTGAAGTGTTTGAAATCTGATAATGGCGACGTATACTGTGATGGTGAGTTTAGCTTACTGTATCGCGAATGGGATTCAGAGATTGAAAACAATCCCAAAGAAGCCAAAGCAGAATGGAGTTACTGAGCGCATAAATAGGACGATCCTAGGGCGTGCAAGGAGCATGAGGTTACATGCAGAATTACCTAAGCAATTCTGGGCTGAAACAGTAAATACGGGAGTGTATTTGATCAACAAAGGATCTTCAATTCCTTTGAATAATGAATTGCTAGAGGAGGTTTGGTCAAGTAAAGAGGTAAATTTATCCCATTTACGAGTCTTTGGTTGCTTGGCCTATATGCATATTGATTCAAGTGATAGGGGTAAACTTGATGCTAAGTCTCAAAAGTGCCTGTTTATAGGCTATGGTACTGATAACTATGGGTATAGGCTATATGATTTTGAAAATAAAAAAACATGCAAGAGTATGGATGCGATATTTAATGAATTTGTTTTGTATAACAATAAACAAAATCAACCCGAGAAGGCTAATGAAAATTCATACATTGTAGAGTTTGAGGGGATCCCTAATAGGAATGTTTTACAGTGTTAGGATATTAATTAATACACAATCTACCCCACAGGCAGATCCAGAGACCCCTCCTTTTAGGAGGTCTGATCGTATCAGTAAACCTCCAATGTGTTATTCTCCTTCTTTACACTATTTGTTGCTAACTGATAGTAGTGAACCAGAGTGTTTTGAGGAAGTATTGCAGGTGGAGACTAGGAAGGAGTGGGAGCATGTGATGGATCATGAGATGGATTCTCTCTCATCAAACGAGATTTGGTTTAGTTGTCCAAGGGGAAGAGAGCTTTGCACAACAAATGGGTATACAGGCTTAAGGAAGAATCTGATGGGAGCAAACGATACAAGGCAAGGTTAGTAGTAAAAGGTTTTGAGCAGAAACCAGGTATTGATTACACCAAAATCTTTTCTCCTGCTGTGGAGATTTCTACTATCAGATGTGTCCTTAATATTGTGGTTGTTGAAAACTTGCACTTAGAGCAGTTAGATGTAAAAACTGCATTCCTTCATGGGAATTTGGAGGGGGACATTTATATGTATCAGCCAGAGGGTTACGTTGTCAAAGGAAAGGAGGATCACGTGTGTAACTTCATAAGGGTCTGTATGGACTGAAACAGGCGCCTACACAATGGTATAAAAGGTTTGACACTTTTATGACAGATACGGGATTTAGTAGATGTCATGCGGACCACTGTTACTATTTTAAGAAGCATGGTAAATCGTATCTCATATGTAGATGATATGCTTATTGCAGGTTCAAGCATGGATGAGATTGCTAATCTCAAGGAACAGCTATCCAAGGAGTTTGTAATGAATGATTTAGGTTCTACGAAGAAAATCCTTAGGAGGCAAATCAACAGTGACGGGGTAAATCAGAAGTTGAAGTTATCATAGGAGAAATATGTTAAAAAGGTGCTTAAAAGGTTCAACATGGAATATGCTAAGCTTGTTAGCACACTGTTGGCAAGTCACTTCAAGGTTTCGAAAGAAAAAGAAGCTGTGACTGATGAAGAGAAGAACTACATGGCCAAAGTTCCATATGCCTCAGCAGTAGGCAAGTTAATGTATGCGATGGTAAGCACGAGGCTAGACATTGCTCATGCAGTGGGAGTTGTCAGCAGGTTCATGGCAAATCTAGGCAAGGACTATTGGGAGGCAGTCAAGTGGATTTTTACAGTATCTAAAAGGTACTTCTGATTTGGCTTTATGTTTTGAGGGTTCTAATATTTGTTTGTAAGGATTTGTGGATTCAGATTTAGCAAGGGACATTGACAACAGGAAAAGCACTATTGGTTATGTGTTTACTTTGGGGAGTGCAACAGTCAGTTAGGTCTCGCAGTTATATAAAATAGTGATTATTTCCACAACAAAAATGAAGTATGTTGTAGCAATAGAGGCATGCAAGGAAATGTTATGGTTGAGGAGCCTCATGAAAGAGTTGATTAAGGAACAAGAAAGTTATAAATTGTTTAGTGATAGTCAGAGTGCAATACATCTGACGAAGAATGTAGCTTTTCATTCGAGGACCAAGCATATCAACATAAAGTATCACTTTATTCGCTCTTTGTTGGATGATGGATAGTTCACTTTGGATAAAATTCACACAAGAGATAATCTAGCAGACATATTCGCGAAGGTGATTACTAT
Organism: Vitellaria paradoxa; assembly: GCA_019916065.1. Taxonomy (NCBI): domain Eukaryota; kingdom Viridiplantae; phylum Streptophyta; class Magnoliopsida; order Ericales; family Sapotaceae; genus Vitellaria; species Vitellaria paradoxa. The sequence goes on from CM034243.1 coordinate 31,293,905, forward strand.
AGAGATACTGAAGGCTTGTTCAGCTTTGTGGGTCTTCAAGCTTGAGTGGAAGGCTGGGTGCCGGTGGTTGTTGGTGATTGTTGGTGACGATTAATCACTGTTGGCATTTGGAGGATTGTTCTGAATCAGTCTTCAAGTGGGAGATCGTTAAGTGTGAAGTTTGATTTAAACAAGGGCGAAAGTATACTTTTGCATTTTAGAGTTTTTTTTTTTTTTTAATTTGTATACGCGAGGATTCCTCACAACTATAAAAGAAACGCCTAAGGTTACCTACATTGTAACTTTGTAACCTTTTTTCTTCACCATAGCAAAACACCATATCACCCCATGGATATACGATTAAGCAATTAGTTTAAGTTGAAACCACGTAAATCTTTGTGCCTCTTTATCTTCTTATTTATGATTGTTTTTTGCTTTTGTTTGTCTTCAATTGTGTGCATGTGCTTGTGGGTTTGAGCGTAGGGATCCCCAACAGATCTTATGGATGGAAGAGAAAAGATGAGAGAAATAGTTTTCCTCGGAAACTTATTATCTCCAACATTCAAAGAAAGGAGTATAAAGAAATTCCAAAATTTCATCACAATTGGTTAGAGCTTCTCCATCCCAAATATGTTCACAGTGCATTTAAAGCAACTGAGATGTGACATAGTTTCTACACAACGCACAATAAACAACTGAAACAAAGATTTCACAACTACTACTTTCTGTCGATGCACCGAAGCCTAATGAGTAATTTAAAATGCATCAATAGCAGCAAGAAACCGTAACATTATTGGTATACAAAGAAGAGGGAAAAAAACCCCAAGCATATTGCTCTAGGACAAACATAGACACGCCTGAAAAAAATTTGAACAGGGTAGATGTGCCCCATAAGAAGCATGGACACAATATGTGGACACAGTAACGGGTATAGATATGAATACTGAAATTTAAAAAAAAAAATGAGGATATGTGGGATAAGACACAAAAATATAACTTTTATTAATTATATGTGAACATTCACAATAAAACTAATTTAATAATTTAACATGCAAAACATAGCAAAATATAAGATAAAGTATTTTATAATTTTAAAGGTTTCACATACTCAAATCTAGGTTTGTTCCAATCATATGTTTAAATAAAAAAGATAAAATAATTGGACAAGTCTAATGGAATGTCTATACGTCTTGGAGTGTCCGAGGAGTTGCGTTTGATATACATCGGATTCGAATATAGCATCTATCAAGTGTCCTCATTTCATATGTGCTCCCCTATAGACTCCATAATAAATATCCTAGTTACGTGATAGACCTCTCAACCCATCTGATATCTCTATGGATGAACATATCTACAGTCTGCAAGAAACCTGTGGACAGACTTTTTCCAACAGTGGCATGGATATGTTCTTCACTCAGGCCACGTTTGTTTCCGGGATTAATACTTGAGATTGGAGTGTATGTCTGTGGAACCCACTCTAATCTCATGTTTGGTTAGAAAAAAGTGAGAGGGAATTATTAGTATTATGAGACTACTTATACTCCGAAAATGGGATATAAGCAATACTATGAAGGTTATTTTCCGCCAAAATCTAAAGGTTTAAAATTATTTCCTATCACATCACATGTCAAATTACATCTTTTATCCCACTTTATATTCCATCAACTAAACACTAAAAAAATAATCCCACATAAAAAAAAATCCTACGTTTTATCCAATATCATATATTATCCATGGTATTACTTATAGCCCATCATCCAATCCCTCAATCAAAAATGGCCTCGGAGTCAAACACCCAGTCAAACCCATAGCTGCAGCTTCATTAAGGCCTCTAAAAAAGGGCTAGAATTTGAAAAAATATATATTTCAGTAATGCATCAAATTAAAAAAAAATCCATTTCATCCAAATTCCCAAATGGCCTAAATTTGCAAAAATTATCTGAAATTTGCAAAAATTATCTGAAATTTTCTCAAGATAGACCTTGTCTTCACACACAGTAATCGTATTACTAATTAAACCCTTAGAAAAATGTTTCAAAATACAAAATTCCTCTTGTGTATATTCAAAGCCCCATCATCTAAGGAAAACATGAACAACTAAAGCACCCCTAAAATCAATGAAATGTCACAGAATACAAAAAATCCCCCTTTAATGCATCTCTGGCAAAGCATTCACAGAGAATTCTAAAATGGGTATAGCAGGCCCATTGCTTGGTGCCAAAAAGCTCACACCCACCACAAACATCATGCGTGAGAATGAGGCAAATAAATAAATAGAAATAAAAGGGAATAGAATAATACTAAAACTTAAAGAACGATTAAAATTAAAATAGACAGACAGTAAAGATGGATGATTTATAATATATGTGGGTAATGGGTATATAAGCATGGTTTGTAAATACCAGGGCACCAGCTGAGAGAAGTGGAGGGGTCTTTGTCAGCCAAAAAGAGGATCAGATTGGCCTTATTATTCGCTGCTTCCGATCGGAACTGCTCGAACACGCCGTCGAAGGTGGCGACGGTGGCGTCCAACATCTTGACCGGCATTTTGCTCCGTCTCCGGTGGTTTTCTTTCACCAGGTTCCCGTCTTTCCGTGTGGACTAACGAAGGGGGCGTGGTCAGCCTTCGACTTTCGGACCTTTATCCCCAGTCCAAAGCGCGAAATACCGCAAATGCCCCATCGCTTTTTTTTAGGCTCTCTCTCTCTCTCTCTCTCTCTCTCTCTCACATCGCTCGACCAAAAATTGAACTAAAAATTGAACATGGTTTGAGGACGGAAAAAATTAATTTTTATTTTCTATGATTTTTTATTAAATTTTAATTTTTTTATTTGATAGTTTTTTAAATATGTAATTCGTATCCATAAAAAATATAAACAAATTAAAAATTCGCTTACATATTAAAAAAATTAATTTTTCATGCATATGTATTTTTTCATTTAAAAGTATTTTTTTGTAGTTGGCTTTGACGAATATAAATAATATGCCAAAAAATCACTAAATAAAAAATAAAATTTGATGAAAAATTCAAATAAGAGGAAAATAAGATAAAAAGAAAAAATTAATTTTTTTTATTTCCAAATCAAGCTTAATTCAATTTTTCTTTGTTTTTTTTGGTTAACTAAAGTGTTAAAAAATAAAAGAATCAAAATTGACGAAAAATGGTTAGATTTTTAGTTGGTTTAGTTTTGAATTAAGTATATATTTTTTAAACAGACAATAAACTATAAAAATTATAAAAAAATTTAAATTTTTAGAATCCATGAAATTAAATATGTAAAATGATTTATAATTTAATGCAAAAAGATACATTTCAATTTTTCGGTTGCTTTGGTCATAAAATTTTTCAAATTAACTACAAATTATTTTTTGAACAAAATAAATTGAACCAAACCGATTAATTGAAATCATCAAACCTTTTTTTTTTTTTTTTACACTTAATTTGATTGGGTCGATTTGATCAATTTTTTTACTCATTTAAAAAAAATGATTTCTTTTTTTGGGGTAACTTCGTTCTTCTAGTGATGATATGTGGCATTATGGGTAAAAGATGTGTTTGGTAAAATTTTATAAAAATTAAAGAAAATTTGGAAAAAGTTGAAAAAAAAATTAATAGTTTTGTGTGGTAATTTTTTTACGTGTTTGATAAATTTTTAATAGAGAAAATTTGAAAAAGTTAGAGAAAAGTGGAAGTTGATGTTTTTACAAAGGTTTACCCAATACACCCTTAATTACTTCTTTTTTTTTTTAATTAAAAGAGATGGACTCTATGAAATTCCAAATTAGATGAATCAATAATTTAAAATAAAAGAAAGAATAATTTAGGGTTGGTGCAACATTTGAAGATTCATTAGACATTGTGGTGCATAAAAAGTTAATTTATTTCATGTTAATTTAAGGTATTCAGGTTAATTTTTACACATATCTAAGTAATCATTGGGATAAGAAAATTCAAGAGATTAAGGTTTGGTTACAGAAATACTAGCACATCTAAAAATAGTAGATACATATGGTGTAAATATGGACTTGAAAGTTGCAATAGATGTGGGCAGAGATTATGTTTAGTTGTGGTGAAATCATAAAATAAAATATGCTGAAATGAGGACTTCATATATAAATGTATCAATATAGATAAGTGGAAACCAATACTAGCATGTGGATTTTGATTTTTCTTTTGATTGGTGATGTTGTTATGGTGCCAAATGAAATTAATGAGGATTAATCATACGTACTCTATTGTTAAATTAATATTTTAGGAGTTTGTTTTATTTAAATATGTAACTTTGTTTAAATCTTAGTATATACAATAATTAGTTAAGTATATCCGGATTGAAGGAAAAATATGCAAAAATAAATAGATTAAGTCTTGTATCCGGATATGCATATAGTACATTCAAATAAACTCGGCACATACCACTCTTGAATCCACAATCTCATTTTGCAGTTTTAACTTACGAAATCGCATTATTACTTTACGGTTTCATTAATAGTACTTTGCTAATTAACTTTTCTCATAAAGTATTTTTTTTATTTTTTATTATTATAACATTAAAAAAAATTCCAATTCATGACATGAGCCTAATTTTGTAAATCAAGTATCCAAGATATATAAGTTATATTTGACTAACAAATTGATTAATTTCTTTATTTAATTAATTGAATAAAGACCTACCTTATGCACATTAAGGGTTGGTTTGGTTACCAAAAAAATTTTGGTTTTTTTTTTTTTATTTTTTCACCAAAATTTATATATATTTTTTAAGTTGTACCTTATAAATGTCTCTATTGCATTTAATAACAAAATGAAAAATTTATGTCCATTTAGGTAAAATTTACCTGTTTGGATAAAAAAAATTAACAAAAAAGTTGAATTTTTTAATTTTTTCCAGCTTTCCCCAAAAGAATATAAATTTTTCTTTTTTTTTTTTGCAAATATTCAAATTTTTAATTTTTGTACGTCTAAAAACTACAGCTTCTAAATAGAAAATCAAGGTGAAAAAACCATATAAGACAAAAAAAAAAAAAAACCTTTAAAAAAAAAGCAGTGAAACTTCTTTATAGCCAAAAAAAAAAAAAAGCCTTCGTGTATCTCAAAATTACCACTTATTTATTGGGGAAAATGGGAGGCAAGTGTCATTAATAAAAGCATTATAGTCAAATCAAAATTTCACTAATGGTTTCTACTTTTCCAGGTCTATAAATTCTCATGACATATGCACAATTAAAATATGCTCATTTATCATCTTCTTTCTCTCCCTCCCTCTCTAATACTAAGTTTTTCATCTAACTTGATCATCAAAGTCTCAACCTCTTTCCTTGACTATTTTTCTATTTTTAAATACCAATTTTGAAAAGAAGATTCAGGTAAAGTGACAAGTATGCGTATATAATTTTTACTCAGTACATTTGTATCTTATTCTTAATACGCTAATATTTTTGCCTCATGCAATATTTTTAAGACAATTATCATGAGCCTATAACATATGCCATGTTTTAGAGTTATTTTATTACTTTTTTGTCTACCACAGATAGTTGCAGTAACTAATATAATACCAAATTAATCTTAAAAATGGAACAAACTTACCTTACCATTGCATTGGGATTTCATGCTCTCTTAGTTGTTGCGACACAAATTTTTATCTTAACTTGAGTTGTTCTTGTGATAAAATTATTTTGTCCGACAAATTACTTGTTTTGTCATGGTGGAAAAACGTATTCCGAGAAATGAGTTCAAATGACTTGTTTTGCCATGGTGGAAAACGTATTCTGAAAAGTGAGTAATAATTTTTTTTTGTCTAAATAAAATTATTACGACAAATAATTGAATTTTTTTATGACAAAGGGATTTGTAGTAACAGTCCAATATTACTGTAGTATATATTTTTGAGTAATTTTATTTGTACTTTATAAATAGTCTCTTATACTTCACTTTAGTATTTTCATTAAATAAAATTACAAAATTATTCATTTTTAACTAATTATTCTTATATCTAATTTAGAATGACATAATTGTCATTTATAAAGAAAATTTTTACAAATTTGAACAAATACTATTAAGCTTAAAAGAGAATAGAAAAAATTATTTTTAATGACTAAAATATTTTTTATTTATATTTATGTTTTTAACAATCATATAAAAATCAATTTTATTTTATAATTTATTTTTTTGTGGTTTAAAATATTTGTAACCTAAATTTCTAAGTTTAAAAGTGTTTTTTTTTCCAAATTTCAATGTTCAAACTTCATCTTTAAACTCATAGAATCCAATCATATAATAATTTGAAATTTCATGAATTGTTGAGCAAAATCAAACACTACTATTTATTAGCTTTCATACAACGTACACATACATATATACGCGTATATAACACATAATTTCAATAAAATGCATTCAAAATCTCAAAATGAACACATAAATAATATCCTAACATTTTTTTTTATATATCATTTATGCAAATAAAATATGTTAAATCCCTACTTCAAGATTTTAGAAGGAAGAAAAAAGGATAATAATAGGCTTGTCAAATACTCGTTGAAAAATTAGAAAACTTTGCATGCTCAAATAATCGATTCTAACACCAGAACAATCGCGCTAACGTGTTTAGGACTAATCTGATTGAAGAACTATAAGTTTAATTTAATTTTGATTAAGAGTAGATACATTTATCGATCTCAAAGTTCTTCCTTGTTCTCGGTACTCTCTTCCGACCAAACATATATAATACACATAGAGGTATATATATATAAGACAGTGAGCCTTCAAGAGGAAGGCAGACAAACCTCCCCCCCTCTTCTCTCATCTATAGGCCTGGACATGAAGTGACAATGAGTGGTGCATGGTGGAGCAAATTTAGGAGTCGATAAATCAATCACCAGTGTGTTAGTTGGGTGCCCAAGGTCCCATACCCTTGCGCCCGCCCTTACCCATGCATTTGAGCCTACTTTCGTTGGGCTAAAATACTAAGTGTTGACCTTTTTTTAATACTCGTATTCCAACCTTGATTTTTTACATCACCTAAGCCATCATTTCACTCACATTAACACTTCGTTACATTATAATCAAGTTCATAATTATTAATTAATTTAATGTACATATGAAAATACAGTAATATCAATAAATAAATAAATAACTACTTAAGTTTAATCTCTGAATAAAACAAAATTTTAATATGTAATTATTATCTATTAAAAAATAATTTTATTTTAATTAAATAAATTATTTTAATTTTAATTTAATTTTAGCTAGAAATCATCAATAGCATGACTTTTATTGAAGCAATCTGTAAGGTTTTTTAGTGGTAAATCCATACAAAATCTTAAATTAAATATGGCAGATTTGCATATTTCCTAAATTGAAGATTTTTCAAAATGGGCAAATTTCCAAAAGATCATAACCGCAATATTGCAATCCAAGTCCAATTAGGAATAAAGAAGAAGACTGCACAGATTAGGAAACACACGCGTAAAAATCCAGTGTACCTCGCAGGCAGTACGCAGGGGGCGCGCGGCTGCGCCACATGGCGCCGGGAGCCCGCAGGATGTACGCAGGTTCGACATTTTGGCAGTAGACCTCGCAGGGAGCACGCAGGGAAACTGATGGTTCGAGTTATAGAAGATTTTGTTTCCGTTTAGGAAATCTGCTTGTATATTTGAGTCCTAATTAGAATAGAATTTTACTTATTTATTTGAGTCCTAATTAGAATAGCATTTTGCTTGGAATAGGATGTGTAAGTCTATATATATGCACCCAAGCTTAATGTACAAGTGGGAACGAGAGGGGCATATTATAGAGTCTTGTGAGAGAGAGAATTTTTCCTTGTGAGCTTATAGCTCTTTCTCTTATTTCTATTATTCTTGGTTAAGTCTGTTCACTTTCTAAGGAGTTAGAAAGTTTGTTTCCACTTGGTCCAGGTGTGTCGATGATTCGAGCAAGTGCTTGAAAGAAGTCGTGCGAGGAGTCGTAGAGATTTCGAGTGGGTACTTGTAACCTAATTATATAGTGGAAGTTTGGATGGTCTCCGAAATCGGACCCGGAGTTTTACCTTTACTTATTGGTAAAGGGTTTTTTCGTTACCAATCTTGTGTTCGTTATTTTTTTGATTGGTTGATTGGTTTGGGTAATTCAAAAATTTTCACAATCAATTTTATTAACTTTCATAAAATTATTTAAATTTAATAAAATATATTTAACAGTAATTTAATAATTAATTTGATAAAATTTATTTGAGGTAATTAATTTAATGTTATAAAATATTTATTTTTTAATAATAATTATTTTAATAAATTATATTAGTAGATAACATAATTTAATAATAAATTAGTATTTTAGTTATTAAATTAATTTAATGAAAAGTTTTAATAAAATAAATCATTTTAAGAGGTAACTATTACTTATTAAAAATTTAATTTAATAAAATAAATTATTATTTTAATAGTAAATCTAATAAAATAAAATTTTAATTTATGTATATTTATTATCTATTAGAAAATAATTTTATTTTAATAAAATGAGTTATTTTAATTTTGATTAGACTTAAATAAATATGGTAAGAAGTTAATCTTGCAAAGTTGTAATTCTAGTGAAATTATAAGTGTATAATAGAATTTGTCAGTGTTATTAATGATTTTGTCAGTACAGTTCATGACTTTAAGTAAATAAAAGAATTTATCAATACTACTAACAATTTTGCTTCTACTTTCGTAAATAAGTCCAATGACTTAAATTGGTATATCATCTTTAAAAACCTTGAGATATAGACAAAGTAAGTAAGAGAAATAAGAATACAGGAGAGAGAGATTAGTTTTTAAATGGGTAATTATTAAAATTAAACTCGACATTAAAGGGATGAATGAACAATTCAATCAGACTTACAAAATTAAATTAATAAATTAATTTACATTATATAATTAATATTTTTAATATGTATGGAACTATAATAAATTAAATATTCATCAATAGTATTGTGGCAAGATATTATATGTTCATAATTTTGCGCTTAGGTTCAAAAAAAATTAAGGAGGAACGACTCTTGGCTTTATTTAGTTGAAAGTGCGTGATTGAACGAAGAGAAGTACAAGGAAATGAAAAAGGAAAAAAGGAAAAACAGTGAGTTATGCCACGTCACCAATCAAAACACACATCCATCTTTATATATAAATATATATATATATAAATAAAAGATCTGGACTATTTAAGGAGGAAATCCTTGAACCAATGAGCAGAATGTTTGGGGTATCTTTTCAATCCATCTTTGTAATCGATGTAGTTGAGACCAAACCTCACGCTATAACCGGAGGCCCATTCAAAGGTGTCCAGAAATGACCACGCAAAGAAACCCTTCACCCTAGCGCCATCCCTGGCCAAAATCTCGCGTTAGGCTGAATTTGGGGAGAGAGAGAGAGAGAGAGAGGAAAAAAAAAAAAAAAAAAGCTTCTAGCATCAAAAAGAAAAAAAAAGTTATTTTTTGTGTGCCTGGAAAGAAAAAAAGTTAATTTTTTAGTAGTAAGTTTTTTAACTTTTTGTTAATTTGACATTTTTTTCATTTAATGTTTTAAAAAAATTTAAAATGTAAGAAAGTAAGCATGATCATTTTAGAAAAAATAAAAAAATTAACAATTAGTAATTGAGTTATCACTTTTTTTCTCCTAAAAAATGATACCTTCATATGCTCTTTATATGATTTGACTAATGATTGCTATTGTTTGGTAATGTCGTCACGTAATAGTTTTAGAAAATTTTGATTATTTTACAATTCGGCAGTTACGTAAAATCTTAGTTATTTTATACAAGTTATAATCACATTTTTTAGCATTTTAATTGTTCTCGTTTGATGAAATTGTCATTTTTCAATTTTTACGTTCAATTTTTATATTCAAATTTCAACATTTGTCTTTAGTTTTTGATTTAAAATTTTTTTTATAGTTAAAAAAAAACTTAAAAACATATTTGGCGACAATAATTGTTGGTAGTTACAGTGTTGGAAGGGTAGTTGGACGCGGTTGGTGTGATAAGCAGTAAAAGTGTGGTCAGTAGCAGGTGGCGGCTTGTGATAGTCAGAAATGAGTGGCGATCACAGCGGAAGTGGTCGGTTCGCGATGGTCGGATGTGGGTGTTGAATAGTACGACTGGTGGTGATTGTTGAAGGTGGTAGCCGATCGATGATGGTCAAAGGTAAAAGGTGGATAGAGGGTGATCAGAGGTAGGTGGTGGTTGCAGTGATAGTGGTCGAAGGTGGGTCACAATCGTCAATAGCGATCAGAGGTAGGCAAAGGTAATGACAACATGTGAAGGTTAGCGCTAGTCGGGTGACGATAGATAGTGATCGGTGGTATGTTATGGTCTCTACTGTTGGGAGTGGTGGTGGTGATGGTGATGATTGTGGTTGTGGTTGTGGTTGTGGGGAAAAATCAAAGCTAGAAATGAAAATTTAAGATAACACATTTTCATATTTTCATTGATTTTAAAAATTTGGAAAATAATTTTTTTGTTTGAAAATAGAAAATAGAAAACAAATTTATTAAACAAATTTTTATTTTTATTTTTCAAAAAAATGAAAAGAAAACTAAAAACTAAAAGTTTTGTTGAAGACTTGTAAAAAACCAGAATACAAATTCATGTTTTTTTTTTTTTTTTTTGGGGGTTAATCACACTTAGTATTTTTGTACTCTATTCTCAATCATACTTGAGTTCCCGTAACTTAAATCATTTACTTTGGCCTGTATAATTTTAAATTGTCTTACTTTTCTTCCTTTTCTTAAATTTATTTTAGGTAAACACCATGTGTCCTTTATGTGCAATAAATACATAGTGCTTTTTGTCATTTGTTTTAACAGTAATTGACGTAAAGTAAAATTACTTAAAGCACAAAAATGAAATGGAACGATTTAAGGTACCTATCTTAAATTAAAATTAATTATAAAATATAAAAAAATGAAATGAAATTTTTTTTTTCTATAAGGTGTCACTTGGTATATCTGTTTTAGACATATTTTTTATTTTATATTTTTAAAAATAAAGAAAACAGTTGAAAATACATTTGGTCATTTGCGTTTTCAAAACTTGTTTTAAAAAATAGAAAATAAGTATACACATAAAATGCAAAACAATTGGGTCAAAAATAAGGAAAATTTTAAAACATGAAAAATAAAAAATATTAAATCAAACGTGTTTTCTGTTTTTCGTATTTTTAGATTTTTAAAATATAAAATACGTAAAATAAAAAATAAAAAATAGAAATGCAAACCAAATGTAACCTAAATTTTTCCCAAAAAAAAAAAAATTGTTCAATATATGTTTGGTTAAAAAAAAGTTGAGAAAAAAGTACAGTAAAAGTATAACAATGTGACATAAAGGTGATATGTGTTAAAATTTTATTAAAAAAAAATATAAAAAGTAGTTAAAATTTGATGATTTTTGATATTTTTTGATTGACCAAACAGGATCACGAGAGAAAATCTCAAAACAAACCAAAGCAGAGAAAACTCACTCAATAGCTTGTCGGACAGCCAAAAGATGGCGGTGATAGAAATCTATCCTTTGAGAATCCTTGACTCCATCTTCAGCGGTGGTATTGCTCGCATCAGCCATCCCTAAATATATATATATATATATATATAGGGGTGTTTGGAAGTTAAAAAAAAATTTAAGTTTTGGTAGTTTTTTAGTTGTTTTTTTTGCACTTTTTTGTGTGTTTGGTTGAATCAAGTAAAATTTTTAGTATTTTTTTAGTAACTTTTGAGTATTTGGTAAATTTTTTACTGTAGCAAAGTAAAAAAGTTGTAACTTTTGGGTGTTTGGTGTATTTTTTACTGTAGCAAATCAAAAAAATTGTAATTATGGAGTTGTACTTTTTACTGTAGCAAAGCAAAAAAGTGACAAAATTTGTGGTTTTGTCAAACACACAAAAATCAACTTTTGGTATTTTTTGTTAATTTTTGAGTTCCCAAACACCCCCATAAATACATAAAAAAATAATTATGCGCTAAATGAAGGGTAATTACAATTATTTTTGAATTTGGGGTTGTTTGGAGTAAGAAAAAATGAGATAAATTGATATAAATTATGGTTTGGGGAGAGTTCGTAATGAGTGCAGTGAGAGAAAAAAATTGATGTGATATAAAGTTAATAGAGATTTATAAAGATTTTTGAAAATTTTCATCAAACTATTACAAACTAAATGGGGCCTTTGTGTTAATAAACTACGTAAGGCAATATAAATTGTAATAATCTTTTCCTTACCATTTTCTGTAATGTAAACAGTTGGATTTTCGTATTTTTCCTTTGTGTAGATCAGAAGTTCTCGAAGTCCTCTCGGATACACAAAAAATGGCTCAAGGCCAGTCTGCAGATTTATTTTGCAACAAAGTAAATTATGAGATAAATAAAAGAGTAAATTTTACTTTGCCGCCTAAATTTTTATTACGAGTTTTACTTTAGAATTGTATATATATATATATATATTACGTAAAAATAACGAGCCTGAACTCTTGATTTGTCACCCCCTCATTTGTTGGTTAAACTTTTAGGAGTTTACTTGCCAATTTTTGACAGTTAAACATCAGTCAACGGATGGGAAGACTGACACTGTAACAAATCAAAAGTTCAGCCCTTAGTTATTACCCCCCCCCCAAATTACATTAACTACTTATAAAATTTGATGAAAATACACAAGGTGCCCCTCGTAGTTCCTAAAATTATACTTACTACTACTTTTTAAGATTTTTTACAAATTTTCCTTTACCATTAGAGAATTAACGTATAGATGAAGGTAGAAAAATCTAAATAAAAATTCTTGACCATTTGATCATAAAAAATAAAAATTCTAACTATTAAATACAACGCCAAGCGATCTTACTAACAGTTAACACTTGAATATTCTAAGATAACTCAATTATTTCATGATTCGTAGATGAGTCTCAATTCAAAATCTGCGTCCTCAATTACGTAATAAATTCAAATCTCATTGTACAGCTCCATTATCGTGATCTGTAAACTTTAAACATTAATCAAATACTCTGAAAATTTAGATAAATGATCAAATGATCAAAGTAGCTCAAAATTGTCAAAATAATGCATATCTAAGTCTTAATCATCAATTAGGCACGGGCATGCATCGATGAGGATAATCAAGTCAAATTGAAAAGAATGTAAGTGTAATTTTTAACTTCGGAAAGATGTCAGTTCCTGAATAACAGCTCGGGGTTTAATTCAACAGTCTAGATATATTTACGTATGTTTTAAGTTAAAAAATATAAATACATTTGAACAGTTAAATTTTAATCTAACGATTCCCGATCTTTATATCACGAGCTGACTCCTTTTTTTTCCTATATATATACCCCCCATTTTTGAGGAATAAATAATCAACTATGTTAGCAGTATTTGTGCAAGTCAAGCATCGAACGAAGTTGAAGTCAAGGTAACTAATTCAATTCCCTTTCCCTAAGACCCCAATCAAAAACAGCAATGGGAACATATTTCAGCTGGGAGACTTTCTAGCTAATGCATGAGTTACTTGTAACGTACCGGTGCGCCAATGGATCTTCGATTTTTAAATGCTGCAAAAGAAGAAAAAGCAATACAAGGACAAATATATTTTTGTTAGAATTAGCGAGCTAACACTTTTAAGCACATTTGTTAACCGGTGTTCTCGAGCATCTATTAACAATCAATAAAAATATCTCATTTAATAATGTTTCATACTTTTTGATGCACAATTCTACCAAATTATGAGATATTATTGCATAATATATATTTATTGGTAGTTAATAAGTGCCGTTGAGAACCGCTAACAAGACTTATACTTTTATTTTATTTTTTTGGAATTTATTTCACCTACACCCCTATAGTTTCAGTTTTGTACACTTAGATCTCACAAATTTTATAAATGGGCACTTAGATTCCTAAGATTTGTATTATATTCATTCAAACTCTTTTTGTTAGATTTTTTTATATAAAAAGTAATTTTTGACAAATTCAATGTTATGAAATTATTTGTACGCCCTTAGTGTTAATAAAAATATTCATATTATTTTGATATGGTGTATCTTTTTTATGTAAAAATTACATTATAAATTAATTTATTATTTTTTTGTGAATCTTTTTTATATTAGTACTTTAAATTATTATGCTTTACATTAATATTTTAAATTTACATTATATATACATTAGTAATTATACAAACATAAATTATCTTTACTTTTTTCTATTAATAATATATTAAATTTAACATGGAAGAAAGAAAAATTTAGTTTCTCATTTTCTTCCACTTATTTTCCATTAATACCAAACAATAATTAATGAACTTTACTTTCAATTTTCTTTTTACACATTTTTTTATATAAATAATAAGGGTATAAAAATAATTTCATAACATTAAATTGGACAAAAATTACTTTTTGGATAGAAATTAAATCTAATAGAAAGAGTCGAAGTGAATGTAATACAAATATTAAGAAATCTAAGTGCACATTTATGAAATTTGTGGGATGTATGTATATAAAGTCGAAACTATAAGAGGTGTAAATGAAATAAACTTTATTTTTTTTTCTTTTTTTTTTCATTTTTTTTTCTTCGTAGAAACTCTCTACCCCTGCATTAATTGTAATATAAAACGAAAGGAAAATGATATATTATCAAAAATGTTTTTTTGGAATTTATTACCAGAATAATGTAGATATTTTATACCCATTACGTTTAAAATAATAATTCACTAATACGTGCTTTATTACCTAAACAGTATTGGGATATATAAATCTTTCACTTTTAAAATAATAATCCATTAACAGGTACGTTAATATATAAATTCTATTGTCGTATATTATTCTAGCAATAAATTTTGTTAAAATAATATTATTTAATTAAAACAAAAAAGTACCTAACAAATATATGTGAACTTACAAGTGCGATTGACAAGAGAATCCGTTGTAGAGCTAACATTGACAGTGTTAACAAATGGTGTATTGGCTGCATAATTTGCAGTGTAGTAGTTTAGTCCAATGAAATCGAAGGACCCTTTCACCATCCTGGCTTGCTCAGCAGTGAACTTTGGTAGTCGTTTTCCGACAAGGACACGCATACTTCTAGGATAGTCACCATATGTAATTGGACGAATGAACCTGTAATGATTCATGAAATATTTAATATGACATAATTTTATGAAAAAAATAATAATTTAAGATAAATAAATAAATAAATAAATAATGATTCATATAATCCATCTCAACTAATTTGAGATTAATTTTTTTTTTATATATTTTTTGAATTATGAATTATGTTGAGTTGTTGATAAGAGTTTAGATGAGTTAACAATTTAATCTAGTTACATGGTTTTATGAATTTCAAACATGAAAATTCAAATTTAAAGATTCTGCGAACAATTCTTCAATAAAATCACTATGATTTCACTAAAAAAAGGATTTTTAAATACAATTTTAGAAAAATCAATTTTAACTAAAAAATGAATTTAAAAAAAAAATAAAATTTCATAAAGATTTTTATATTAAAAAAATCTATTTCATATGACTGTATAATTTAAAAATAAGTTGAAATCCTACCCCTCTAAACAAAAACTAAAAATATATATACTTGGGTTTGTAATTAAGGTGAATTAGGCCGTCCACTTATTGATAATGAAAATGATCAGTTTTTAATATTGCATGTCCTTACCATCCATACATGAAATCGAGTGCTCGTTGAGCTGCTTTCCGGTCTGGTTTGGAGTTGGAGTAGGGCACCATCCAATGACACGGAAGAACTATCCCTATTTCGCCCTTCTGAGATGCCTGCACAGTGTGGATTGCAGTTAAAATATATACAAATACAAATAAAATTGCGAAATATATATGCTTACAAGTATATGATGCTCATATTTAAGAATTCATTTTCTAGGTAATAAATTAAAATTTAGTTCTTTTGTCAATAAGACAAAATATATGTACTTCACAAATTTAGTAAAATTTAAACTATCGGCAATAGTATTGTGTGAATTGAGGATTAAAAAGTGTTAATAAGTGATCATTTTCGATGTATTGGATTAACTATTGATTTAAATACAGAAATTGAAGTGGATATTATTCATAAAATTCGAGATGGGTCACATAAATGGAGGAGAAGTGTCTTAAATGTTTTATTCGATCAGAGAGTATGTATTTGAAATTTTCAAAATGCACTAGATAATTCAATCACACAGAGTAAACAAAATATATGAAAGTACTAAGAAATAACGAGAAAACCCCTATTCATATAAAAATCTCGAAAACTTCCATTGTAACAAACGTTGGTTATGAAACCTTAATCTCGTAATAGACTTGGCTCGTGGACTCAATATTATTGAATTTTTGCTCAACTTCTTGATTCACCAACTACTAAATGAATGATCCATTCGCATCCTTGAAGAGCACACATTGAATCCTCAACAATCTGCTGAATCTTTAGCCCTCAAAATTCGAACTCCTTCGAATCATGCACACTTAATGACCTTGGCTAAGTAGTTAAGTGAACCCATTGTAAATGCTATTTGTTCTTTTTCTAAAATTGTTTCTGTTTGTCCATGAAATTATAGATCCATCCCAAAATAAATAGAGAATGAAATCCTAATGCATAGAGTTTTCAAAATGTATTTTGGAAATTGAAGTTGCGAACCATGTGGGATAAGTTAACCTTCCCCCGGCCTTATCGCAACTCAAAGCGATTTTCTTGCACGACTAGAACACCAAAATTTGCTCTCAGTATTATCCAACGCCATCCCGCGAACTTCCTACACCCTTTCCACAAGCATTTTGTGGGCTTCTCGCAAAGTGGGTTTTGTAGTTTGTCAAACTCTTCTAATGTCAACTCAATTTATTTTAACTTGAGACTCTGATAACTTAGCCTACATTTAAGTTTACAAGAACTAAAACTCTATTTTGATTATAAAATTGCCAATTATACGGATAAAATCCCACATAGAATTAAGTTAAAAGAAAAATTTGACAGGATGGTTATAAAAGGTAACTATGCTTTACGATAGAGTGTTGGTATTTAGAAGTACCACTATCATAATATGATCAAGAGTATAATAAAAATGAGAATGCTAAGGTTGTGTTTGGCAACCGCAAGCTACTAACGCATTTAGCTAGGGCCCGTTTGGTAAAACTGTCAGTTTTCAGTTTTTATGTTCAGTTTTTTTTTTTTTATGTTCAGTTTTTGTGTTTAGTTTTTCAATTTTTGTGTTCAGTTTTTAATTTTTTGTTTTCATTTATATAGTAGAAAAAGAAAACAAAAACTTGAAAACACGTTTGGTAATGATAATTGTTAGTTTTAGCAGTTACAGTTGTTAATTAATTAAATTCAATAAATTTAATTATTTTAACTATATTAATCATTAAAAATAATTTAATTCCATAAAAATAAAATATATTAAACATAATTTATTATAATTACTTTTAAAAACAATTTAATAGAATATATTTCTTGTTAATTAAAGTAATTAATTTAATTAACTTGATTTAATTTAATTTAATTACTTAAATTAACTTGATTTAATTAATTAATTATATTAATTAATTTAATTATTTTTATTATATTATTTTTTCAAAATAATTTGATTCAATAAAAATAAAATAAAATATATTCAATATAATATAATTATATTATCTATTAAAAATAATTTATATTAAAATTTTTATATTAATTTAATTAATTAAATTTAATTATATAATTAATTTAATTTAAATTAATTAAACATAGTTATTTTAATTATATCTTTATTAAAAATAATTCAATTTAATAAAAATAAAATATATTAAATATAATTTATTATATTATTAATTAAATATAATTTAATAAAATAATTTTGTATTAATTTAACAAATTAAATTCAATTATAATTAATATAATTTGGTTAATTAATATATTTAATATAATTTACGTAATTAATATATTTAATATATAATTTCATATATTAAATTAATTATTGATAAAATTAATTATTAATTAAATTATACTTAATCTATTTTTACATAAATAAAAATAATATATTGATAATTTTATATTAAATAATTATATATTAATATATATATATATATATATATATATATATATTATTAATATAATATAATTATTTGATATAATATATTAATATAAAATTAATATATTAATATATATATTATTAATATATTAATATATAATATATTCTTACATAAATAAGAATAATATATTATTAATTTAATATTTTTATATTAAATAATAATATATTTGGTGGTGACTGGAGATGAGTGGAAGGTAGTGGCGGTGGTGACCGGATATTGGTAACAACTAGTTAACGATAGTAATTAATGGTTGTAACTAGTGTTGTATAAGAAATTAAAAATTGAAAATGAAAACTTGAGAAAACACATTTTCTATGTTTTCATAATTTTTAAAAATTTTGAAAACACTTTTCATTTTTTTGAAAACTAAAAACTAAAAACAAATTTACCATACCCGTTTTCATGTTCAGTTTTCAAAAAAAATGAAAACAAAAACAGAAAACTGAAAACGAAATGGTTGCCAAACGGGACCTGAAGAAATAGATGAATCTTGGTCATGTTCAAATAAACCTATAATGCACTGGTAAATAAAAATGAGTGGATTCGTGTAGAAGGAATAAAGACAATCAAAACTAGACTTAAGACTATATAAACTGAAATTGTGATAAAAATCTTAATTTTAAAATATAACTTTTGACATAAATAAATAGAGGAAGAAGATATATATACATATATATATCTGATGCCATTTAATTCGAGTATAATTCTTGGATAAATTAAGTTAATTTTGGAGTTGTAGTAGTCTCCTTAACTAATAAAAATGCAAAAGGTTGTTATTGTTTAATTAAGCATAAGATGTTGATATTGAGAAATTTGCACACCTTATATTTCTCCCTATACAACTTGACAGTTGCTGCATGACTAAGTAGCATATTGTGACCAACTATGTAAGGCTCTGTTGCTGAGTTCCCAGCAGGGCACCCGTTAGACCTCCATGCAGAGCACCGTCCAGGTGCCATTACGCCCGTGTCATAACCCATATTGATAAAAATATAGGGCTCATTAATGGTCGTCCAATGTTTCACTCTATCCCCGAATTCCTTAAAGCAAAGATCAGCAAAATCTTGAAAATCTTTCCTGCATTTCCATATCATTGATGCAAAGAGATGAAATGTAATGAAATAGTCATTTTCATATTGTCTTTTCATTCTATTTTTTCAAATAAAGTATCATTTTAAATAAGTATAAAGTGACATTTTAAAAAAGTGTAGCGAAGATATTAATGAAATGAAAGGATAAGAATAATCATTCAATTCTCTTATACTAAATGCACCTTAAGATATTTACTGTATGATTTTCTTGTCGGTGATGGGCATGTACGGTACAATTTGAATAGGGTTAATTATACTTTATCTTTAGAGTATTTGGTCCAAAAATACATGATTAATATTTGGTTTGAAAGTTAATATATAATTCTCTCATGGTTTGGATTAAATATAAAATTGATAAAATTTATTAAATTTAACTAAATTTTTTCCTCATGTAGAAAAAATAATTGGAGGGAAAAGATTTTCCCAAAGATTGATTAATAAAAGTACATGTTTGCTAATTTTTATGTTAAAATGAAACATTATTTTTTTTAATCAAACTCGATAAAAAATTCAAAAATATTATTTTTTTATTTTATAAAAAAAATATTTTTTTGTACAATCACACATAAGCCTCTGCTTTATGTGAGCTACAAATCTATTTAAATTTAATACAGTCAATTTTGCAGTTTAATCTAAATTAAAAGTAGGTTATATATTGAATTTCAAACCAAATAAGAATCATGGTTTTTTTTTTTTTTTACCAAACTTGTGTTTGGATTAAATATGCTTTAAAAGAAAATAAAATGGATATGGATTAAAAATTCACTCTCTTGTTTTGATTGCGGTGAAAAATGAGAAGAAAAATGCATAGATTTAAGAAATTAAGGATTAATATATTATGAATGAATTTTAATTTATTGAACTTTTTATTCCATCAAATAAAGGTATGCATGTGTTTGGAAATTTATATTTCTTTATTCTTTTTTTTTTAATATCTTTTTATTATCTTTTTCGATTCCATTTTTTTTTTTCACTAAATTCTCAAACACACCTTAAGGGCTTGAGTATAATTACCCCACTTCAATATGCAACAAATCCGATGATCAAATTAATGTTTAACAAGAATTAATGTGGGGTTACAATGGAGCTTTTAATTAGTACAAATTTTGTTTTTGACCAAATCTTTTTGCAAATTATTTTAATTAGATTGAATTAGTTAAGTAGGGAACGACATAAGAATGAAAAGTATTATGTATCTGAATTCATCATTTATTATAGTATAGATGAAATTGAAACTTATACAGAGGAGTTCACTTACACAATGGAAGGGCTTAAGAAGCCACCATACTCATCTTCCAAGGCTTGAGGGAGATCCCAATGGAAGATTGTCACAAAGGGTTTTATACCTGCATGTGCATTTTTATCGTGAAATATTGAAATATGACAGACACACACACACACGCACACACTCACTCACACACGCATATATATATATATATATAGAGAGAGAGAGAGAGAGAGAGAGAGTTATAACCATTTGATATGAGTTCATTGATGAGATTGTTATAGAATGCAACCCCTTCCTTGTTAACTCCTCCACTTAGCTTACCACCTGATAGTTGTAAGAGGTAGCAATAAAATTAAGAGAAGTAGAAAATTCAAGAAAGAGATGGAGGAACAATATTGAAAGATGCGATGTATGAAAAGCAAGTACAAACGAAAGAGATCACATAAAGAAAAGAAGCCTAAATGAATAGGAGGAAAAATAGATGAAAACATTTAATGCTTACACACACACGCATGTATATGTATATATCTGTTGATTTTTTAAATATGATTGATTAATTACTATGTTAAAATTTCT
Source organism: Vitellaria paradoxa (assembly GCA_019916065.1). Taxonomy (NCBI): domain Eukaryota; kingdom Viridiplantae; phylum Streptophyta; class Magnoliopsida; order Ericales; family Sapotaceae; genus Vitellaria; species Vitellaria paradoxa. The sequence goes on from CM034243.1 coordinate 31,314,848, forward strand.
AATCTAACTTAATAATTAATCATACAATTTTTGAATGATTATGTGACAACTAGAGTCAAAAATAATATTTCAAAATTTCCAACCTAGCTTAATAATTAATCACACTGTTTGCTCATGTGCACGATATAGAGGGAGCTGTGTGCGCGTAACTTCAGCAGGGTTGCTTCCGTGCACACGGCAAGTAGTCCCTCATGCGTATAACGTGGCTAGGTGGTGCTTGATCAGTCATCTATCGTTTCTACCACTTATGTGAAGGGCACCTGTACATATAGAACAAGGTGTGTCATCCTTCCTTCTTCCACATTTGTGAGTGGGTGGCTTAATTAACTTCCATTTTTCATCTCCTTCTTAGATGTGATGCATCTGTATATATCTGTGCGTTTGTGTGTGTGTGAGTGAGTGTAATGGTTTTAGGTTACAGATTTAAACAGAGAGTTGAAAGTATTCTGACATTATGTTTTGAGTTACAAGGGAATTATGTGATTCTGTAGAAGGGAAGCACTTGGATTGGTTTTATATTGGTATTATTACTTATTTCCTTATTCGTACAATTTCATGAACTAGATATGATCTTCATGCATTTCTTTCCAACTTGAATGCAAAACTTGAATTAAATTAACATTTTTATGTGGATATATGTCTTGTAGTGATGGAAACCTTAAAATCATAGTAATGAACTGAATGTGGATTGAATTTAAGAAACTGAGTTTGGAACGTGAGTTGAACATGAATCCAGAAATGGAAAAAACTAGACTGATGCCACTCATGCACATGGAGGCTTGTCTTGTGTGTCCCTGTGCGCATGAGGTTTTATCTCACGTGCACATGGTGTCCCAAAAACTTACTCTGTGCGCACGATTAACCCTCAGTTTTTTATTTTGGTCTTTTTGTGTCATGATGATGTTATGTGGTGGAATATGGGTTTATTTTAACTGTTATATTGCATATGTCTTAAATTATTAGAGACATTGATTATGAGTTGAAATATTACACTGGTTTGGTGCTAAGTTTGGGCTTATTTCTATTTTATTAAGATATGATAAGTTGATATTGGGTAGTTATTATTTGAATATCAATACTGGTTATTGATTTTGCATTGAGAAGCAATGGAAAAAGTGGGTATATATGTACCTAAGGATTAAAAGCTCCAAGGCTTGCGTAAGGGTTTGATTATTATTCTAGTATGCTAGTAATCTACAAGAAGATGTTAATGCCCATGAATAGTAGATTTTTTCAGCTATGTATGAGGATGTAAATGCTTATAATGACATATTTCTATGCCTTAGGCTGGATATAGACACTGATTTATGATATATTTTGGTTAGACTTGTTGGCCACGAATTGGTCATGCAAAGTACCTAAAACTTTATAAGTTTCAATGTATGGTTATGGTTGAGTTTAGAATATTGATTATTATTTGGGATAATAGATAAATGATATGGTTTTATCATTATGCTTCGATGAATGTTGACTATACTATCATTGTTTTGTAATAGTAGTATGATAGGATATCGTTACAAACTTTGTCACATGGTGGACACACATAGTTTAGTATTCATTCCTACAACTAATGTTGCATGTCCAAATACCATGGAGCCTGCGCAGTCAATGAATTCCGCGGGGCATGTGTGTTAGTGTTTCGTGTTGTGTTACAAAATGGGACTTATATTGTATATATGTTTGTCTTGGATTTGAGTTATCTAGACCACGTAGAGTCCATCTTGTATTGGAGCTTTATTATTCAATTGATAGCTCGAGTTGTATAGTTGTACTATTGATATTTTTATTAATATATTAAATTTTGCTCCATATACTTGGTTAGCTTTGATATTAGGCTATGATTAATGATTATGTGTGATTGTATGTGTTTATCTCATGTTCTCAGATTGTGAGAATTTGGGACCGTAACACGTCCACACTTACTTGTTTCTTTCATTTTATTCATTAATATTTGAGTATGATTAAAGTACTTTTTATGTTTATTATAATTTTTTATATAATATAATATAATTTTATTTCTAAAAGATATATTAGGCATTGCACTGTGTCTTATGTTAATATGTTAATAGAGAGAAAAAGCAGCCAATTAGCCTAAAAGTTTTACATTAATTAGTCTAAGACGGAAAGCGATGCAATTATACAACAATAGAGTTGAAGTTTCCCCTTTTTGTATAAATTATAAATTTTCAAAAGTTAGAAATTAAAAAATAAAATAAAATGCTAATCAACAAAATAATTTTGTATATTATTTGTGAGGAGCAACTTACGGGGTAGGACTCTAGGCCAGGAGATTGAAAGTCTGAAAGCATCCAATCCCATATACTTCATTAGTTGAACGTCTTCCTGCCAGATTTTTTTAAATAAAAAATTACTAGATTATATATAATAAAAAAAACAAAGATATTGTGGTCATTCGGTATTTTGTATTGTGCATATATATTGGCTTTGGTTGTTCTATTGTGGGTTGGTGTGATATTAAAATTTCAATTAACTATGGTATATTTAATTAATAAAAAGTTGGTTAAAAAGTATAATAAAAGTAGAAAAATGTGACATAAAGAAATATGTAGAAAAATTTAATTAAAAAAATATACAAAAAAATTAATTAAAATTAATAAATTTTAGTAAATTTTGATGCCCCAAACATGACTATATTAATTGATTTTTGGTTTAAATTTTGTTCTGTAGTGAGGCTTTCAGTTTAAATACTTATATAACTAGCTAGTGGTCTCTCACTCTTTCTATATTAACTATGATTATCATTTTCTTTATTATCTGACTTTTGGGAAAAAAAATCAAAAAAATAAATTTGAAGAAAGGAGATGCTATACCTTGTAACGATGGTAAAAGTCTTCAGCCACGTCACCATTGCTGCCATTGATAATTTTACCTGATTTGTAATAATGATAATCGAGTACAAAAATATAAATTTATATCACAGAAGAGATACGTGGATGAACTAATAATTTGCGCCGTAACTTTTTGACTAAAATTTATTTCAAGCTTGCTTTTTCTAATACATGATATTTTAATTTAGGATTACAAAATATAATTTATTATTCTTCTTTTTTTTTTTCTTATTATTTATAGGAAAACATGATGATTTTGAAGCAAAAGTAGCCTTTTTAGGAACTTATAATATCAAAGTAGGGGGTAAAAAAAATACGAAGGGAAATATTCCCAAATCCTCCTTCTCATCTCATTCTTCAAATTCATTTTAACTTCCTCAAAATGCATTCCCCACTAATTAAACAACAATGCTTAACACATTCTCACCTACTTTTTATGCTATTCAATACTCTCTCCTATTTTAATTAGAATTTTACATATAAAACTTTCAATCGTACAAGGAATCAATTAAAGAGAAACTATTGAGTGAGTTCAGCTAAATGTGATTTCTTATATTGCTGTGGAATACCAAAATAGATAGAGACTCCACTGTAAATGCCCTTAATTCTTGTAAAATTTGCATTACTAGATTCTGTGATTGTTGCACTACAAGAAAATTTGATATGTGTGTATATATATATGTAGAGAGAGAGAGAGAGAGAGAGAGAGACCAGGAAATTTGTGAGTGAAGGTGTCCCATATACTAGGACCTTTGCCTCCTCCTTTTGCTGCCCCTTCATACTGCAAATCATATATATATACAGGCGCAGTCTTGTAATGATGTTATCTAGATATCAAGATACATATATATATATATATATATATATATATATATATATATATATATTAATAAAATAAGTGTACCTGGTAGGCAGAAGAGGCTGCTCCAAAAATGAAACCAGTTGGAAAGCTGCTACGATTGAAAGAAGGCGAGGAGGACTTACTGGCATTCACAGGCTGATCGGTTTGAGCTAGTGCTGAGTTAACCAGGACTACAAGGCCCAGGACAAGACGGATATGGATTTGAATTGCCATGATATTCCAAGTTGAAGGTATGCCCCAAAAGTCGAGCTGCTCCCCTTTTTATATACATTAATTAATTAATGCAACAGCAGTATTTAAAAGAGTACATTTTTTTGTTGTATAATATTCAAAGTCGTAAAAATGTCTGGAACTGGAAGGCATAATGATGGGCATCACCACTCACCAGGGCCACTGCTAGCTTTTTGCCATTGTTATGAAGCATTTTATATATATATATTTTGGTAAGTGAAACATTTTATATATATATATACACGTCTGTGGAACTGGAAGGCATAATGACATATATATATATATATATACACACACACACACACTAATGACGCGAAGGTTCAATTTGTAAAAATAATTACTGGTGTGCACCGACCGCCCTTAAAAAAATATGGTCTTCCTTCTATTTGAAGCTTGAAAATATACAGTGCCATACCAACGTTTCGTTTGAGTAACAAAGAATTTTTGAAAAATAATAAAAAATATAAAAAATTTTAAAAATTATTTATTTTTATTTTACTATATAAATTATAAATTCATAATTTATTTTATTTTATTTTATTTTTATCATTGCAAATGCCCCAAAAATCACATAATAATTTATTTATATAAATATATATTTAATTTTTTTTATATTTTTCAAAATTGACATTTCTCTCACCCCCTTTCTCCTTCCGCTTTGGAATTGTGTCTGTGAGAGATTTCACCTCACAAGGGCAATTTCGTGTACATGTAACCTTCCATCCTTTCTCAGCGTACGTTTGTAATGATAAAAAGTAAGATAAATTAAAAATTCGTAATATTTAAAGTAAAAGAAAAAAATTGATGTGATATAAAATTAATAAAAATTTATAAAATTTTTTACTACTTATTTATAAACTAAACGGAACTCAAATTAAAATTTCTCACTAAAACTGGCGTCACATCATTAAATGCAACGACGGTGTGAGTGTCCATATCAGTGTCGTATTTAATTTGTCAAATCCTTCTCAAGTAGATGAAAATTTGGGTAACTAACTAGGTTTCAGGAGGTTGCACTAAGAGAATTCACTGTAAGGGTTATAGTGAGTTAATCAATAATTAAGATGTAATTACATTAAATTTAATGGTATTAATTCAATGTAATAAAATTAAATTCAAAATAAAAATAAAAGTTAAATAAAATTTGATTGGAATATCATTATTAAAGAATATGAAAAGATATATCATATTAAAATGTAATTACATCCTAATCGTTGATTGACCGACTGTAACCCCTGCAATAGATTCTCCCACTGCAGTCCCCTGAAACCTAGCTAACTATGGGGTTAAGTTGGTTCTTGTTCAATAACCATGGGGTCATCGTGCATTGCTTAGATTTTTTTTTTTTTTTTTGCAAGAAAAATATCGACTTTTAGTGATGAAATATTTTTGACTTTCTAATTCAAAAAATATTATTCTGTAAAGGTTGGCTTCCAGCAAGAAAATTTCTCATTGCTAACAGTCTAGTTTCACGTTTTTTTTAATTTTTTTTAATCAAGAAGTGTTACATGACAATATAAAAAAAATTTAAATTTTCTCGCTAAAAGGTAAGTTTAGGAAAAAAATATTCAGTCTTCAAAATCTTAGCCCAATTTTTTTTTTCCTAACCCAACTTTGTGACTATAGGTGAGAAAATTTATATTTTCTTATTAACAGGGGACGCCAAAATTAAATTTTTCATAAATAATAATTTATCATTAAATTATGTATTTTAGTAATATATTTTATTAAAATTAATCATCATTATTAAAGTAAATAATATTTTATTATATTTATTTATTATTAACATTTTATTGTCAAAGTAAATAAAATTAATTACTTTTAAATTATTAATTTTATTATTAAATTAAATAATTAAAAATTATATTTTATTATTAAAAATATTTTAGTAAGTGAGTGTTTTATGCAAGTTAATTGTTATTCTCAAACAAACATGATTAAATTTTATGGATGAATCCTTACACTCACTCCAAACTTAATATAGTACATAAATATTAAATTTTACACCTATAAATATAGTTAAAAAGTGCATTACCGTCGTAATTGTTAATTATTATTATAAATCTTAGCTCTATAATATTTTACACCCATTTTTGTACAACTAATCCAAATGCTATCTTAATTAAAAACGGATTTCCTACTTGTTTGATTTTCTTCAAATTTACATAACACGCCAAATTCAAAAAATTAATTTCAATTTGATTTCAAATCAAGTAAAAAATTAAAGTAGAGTATTATAGATTGTTTATTGACTATATTTGATTATATGCTTATTTTTTTATCATACCCATTATATAATTATTGAAAATTAAAATTTTAAGTTTTTTAAAAATATTTAATAGTTAATTAATTAATTTATTTATATTTTTAATGTATTTATTAAATAATATGATATTACAATATTTCGATAACGATTGAAACACTAACTCTTGACCCACCCAATCTTGCAATTTATTCAACTACAAGAACTTGAAGATATTTTTGGAGACATCAGATGGGTTCACTTCTCGTAATGCATGTAAGGGCAATAAAAATTTCACAAAGACATGAATCGGGTTACGATCGATCAATGAATAGTTTTAGTGATTAGCGAATTCCAATTATTTTGGAATTAAAATTTTATTATGTTGAGGTGAGTATTTGGCAATCGCTATTATTTGGTAATCTATTAATGAAAAAAATAATAAATTATTTAAAATTACTTATTTTATTTGGTTGTTTCAGAGACCAGTTGAAGAGAAAAAAAAAATGAATATATATTTAAACTTATGTATATTTTAAGTCTCTTTCTATATCTAAAAACCAGATGAATTAAGAAAATATAAGTTTCTAAATTGACAAACACGAGAGCAGAGGAGAAGTAAAATGTCACTGTTGGATTAGGTGGATTTTGGTGGTTTCTTTTGTCTTGTTGCAGTCATCTGTATATTTAACTGCAAATCAACATGGAAAAAAGATAATCTCCTATTAAGAAAAGTTTGCGTACTCATTTCAGATCAAACACCCAATCCATCTCCTACTTCTATTATTCAGTGGTGACTAAGCACTTACAAATCTCACGGTCTAATGGAATGAAGAAATGTTGTATGTATATTCTTTATGTGTTAAGAAGGTTAAAGTATAGCACTGTAATATTTGGTTAGCAGGGAAGACGAGACCCTGACAATGGAATAAATATACGAGAGAACAACCAATTGTTTTTGCACAGTTGGGTTAGAACTCTTAATTTCTATAAATTTCTATAAGAAAGATTGAAAGTTCAACTTAAAGTCTAATAAATCTTGAAAATTCTCACACAAATTTTAAATTTTAAACTTAACTAGTTCGCGTGATTTGTGAAGTGCTGCGTAGGCCCTCAGTTTACTTATCAATTATACGGTTTGTTGAGAATTGTAATAAATTGGTAGAGTTTCAGGTTACCGAAAAATTAAATATATATATATATATATATATATATATGTGAGAACTTGATTAGTCCAAATTTACACGTGTTGAACTTGATTGGTCCAAACTTCTATACAAACTGTTTAAAAGCAACTTAATACGATTAGGACAAATTCAATATTTATTACAAATAAATTTCTATATGGTCTCAAATAAATTTAGAGTTTATATATATGAAGTGTACCTAATACCCATTTAGATTAACAAGATATCTAATACTTAGTGGCCTTAGGGTAACCGTTGATTATGTACCCAAGTAACATACTATTTTTTTTTTTGGTAAGTACTCCTGAATTTAAAAATAATTACAGCCAAGTAACATACTATACTATATTTTATAAATTGTAAATCATTTAGGTTAATCTTTAATTTATAATTTATATAAATTATTGTTCTTTCTTGTGTACAAGGAATTGTTATACTCTCTTATCCGTAACATAAAATCAACTAGGATTGTTGGAACGTCATTATATGAAATTTAATATTCACGAAAATAACTTAGGGGGTGTATGGGGTTCCCAAAAACAAGCACCCAAAAAAAGAAAAAGAAAAAAGTGGTTTTGGTAACTTGTTGCATTTAGAGCTCAGCCATCACATCATGATTTTCAGAAATGAATAGTTTTGTTCGAATAAATTTTCGTTAATTCGAACGGATTTTAACTAAAATTTTTTGACTTTTTTGTTAGAATTTTTTAAAATTACAGAAATTTTATTGAAATTTGTTGGTACTTGTAGATATATATATATATATATATATATATATAAATTTATAAAAATTTATATAGATTCACGTAGTTTAAGATCCAAAAAGTTTGTGGTAAAATTATAAAAATTTTCAAAGTATTTTGGTGATTCACATGCCTCGTGATGAAAAAAGTTTGTTATAAAATTATAAAATTTTTTAAAGTATTTTGGTTTTTTTGATGCTCCAAACACGTCCTTAGTAATAATGGATGAGTTGGTGGAAAAATGGGTGAACATATCTTCTACAGCAACTGGAGGAATTTGACAAAATATTGAAACACACTCAAATATTTAATTATTCTAGTTGGTATGTATAGATTGATAATAGTTACAATTTCATAATTTGTACTTATATGTTAAAAAAAATTAGAGTTTTTTGAAAGTTTATAAAAATTTTTGATATTTCATTGAACACTAATGGTGCCAAATTACTTTCATGAAAAAAGTAAGTATTGTAACAAGTAATAGAAATAAAAATAAAAATAATTCTATAAATACTCTAACTGCTGTATTCATTCAATCTCCATGAGAGAATAAATTATATTCTCTCAAAATTTTCTCCTTTAAGGAGAATGATTTCTTGCTATCTAATTAAAGAATAGAGGGCGAGAAAATGAAAAATATTCCACATTCCAAAAATATAATTAATGAACTAAATAAGATTAGGGATGAATTTCTCGGCTGATCCGTTTATATCTTACTTGATTTCTTTCTGAACGGGTAGGGGATTTGAAAACTTTTTAGAAATCGAATAGGATATGGGGATATATTTTAAAAAATTTCAGGAATCGGGATAGGGTACATGAACCGTACCCGATCCCCAAAAATCCTCAAATTTTCAAACTAACTTATATTAATGACCTTATGTTTGAATCTAGAGACTGCAACTTGAATTAATATTTATGCAGTTATACTTGAATCTGAAATTTGGATTTAATACTTAAACAATTAGACTTGTGTAATTTGAAAATTTTAAAATTTATACTTGATATTTGAATCTATAATTTGGAATTTGAAATTTTTGTATTTTTTTCATTTCCAGTACCTAATTTTTTGCGAGGATCTCTGTTCCTTGTTTGGGGCGAGGATGGGGGTTCTCAGTGGAGATCAGATAAGATATTGGAATTGATTTGGGTTCGAGAATAGGAGTACTCATCCCCTACTTGTCCCATACCCATCCTTAAATAAGATAATAAAATATTCATATTTGTTCTACTGTTATAAAATCTACCTAAACATAACTTAAAAAAAAAAAAAAAACTTTATTACTTACATAAACTTATTATTATTTTTTTTCAACATCACCTTAGATTTATACATCTTTAACCCTACTAACTTGGTTAAAACATAACATTTTATATGTAGTGTTTGGTAATCATCCAAGTGGGTCACTGATCAGATCTGACCAACCGCTGGATTGGAGCCAAACCGTATTTAAACGTTCGTAATTTTTTTTTTAAATTTAGTAGTAAATATATATATATATATATATATTGCCTATTCATTATCAATCAACAGTGCTAGCAGTATTTTATTTGCAGAAAGCAATAAATGGAAATTAAACTGTGGTCAGGAATCTTTAGGAAGGTGGAGAATATGGATGAAATACAGATACTATTCAAAGTATGGACATCTGCAAAATCGTAAAAAGTTTAAATGTGCTTCCTTCCATCGATTATTATGCTTGTGTCAGCTGCATTGATCCCATCATGATTTTAGATAAGCAGTTCCGATTTAAAAGCCAAACGTGTTCGCTTAAGATATTGATTAAATTAAGAAATCAAAAGTAATATTGTGCATTTAATTTGTTAAAAATCGTTCAAAAATTTTAAAAATATTTAAAAGTTATTTACTTTTTATTTCGCTACACAAATTGCGAACTCACAAAATATTCAATTTTATTTTATTTTTTGTCAGTTCATATATTTTAATACAATGCTAATTATTTTGTTACTCCAAACATACCAATAAGATGTTAATTATGGATATGTTTGGAATGATAAAAAAAGAAATAAAATAAGATAAAATATAATAAATTGTGAATTTATAATTTGTATACTGCGATAAAAAGTGAATAATTTTTAAAAATTTTTAAGAATTATAATAAAGTAAAGAGAACATGTATTTATTTCCTTGGCCTTATCGAAATAATGTACATTCTTTCGTCTCTTTGTGTTTGTCCTTGGCGGCAGTCAGGCGCTTTATTTGGTTCGAATATTACTCTCTTTTACAGACATAGGCACGTTTATTTTGTTTCTTTCAGTACTAATATATAATATATATATATATATATATATCATATACGAAATGTATCACGGGAAAAGTAATGCAATTAAAAAATACGGATAAAAATTAGGAGTGAGATGTAATTTACTCTTTGATGAGCCCCACACATGCATATATATATATATATATATATATATATATATGTATATGTATACATTAATTTACTGGACAGGCTACACATCCCACGTGGAGACCAACTCAGCCCACTCAAATTATGTGTGGATGATGGATTTGTTAAGAAATTATACGAGCGATGAGATACGGAATTCTGTACCTTGTTTGATTTGTGATGGGAAATAAATTTAAAAAGAAATATAAAATTTGAGTAATCAAAAATATTAAAAATTAAAAAACAATTGGTTGTTGATAAATAACTTTTATTTTTAAATAATTCACTCAAATAAAAAAATTGCATTCAGAATTTCAATTTTCTATCTTTTTTTTTTATTTTTTTTATATTTTTAATTCCCATTAAGGCTGCGTTTGGCACACTAAAAAGTGAAAAAAAATGAGATAAAATATAGTTTGGGGAAACTTTTTGTATCTGGTGCACACCGCTCAAACTGCGTTTTTTGGAGATGAATAGTAAAATTTCGTTCCGACGAATTAGATTTCTGTTTGGACGGATTCAAAATTTTAGGCAGTTATGACTTATTTACACTACAATTCGTTCAAACGGATTGTAAAAACCGTTTGGACAAAAGTTAGCCACGCGATTCCGTCGGAACGGTTTCTACAATTCCTGGGATAGGTTTTAAAAACGCCACAAAAAATAATTAAAGTGGATGCCATTTGGTAGCTTGAAAGTCTATGGTGAGAATGGCGAAAAAATTTTTGCTATTTGATTAACTGAATTTTAGTTATTGATTTTTTTTAAAGATATTAAATGTTTTTTAAATTTTAAGAAGGCGAGAATGTGTAAAATTTTATAAAAATTTTCAAATATTTTCATCAAACTTTGATACACTAAATGCACCCTAAATGGTAACTCCAAACACACCCCACAGCATCCTAGACAGTTGCTGTAAAGTGATTTTAAAAATTTTAGGGTCGTGGTCCCCCCAACCCTCGCCGGTGTATGTATATTATTTACCAATTTCTATTATAATTATTTAAATTGAATAATACTTGTCACTTATATAATATTCAAATTCTGATTATTTTTTTAAAATTCAATTTTTATCACTTCATATTTATATTCTAAATATTATAATTACTTGAATTGAATAATATTTATCACTTAATATTTGAATTTTGATTAAAATTTTTAAAATTTAATATTTATCACTTAATATTTAGATTCTAATTGTCATTTAATGTTTACATTCTAAATATTATAATTACTTAAATTGAATTTACTTATCACTTAATATATATTATAAGTTAAAAATATTAATATTTTTGAAATATCATATAAATTAACAATTTATATGGTATTGTGATTTTGACATTTGAATTTGAAGATGTTTAATTTTAGTGGTTAGTTATGTTCTTTGTATCTCGATTATCACTTATCCAAGTTAATTGATTGTATTAAAAATAAAAATAATAAAAATAACAAATAATATAGAATTATAATTTTATTCTAATTAAAACTATTATATTTCATTTTATTTTTTATTCTATAAATATACCATACGCCACATATTCTTCATATAGTCTAAAAAAAAAAATCTTACGTTTGACTCTATAAATATGCCACGTTCCACATATTTCTTTTATTTTTGAAGTTATTTACAAGGTCTGATATTTGATGCTATTCATATTCTTCTCAAATTTCTTATTATATTTAATTTTTATTAGATGATATTTTTTACATGGAGGTTATTTTTTGCTTATATATTTATTTTATGATTTTATTTTTTAATTCGTTCATTTTTTTTAATTTTATTTTATTTTTTAATGTGATTGTTAACATTGATATTTTAATTTTTATCATATATTTTTAAAATTTTTGGTACATATATATATAGGGTTATATATGCCACTTAGATGTTCTTTTGCAGCCCTTTGTCAATCGGTTTTGAAAACTTTCAGCTTCCCCGATTATGCATGTACATTACATTACATTCATATATTTTCAGCAAATATTCGGTGAATTTACATATTAAATATATTAACTATATAATGTAAATTAATTAATTAATTTAATTTGAAACTCTGATTGGATCAATGAATCATGAATGAACAAATTCATTGATTCAATGTCAAGTTTTAATTGTAATAACTACGCTTTTATAGAAAGAGAGACAAAATTGTTGGTGGTATTGACGAATTCTTTTATTTACCTAAATTTGTTAACTGTATTGACAAACTCGTTAATAAAACTAACGATTTCTATTATACACTAATAAATTCACTAGAATTTATTTTTGTTAGAATTCCAGCTATTGATGAACTTACTCTATCTATTTAAATCTAGTCAAAATTAAATGAAAATTAAAAATAAAATAATTTATTCAGATAAATTAAAATTATTCTTACCAGATGATAATTACATATATATTAGAATTTTATTTTATTAAAATTACGATTAAAATAAAAATTTATTTTTAAAATAAAAAATTAATATTACAAAAATAATTTATTATTAAAATAATTTATTTTATTCAATTAAAATTTTAATAAATAATAATTACCTTTTAAAATGATTTATTTTATTAAAATGTTTCATTAAATTAATTTAATGATTAAAATGGTAATTGATTATTAAATTATGGTATTTATTAATATACTTTATTAAAAATAATTATTGTTAAAAAATAAATATTTTATAGCATTAAATTCATTGATTTAAATATATTTTATCAAATTAATTAATTAAAAATTAATGTTAAATATATTTTATTAAATTTAATTAATTTTAGAAAAGTTATTAAAATTATTTGCTTTAATAAAAGTCCTGTTATTGATGACTTTTAGTTAAAATTAAAATAATTTATTTTATTAAAATAAAATTATTTTTAATAGAAAATAGTTACATATTCGAATTTTGTTTTATTAAGGGATTGAACTTAAGTAGTTATTTATTTATCTATATTATTGTATTTTCATGTATACATGTAATAACCCGAGTATCCATATTAAATTAATTGATAATTGTAGACTTGATTATGATGCAGTACAAGTAAAATGATGGATTAGGAGATGTAAAAATCAAGGTTGGAATAAGAGTGCTCAAAAGAGGCTAACACTAAACATTTTGGCCTAATGAAAAGAGGTCCGGGTGCACGGGAGGGTAGGTCCCCAGCCGCCTGGATTGACGCACTTATGATTGATTTATCGACTCTTGATTTTGCCCCACTATGCACTACTCATTGTCATTGTTTGTCTAGGCTTATAGATGATAGAAGATGGGGGAGGTTTGTCTCCTCAAGATTCATTGTCTTATATATATATTTATATATATGCACTTATATGTGTATAATATATGTTTGGTCAGGAGAAAGAATCAAGAGCGGGGAATAAGTTTAAGATTCGTAAAAGAATTATACGTTCGGTAATAAAAAAATATCACTGGACTTGCTTACCACATCAACCGGAAAAGCATAAGTCAAGCCTACAAAGTAAAGAAAGTTAGAGGAAATGGTTGGATAAGGTTCTCGACTAAAAATCTTTTGATGGTAAAGTCAGAATAAGTTTGAGAGAATTGTAATGAAAAAAGTAAAGTAAATAGTTGACAATAGTGAGCATACTTAAATTTTGGAGTTAAGTCTTGTATTTATAATAAGATAGTATAAATTAATATATGTATAAATAATGAAATTGTAATGATTTTGTATTATATATATATATATATATATATATCATAGTACATGGCAATTTTCTTCTTTTTAAATGCTTTTCATTTCATATTTAATACTTCCCACTCAGCATTAAATGTGTGTGAGAGAGATTATTGTAATGGACAGAATATATTCTTGATAGTTGCCCAAATGTCACATCTGTTTACTACTTGTAAAAAAATAAACTAACCAAATTAACTACGAATTAATAAATTCAATTTATTTATTACCATTTTGCATTTATGGTTAGAATCACACCAACACAACTTTATATAGTGGTGGGACTCATGTGCGATGGTTTATTGATTATTAAACCAACGTCGAGCACATTTTTATACTGTGCTCTTGTGCTCAAAAGATGCCACATGTCCCTGGTTTTTTGACCCTATAGGGCCTCTGTTGCTTCTGCAGTTGCAGCCTTCTTCTTGGCAATTTCAACATTTCTTTTCTTAGCCATCTACTCAAAGGCCTTCTTAATGCCACGTTTTGGAGCCATCTCTTACTCGAGAACATCGATGGGAGTTAGAGTGGTTTCTTCTTCTTCTTCTTCGTCTTCTACGTCCAACACTTCGCAGATACGAGGATCCACGATTGAAATTGCTTCGAAGATCAGCTTGTTAGCAGGAGCTTCCTCTTTAAGAGGAAGTGCAACACCTGGAGGTGGATGCCAAGATGGGTGGTTGGTGTTGTAGAATTCAAGCTTCCTCTTTATGGTCCAACTGAACTATTGTCGAAGAGTTTCGGATATGGATCTGATGGTAAACCCTTGTGGATGAGCGACAAATGAGTGGTAGTTAGGTTAGAAGTTGAACACGATAGGTGCCGACCTTACCAAAGGAAAAGTATCCAGTCCACCCAAGAATTTGAACATGTTCTTTAGGTGGGGATGGTCAGCAAAGTTCCCTTTTGCTCAGACTTTCCTTATTTGGTCGTCTGCACACAGAAACAACATATGGTTAATAAGAAATTAGCTATCAAAGTTAGCACAAATAGAAAATAAAAACACTAAAGCTACCCAACCTGGGCTATGTGATACTGCAATAATTGGGGTTGGGACTATGCATCCATTGTCCCGTGACAACACAATATCATCTTTTAACCTTTTAATATTGTCCGGAAGCATGTGGACAAGTGTTTTATCAGAATGAGACTTCAAATACCACTTATTTTCATTTCTTTTAACCTTTTGGATATTGTAGCAATAAAGTAAATCTCACTCAGATTTGCGAAACCCGTATTGACGATTAATTTCGTCTACCCCATTAACTATCCTATAAAAGTTATGGGTTGCAAAACGAGAGGAGAGGTTGATCCTATGTAGTACCTTACGGAGGAAAGGGGAAACAGGGAATCTAAGACCACCCTCTGTAATAGCTACAATTGGAAACATCCCTAATTCTTGCTCTCATTCTTCGGTGAGTCTAATATTTACATTATCGGAGATATCATATCTCTGCTTAAAAGCAACAACCTTTTTACTAATTGTCAATTCCTTAGCTAATCTACCCATTTTGATCTCGAATAAAACAGAAAATAAAGAGATAAAGGAATAAACAAAAGAACTATGAGATTGACCGAAGGAAAACTTCAAATCGAGAATGAAATCGCAAAAGAGAACTTAAAAATTACAGGGATACTCGAGAAAATTATAGAAGTATGGAAGAAGGTAAATATGGCAGAAGCTTAAAATATATATAAATATATGTGTATTTCAAATAAAACAGAAGTGACAGCAAAATTTTCATTTAATGCTGCCGTCTAAATTGATATGAAGGTGACGGATGACAAGCCTTTTTTTAGGGTTTGAATGCATTATTTGACATTTTATGTGCTAGAAATTAAAAAAGATCGAGTTTCGAAAAATCCAAATATCTTAGAGATAGATAGAGAGGTAGGGATTTATCGAATAAACTACACTCCATCGTATACGTCAGGAGTCCATTGATGAGCAGAGGCTGGGCAAGCTAAAACCCAAACAACGGGAAACACGTAAAAAATGAAACTGTACTCAGAGAAATGAAAATGTTTTGTATAAATAAGCAAAAGATAATATCAGACCCTTTATACTCTGCTCGGGTAAAAGCTTAGCCTGACCAAAGTGGGCGTATAATGTAGGTACAAAAATAATCAAGGATACGTGGCATTTTTCTGAGCAAACGAACACAGTATAGAAATGTGTTCGGCTTGGTCTAATAATCAATTGACCACTACAGTTGAGTCCCTCCACTTTATAAAATTGCGTTGTTGTGATTTTAACCATAAATATAAAATAGTAATAAATGAACTGAATTTGTTACCTTGTAGTTAACTTGGTTGATTTATTTCTTTACAAGTGATAGATAGATGTGACATTTGGACGCCTCTCAAGACAATCTTATGTCTATTACACTTATTTTTCTCACATGCATTTAATACTAAGTAAAAAGTATTAAATGTGAGATGAGAGGCATTTAAAAAATTTAGACCATAATATACTTTGATATATATGTATAAAATACATAATTATTACAATTTAATTATTTACATATTATTTTATTTATTCTATCTTATTATAAATATAAGATTTAGCTCCAAAATTCAGGTATGCTTATTATTGTCAACCGTTTAATTCACTCTTTTCATTATAATTCTGTCAAGCCTATTCTGACTTTACCATTAAAACGTTTTTGGTCGGGAATCCTTTCCGGCCATTTTCTCTAACTTTCTTTACTTTGTAGACTTAACTTTTGCTTTTTTGGTTGACGTAGTGAGCAAGTCTAGTGATATTTTTTATTGTCGAACATTTTAAATGCGCAAGTAAATTTTGAGTCCATTTCTCCATAGACCCCATTCTCCCATATTCCTATAAGCTCTCTTCCAGTGTGAACTTGCATGTAAAAAATAAGGTGAAATAAAGCAGTTGAAGTTGGTCTTCAATCAAGTATTCTTCGATACTTAAGTCAGTTTGCAGGCATTGATAATAATGTCATGTACATATATATATATATATATATATATATATATATATATATATATATATAGTGTGTGTGTGCGTGATATAGAAGGAGAAGAAAAAAAGAAAAAAGAACCCTTTCTTTCACTACATTTCTACTATTTATAGAGTGAGAATCTGACATACTTTTTATTAATTTAACTACATAATACTGGTATTAAATACTTGATGATATAAGTCTTGATACCTGTGAAAAAGTGACTTTATTATATATATTTTGCGAATCCTATCTCTTGAAACACTTGAGTATAGTAAATGAAATAATTATATAATATAACTGTCTGACTATCTAATCCCAATTTCAATTAGAATATACCTCTCTAGTTAAAGGTGTAATATTGTAGTCATATATACTTTGTTAATTTGACTGCATGATATTGGTATTAAATACTTGATGATATAAGTCTTGATACCTGTGAAAAAGTGACTTTATTATATATATTTGCGAACCCTATCTCTTGATACATTTGAGTATGGTAAGTGAAATAATTATATAATATAACTATCAGACTATCTAATCTCAATTTTAATTAGAATATACCTTTCTAGTTAAAGGTATAATATTGTAGTCAGATATATACTATTGTGGTCGAGTGAAATATTTTTTGGCCACACACTATAATTAATAAAATATTCATCAGCAGTATTGTGGAAAGATATTATGTCATGATTTGCTTAAGTTCAATAAAAAAAAAAAGAAGGAATGATGCTTGCTCTTATTTAGTTGAAGGTGCGTGATTGAACAAAGAGAAATACAAGAAAGAAATGAAAAAGGAAAAAAAGGAAAAACAGTGAATTACGTCACGTCACCAATTAAAGCACACATCCCTCTTATATATGCACACATATATAAAAGATTTGGACTATTTAAAAAGAAAATTCTTAAACCAATGAGCAGAATGCTTGGGGTATCTTTTCAAGCCATCTTTGTAGTCGATGTAGTTGAGACCAAACCTCACGCTATAACCAGAGTTCCAATTAAAGCAGTCCAGAAATGACCACGCAAAGAAACCCTTTACTCTAACGCCATCCCTGACCAAAATCTCGTATTAGTATATTCTTTATATGTAAAAAGTCGAGAATATTTGCTAGATATTTCAAGCAATTAATAGCATAAAATATGCAAAGAAAAACGAAAGCACAGATATGATGAAGAAAAACCTATTTAAGGAAAAATCTCAAAAACTTTCACTATATTAAATGATGGTTACAAAATCTTAACATTGCAATTAATACACTCGATTCATTGACTTTATATTGTTGAACTTTTACTCAAATTATTGATTCACCAACACCTTTGCTAAAGCTCCCCGACTCCTCAAAGGTATGAATACCAAATCCTCGACAACTTTGTTGAATCCTTAGCTCTCAGAGGTCCAGACTCTTTCGAATCACACACACAAACTCTTGGCTAAGTATTTGAGAGAGTGAATGATCAATTTGGCACTGTTCTAATGATTATTCTCTCTGTGTGAAACCCTAGATACGTCCCAGAATATAGGAAACGAAATATTAATGCATAAGGTTTTCAAAATGCAACCTAAAAAATAAAAGTTACGAACCTCACAAGATAAGTCATCCCGCAGCCATCCTATGACTCAGAGTGGACTTCCTAGACGACTTGTGGCCCCAAAAACATACTCTCAGTATCATTCAAGCGAGCATCCCGTACCCTTCTCGTGAGCTTCCTAGGAGTGAAATTGTTGCTTATTCTATGTTTGCGAGCTTCTAGACTTATTATGAGATTTTCACAACTCATCCTAACTCGAAACTTTGATGTCTTACCCTACACTTAATAAGTTCATAAGTTATAGCACCCTGTTTTAACAATGGATTTGACAATTATAATTTTATCCCTAACAATATGATTTTGATTACTGATTGTTATTGTTAGGTAATGTTGGTACGTAATAGTTTTAGAAGATTTTGATTATTTTGCAATTCAGTAGGTATGTAAAATTTTAGTTATTTTATTTAAGTTACAATCACTTTTTTTAGCAATCAAATTATTCTCGTTTAATAAAACTGTCAATTTTTAGTTTCTGTATTCAATTTTTACATTTTTTTTGCTCATTATTTCATTGCAATTTTCATTTTCATATTAGAAAAAAATAAAACTTGAAAATGCATTTAGTAACAATAGTTGTTGGTTAATAATTATAGTGTTGAAAGAGTGGCTGATGCCAGTTAATGGTGATCGGTAATGGAAGTGTAATCGAAGGTGAGTGACTACTGGCTATAGCTAGAAGTAGGCAACGATCAGCAGTGAAAGTGGTGGCAAGATCACAGTGGTCAAAGGAGGGTGGTGGTCGGTAGATGATGGCAGTTGTCAAAAGAAGTGGTCATCAACGGCGGAGGTGGTGGCCAATCGGTGATGGTCAAAAGTAGATGTTGGATGGATAATGCTCGGTCAACAATGGGATGGTGGTGGGGGAGTATGATGATTGCGACTAGTGGCGATGATTGTGTAGGAAAATAAAAACTTAAGAAAATACATTTTTATTATTTCCATAATTTTTTAAAATTTTGAAAATAATTTTCACTTTTTTGAAATTGAAAATTAGAAACAAATTTACTAAATGATTTTCATTTTCATTTTTCAAAGAAATGAAAAAAATGAAAATAAAAATTAAAAATTGAAAGTTTTTCCAAACGAGCTCTAAACAATCACAACACAAATTAATTCATGTTTTTTTTTTTGGGGTGGGGTTAATTACACTCAATATTCTTGTATCTTTTTTTTTATACTTTATTCTCAATCTCACTTGAATTCCTACACTTTAAATTGTTTACTTTGACCCCCTATAGTTTTAAATCGTTTCACTTCCTTCCTTTTGTTAAATTTGTTTTACATAAATACCATGTGTCCATTATGTATATGACAAACACATGGTGTTTTTTTTTGGTTCTTTTTAAACGGTAATTGACGTAAAGTGAAACTATTTAAAAATACAAAAATAAAATGGGATGATTTAATGTACGTATCTTAAATTAAAATTAATGATAAAACACAAATATATGTGATGTAATTTACCATTTTTTCCCTTCTACTAAATTATCTAAAAAATAAAAAGATTGTTCAATATAAGAGAAAATCTCAAAACAGACAAAGCAGAGAAAACTCACTCAATAGCTTGTCGGACAGCCAAAAAATGGCGGTGATAGAAATCTATCCTTTGAGAATCCTTGACTCCTTCAGCGGTAGTATTGCTCGCATCAGCAATCCCTAAATATATATATATATATAAATATAAATACATCAAAAAATAATGATGCGCTAAATGAAGGGTAATTACAATTATTTTCGAATTTGTGTTAACAAACTATATATATAAGGCGATATAAATTGTAATAATCTTTTCCTTACCATTTTCTGTAATGTAAACAGTTGGATTTTCGTATTTTTCCTTTGTGTAGATCAGAAGTTCTCGAAGTCCTCTCGGATACACAAAAAATGACTTCGAGGCAGTCTGCAGATTTATTTGCAAAAAAGTAATTTGTGAAATAAATAAAATGGTAAATTTAAAGCTTGATAAAAATACACCAAGTGCCCTCCTGGATTCTAAAATTATACTTACTAGTCCTACTTTTAAAATTTTATTACAAATTTCCCTCTACAATTAAGAGGATTAATGTATGAATAAACTTAGAAAAGTCTAAATAAGAATTCTTGACAATTTAATAATATTAAAAAAAAAATCAAAATCTCATCATTAAATATTGCACCAAGCGATCTTGCTAATAATGGGTTAACACTAGAACATTTAAAGATGATCTACATAGAGCCAATCATTTCAGAATTATGAGATAAGCTCCAATCAAAGATCTACGCGTTCAATTACGTAATCGGATCAAATTTCACAGCATATCCCAATATCACAATTTGTGAATTTTAAAGAGTAATCAAATACTACAAAAGTTCAAATAAATGATCAAATGATTAAAAAAAAAAAAAGTTCAGAATTGCCACCCTCAAAAAAAAAAAAAAAAAAAACATATCTAAGTCTTGATTATCAAGTAGGTATGAGCATGTACCAATTCAAAGAATCAGGTCAAATTAGCGGACAAATTGTAATATAATCTAAAGAGTGAAGATAGTAAGTGTAATTTTAAAAACCACAAAGGTGCTTCGTGTATTATCATTAAATCTTAAGGGTAATCAATATAATTTACAAAAAAAAAAAAAAAAGTTTTGAAGTGAGATACGCGAGAAAACTCATAAGTTATGTTTGATAAAATGATGGGATATAAATAATATCATATATAACATATAATATCAATTTAGGTATTTAGTTTGTGGGATATGAAATGGACTAAGAGCTATTTGACAGAAGATTTGAAATGATATAATTTAGACATTTGGACTATAATGGAAATTAATCTAAATATGAGGTTACACAATACTACTTTTTCTTGTGATATTATATACCCTATTTTGAGAAATAAATAGTCAAACTCCGGACTTCATGTTAGGAGTATTTGTGCACAGTTAAAAACCGAACAAAGTTGAAGTCAAGGTAACTAATCCAATACCCTTTTCCAAAGACCCCAATCAAAAACAGCAATTGGTACATATTTCAACTAGGTGAGTTTCCAAGTAATGAGTTTCTTGTAACGTACCGGTGCCCCGATGGACCTTCCATTTTTAAATGCTGCAAAAGAAGAAAAGCATTACAAGGAATAATAATATATTTTTGCTAGAATTACTGAACTAAAACTTTTATTTTTATTTTATTATTATTTTTTTCACACAAACTCTCTACCCTATGCATTAATTGTAAACTCTAAAACGAAAGGAAAATGAGATTTTGTCAAAATTTTTTATCAGAATAACGTAGGTATTTATACATATTATTTTTTAAAATAATAATTCACTAACACGTACTTTATTATACTAACGCTATTAGGGTACATAAATCTTTCACTTTTGAAATTATAACATGTTAACATGTACTCTAATAGACAAATGCAATTGTCAATATTATTTTAATATTAAATTCTGCTAAAATAATATTATTCACAACGAGAAAGTGCCTTTACCTAACAAATATACGTCAACTTACTCGTTCGATTGACAAGAGAATCTGTTGTGGAGCTAACATTGACAGCATTAAAAAAAGGAGCATTGGCTGCATAATTTGCAGTGTAGTAGTTCAATCCAATGAAATCGAAGGACCCTTTCACCATCTTGGCTTGGTCAGCAGTGAACTTTGGTAGCCGTTTTTTGACAAGGAGACGCATACTTCTTGGATAGTCACCATAGGTAATTGGACCGATGAACCTGTAATGAAATATTTAAAACCCCGTTTGAAGTTACAAAAGTTAAGATAAAAAATGATTCGGGTTATTTTTTATATTTAGAGTGTAAAAACTACAAAAAATAAAAATGAAAAGTAAAAATCCGTTCGAACGAATCTATTATAACAGATTTTTGGTCCGTTTGAATGGCAAACATTTTTGACTTTTTATGTAAGATTCTTTTAAAATTTGTAGAGATTTTATTGAGATTTATAGAGATTTATTAAAAATTGTAGAGATATAGAGATTTGTAAAAATTTATATAAATTTATAGAGATTTATAAAGATTTACATAGTTTTTGTAGAGATTTGTAAAGAATTGTAGAGATTTTTTTTTGTGTTTTTTAGCTCCAAATGCACTCTTAATCTGACACAATTTTATGAAAAAAGTAATATTTAAGATAAATAAATAAATAAATAATGATTCATATAATCCATCAAAACTAATTTGAGATTATTTTTTTTTATATATTTTTTGAATTATGTGGAGTTTTTGATAAGATTTTAGATTAGTTAACAATTTAATTTAGTCACATGATATTATGAATTTCAAACATGAATTCAAAATTAAAGATTTTACATACAATTCTTCAATGAAATCGCTATCATTTCATTAAAAGGGATTTTTAAATGCAATTTCGGTGAAATCAATTTTAACTGAAAAATGGATTTTTTAAAGAATAAAAATTCATAAAGATTTCTGTATGGAAAAAATCTATTTAATATGATTATACAATTTAAAAATAAGCTGAAATCCTACTCCTGGAAACAAAAACTAAACATATATATACATATATATGGGTTTGCAATTAAAGTAAATTAAGCCGTCCTTACCATCCATACATGAAATCGAGTGCTCGTTGAGCTGCTTTTCGGTCTGATTTAGAGTTGGAGTAGGGCACCATCCAATGACACGGAAGAACTATTCCTATTTCACCCTTCTGAGATGCCTGCACGGTGTGAATTGAATTTAAATCATACACACACACACAAGTAAAAACTGCGAAATACATGATACTTATATTTAAGAGTTCATTTTCTGGGTAATAAATTAAAATTTAGTTCTTTTATCACCAAAACAATATATATATATATATATATGTATATATATGTCGCAAATTTAGTAAAATTGAAATTATTGACGGTGGTATTGTGAAAATTGAGAATTAAAAAGTGTCAATAAATAATCATTTTGGATATATTGAATTAATTATTGATTTAGATGGACGGATTGAAGTGAATGTTATTCATATGATTCGAGATGGGTCATTAAAATGGAGAGGTGTCTTAAATGTTTTATTTGAACCGATAATATGTATTAATTTGAAAGAAAAATTCCATAGAACGGTTATAAGATTAATTATAAAGTTTATGATACCTAGTATTGAATTATTTAGAAGCAACATAATCACAAGATGATTACGAGTACAGTAGAAATCGGGATGCTAAAATTAATGTGTGGTAATTAAAAAAAGATAGAATAAAAAATGAATATAAATAAAAAAAAATATCAAGGTGGCACCGACAGAAGAAATAGAAGAATGTCGGTCATTTCTAAAGTAGACCCATAGTGCATCGATAAGAAAAAATAAGTGGATTTATGTAGAATGGGTAAAGAGGACCAAAATTAGATTTAAAATTATATAAACTGAAATTGTTGACATATATAAGATATAGAGATTTATTTCTGTGTGTGAGAATACAAGACTACAAGGTCCTTTATATAAGAGGACAATAATCCTAATCTTGATAGGAGATAGTAATCCTAATTATGATTGGATATACAAAATAAGGAATGGAATAATATTCCTAATTATGATATAAGAAAAGACATAAAATAAGGAAAGGCATAAAATAAGGAATACTAATTATATACGATTATACATTACTAAATCTAACACCCCCCTATCTATAAATAGGGTTGCTATTCTATTGTATACAATACACACATCAATACAATTCTTTTCTTTTTAATATTTTATTTCTTTTTTTATTTCAACATGTTGACATATATAAGATATAGAGATTTAGTGCGATCATGAAAAACATCATTGTGAGCAATCTGAATAGCACTTTGATTGTCACAATATAATATAGTGCCTGTAGAATGAGTGACACCCATATCAGTAAGAAGCCATCTAAGCCAAAGGAGCTCTTGAGTGGTATCGGCGAGAGCACGGTACTCAGCTTCAGTACTAGAACGGGCAGTGAGAGTTTGTTTCTTGCTACGCCAGGCTATGAGAGAAGTCCCTAGAAAGAAACAGAACCCTGTCGTAGAACGACGATCAGTAGGATCACCAGCCCAGTCGGCATCAGAAAAAGCATGTAATTCAAGTGAGGACTGGGCTGAGTAATGAAGACCATGAAACATAGTGCCTTTGATATATCGGAGAATGCGCAGCAAAGCAGTAAAATGATGAGAACGTGGAGCAGCCATGAATTGACTAACAATATGAACAGCATAAGCAATGTCAGGGCGAGTGACAGTAAGATAAACAAGACTATCAACAAGTTGACGATATAAAGTCGCATCAGATAATGGTGTACCATCAAGAGGAGTAAGACAGAGCTGTGGATCAATCGGAGTAGTAGCAGTCTTGCAGTCAGAAATACCAGCCCGTGTCAAAAGATCAGAAGCATACTTAGCTTGAGAGAGAAAGTAACCAGAAGAATCTCGGGAGATCTCCAAGCCCAGAAAGTAATTGAGAAACCCCAAATCCTTCATCTCAAACTGTCGACTAAGAAATTGTTTGAGATGAGAAATGCCAACACTGTCATCCCCAGTAATAATCATATCGTCTACATAAAGGAGAAGAAGAACAGATCCAGCTGTAGTAGTGCGGATAAACAAAGCAGAGTCATATGAACTGGGGATAAATTCAAGCTCACGAATAGTAGAGCTAAACTTCGCAAACCAGGCACGAGGAGCCTGTTTCAGCCCATATAGTGCTCGACGAAGCTTGCAAACATGAGAAGACGGAACAGAGGAGCCCGGAGGAGGTTGCATATAGACTTCCTCAATAAGATCGCCATTTAGAAAGGCATTCTTAACATCCATCTGATAAAGATCCCAGTTACGATCAGCAGAAATAGCAAGTAAACTGCGAACGGAAGTAAGCTTAGCAACAGGAGCAAAAGTTTCTTCATAGTCAATACCATACTCCTGAGTAAAACCTTGAGCAACAAGACGAGCTTTGTGTCGCTCAATAGAACCATCTGAACGGGTTTTGATTTTAAAGATCCATTTGCAACTGATAGCAGTCTTCCCAGGAGGAAGGGGAACCACATCCCAAGTATGAGTTTTCTCAAGAGCCTGTAACTCATCATCCATAGCTTGCTGCCATAAAGGGTTAGTACAAGCCTCACGGTAGGAAGAAGGTTCGTGAGTAGAAAAGGCAGCAGAACCAACAATATAATCACGAAGACGAACAGAAGGTTGTGTTACTCGTTTAGGACGTTCTGAAGGAGGAGATTTGTCAACAAGGGATGGAGGAGAAGACTCATCAGGAGTGGTCACAGGTCCAGCAGAAGACCCAGGTGTCGCGGGATGAACCGTAAGCAATGGTGTCTGAGAGACCTGTGGACTATCTGCATCAAATATGTCAGAATGCAAATCTTTGGAAATATCAGTAAAGAGAGGATTATGGGAAGAGGTAGAAAGATGAAATGGAGAAAGAGTAGAAAACATTTTGTGTTCCCAAAAGACAACATGTCGAGAGACACGAAGACGTCGAGAAATAGGATCCCAACACCGATACCCCTTATGTTCAATACCATAACCCAAGAAACAACAAAGACGAGAGCGTGGTTCAAGTTTAGTTCTTTCATGGGGTTGAAGGAGAACAAAACAAGCAGACCCAAATATTCTAAGATGAGAATAATCAGGAGGGGAGCCATACAAGCGTTCAAAAGGGGTAGAATTACCAAGGACAGAAGTGGGAACACGATTAATGGTGTAGGCAGCAGTAAGAGCAGCTTCCCCCCAAAATTTTTCTGGACAGGAGGAAGAAATAAGAAGGGCACGGATCGTGTCAAGAAGATGACGATATTTGCGTTCTGCCCGACCATTCTGCTGAGAAGTACCAGGACAAGAAAGATGAGACTGTGTCCCCTGAGAGCGTAGAAAAGATAAAACCTCAGAGTCAAGATATTCCATAGCATTATCAGTTCGAAAAACCTTGATTGTACGAGAAAATTGAGTTTTCACCATTGCCGAGAAATCAGAGTATATCTGTTTAAGTTCAGAACGTTTAGTTAAAAGATACAACCAAGTATAGCGAGTATAATCATCTACAAAAATAACAAAATAACGAGAGCCCCCCATAGTGGGAGTGGGTGAAGGTCCCCAGATATCCGAGTGAACGAGATCAAATGGTGCAAAAGAAACAGAATTACTTTTATTAAAAGGTAAAGCGGGTTGTTCAGCAGTTTGACATGATAAACAATCAACTTTCTCAGAAACCACATGACCCAATTGACCACTAGAAACTAAAGTTTTCAAACGACTAAAAAACACATGACCCAAACGACAATGCCAAAGATTAAAAATAGAAGATGTGGAAGCGGAAGCAGCAGTGGAAGCAACAGAGGATGGTGGAAGTTGGAGGTGAACAATCTCAAATAGACGTCCATGCTTACGGCCTATCCCAATAACCTGTTTCGTCTGTGGGTCCTGCACCAAACAACCAGAAGCAGAAAAAGTAACGATCAAACCAAGTTCACATAATTGACCAACAGACACAAGATTTAAAACAAGGGTAGGAATGTGGTAAACATTAGAAAGAGAAATAGATGAAGTAGAAATATGACCAGTGTGGGTAACAGACATATGAGTACCATCAGCAGTATGAATAGTGGGAATAGAGGATGATGAAGCAATAGACGAAAAAATTGTAAAATCAGAAGTCATATGATTGCAACATCCTGAGTCAAAATACCAAGAGGAAGTACCTGGCATGACGGAGAGGGCAGTAGAAGGAGATGTACCAGTTTTGGCAAGTACTTGCTGAATGATAGACTCCACATCAGTCATAGAAAAGAATGGGCCAGAAGAGAAGGACTTGTCTGAAGTAACAGCAGCAGTGGTACGAGAACCATGAGATTTAGCAGAAGACTTAGAGGATCCCTTTTTGGAATGAGCTCCAGAGGAAGAAGCCTTGGGACAGTCACGCTGAAAATGACCAGGAGCTGTTTTGTGGCAAGTCAAACACTCACGAACTGGACAATGTTCAAATGAATGATTGTGTTGTAGACCCCTTTTTAGACAGTAGATGCAGGAGTGAGGAGTCAATGGGCTAGAAGATCGACCGTGAGACATGGCAAGAGCGGCATCTGGAACTGGAGATGGTGGTATAGCAAGAACTGAATCCAACGCCTTAGTTTTGAGACCTAGACGAGTTTCTTCGGACAAGAGTTCTGAAATAGCTTGTTCAAGAGTGGGTAGAGGCATGCGATGGAGCAATGAGGCACGAATCAACTCAAAAGTGTCATGGAGAGCCATTCTAAATCTCTATATCTTATATATGTCAACAGAAATTATGATGGAAGTCTTAATTTTACATGACCACAAAGAAAATATAACTTTTGACATAAATAAAAAGAGGAAGATATATATATATATATATATAGCTGACCCATTTAATTTGAGAAAAATTCTTGGATGAATTGAGTTAATTTTTGAGTTGTAGTAGTATCATTAACTAATAAAAATGCAAAAGATTATCGTTGTTTAATTAGGCATAAGGTTTTGATATTGAGGTTTTTGCACACCTGATATTTTTTCCTATACAACTTCACAGTCGCTGCATGACTAAGTAGCATATTGTGACCGACTATGTAGGGCTCTGTTGCTGAGTTCCCAGCAGGGCACCCATTAGACCTCCATGCAGAGCACCGCCCGGGTGCCATTACGCCCGTGTCATAACCAAAAGTGCTAAAAATATAGGGTTCATTGATGGTCATCCAGTGTTTCACTCTATCCCCAAATTCCTTAAAGCAAAGATTAGCAAAATCTTGAAAATCTTCCCTGCATTTGCATTTCATTGAATTAAGTTTCGTTTGATACAAGGGAGTGAAATGAAATGAAATGAAATAGTCATTTTCATATTATTTTTCCATTCTATTTTCTCAAATAAAATAGCACTTTAAATGAGTCACGCTTCAAATAAGTGTAGCAAACATAGTAATTGAATAAAAGTGTAGAAATAATCATTCAATTCTCTCCTACTAAACAGGAAATTAAGGTATTTAATGCATGATTTTCTTGTTGGGAACAGGCATGTGGTACAACTTGAATAGGATTAATTACACTTTGTTTTTAGAGAGATTGGTCAAATTAAAAATACATGAGTAATTTTTTGTTTGAAAGTCAACATATAATTCTCCCAAGAATTGGACTAAATATAAAGTTGATGAAATCTATTAAATTTAACTAGATTTCTTCCTCGAGTAGAAAAAATAGTTTGGGGGGGGGGAATTTTTTTCCAAAGTTTGCTACGTAAAAGTATATGTTTACTCATTTTCACGTTAAAATGAAGCATCATTTTATTTTTTAATCAAGCTCTATACAAATTCAAAAACATTATTTTTTTTTATCTTTTGTCAAAGATATATATATTTTTTGTACATCACATATGAGCCTCTATCATATGTGAGCCACAAATCTAGTTAAATTTAATATTGTTAATTTTACAATTTAATCTAAATTACAAGTGGGTTATATATTGAATTTTAAACTAGACAAGAATAATGTGTTTTTTTTTACCAAATTTGCTTTTGGATTAAATATTTTTTACAAGAAAATAAACACAAGTAGATTAAAATTTTATTTTCTTGTTTAAATTATGATGAAAAATAAAAAGGAAAATGCACAGATTTGAGAAATTATGGATTAACATATTATGAATGAATTTTAGCTCATTATATTTTTGATTCCATCAAATAAAGATACGCGTTTATTTAAAATTTTATATTTCCTTATTCTTTTCCATATCTTTTTACTATCATTTTTGATTCCATGTTCTTTTTTCTTTCTTACTAAATCCTCAAACACACCTTATGGCTTGAGTATAATTAACCCATTTCAATACGCAATAAATCCGATGATCAAATTAATTCTTAACAAGAATTATTGTGGAGCTACAATGGAGCTTTAGTCAGTACAAATCTTCTTTTTGACTGAATTTTTGTGTAAACTATTTGATTAGATTGTATTAATTAAATGGGGATCAATATAAGAATGAAAAGTATCATATATTTGAATTTACCATTTATATTTACTTTTCATTCTAAAAGAAATTTTTTGTCGGCCAACCTAGGGGTCATCATTTTCGATGGTAAAGGGAGGCTGGAAAATATTGTTCTCTTTAATTATTGTAGTACAGATAAAATTGAAACTTATACAGGGGTTTTCACTTACACAATAGAAGGGCTTAAGAAGCCACCATACTCATCTTCCAAAGCTTGAGGAAGATCCCAATGAAAGATTGTCACAAAGGGTTTTATACCTGCATGTGCATTTTTGACATGAAATATGACACATACACACGCACAGAGAAAGAGAGAGAGAGAGAGTTATAACCATTTGCTACGAGTTCATTGATGAGATTGTTATAGAAGGCAACACCTTCCTTGTTCACTCCTCCACTTAGCTTACCACCTGAGTAGCAAGAGGTAACAATAAAATTAAGAGAAGTAAAAGATTCAATTGGAAAGAGAAAGAGGAAAATATTGAAAGATGTAATGTATGAAAGGCCAATGGAAACAAAAGAGATCACATAAATAAAAGAAGCCTAAATGAATAGAAGCATAGATGAAAACACGTAATGCTTACATATGTATGTCCGTTAATTTTTAAAATACGACTGATTAATTAATATGTTGAAATTTCCAATCTAGCTTAATAGTTAACGACACAGTGTTTGAATGATTATGTGACAACTAGGACACAAAAATAATATGTTAAAATTTTCAACCTAGTTTAATAATTAATCACACTGTTTGCTCATGCGCATGGTAGAGGGAACTATGTGCGCACAACTTCAGTAGGGTTGCTACCGTGTGCACAACAAGCAGTCCCTCGTGCGCACGACGTAGCTGGGTGGTGCTTGGTCAATTATCTACCATTTTGACCGCTTATGTGCATGTGCGCACGTGTATGTGTCGCTCCTGTGTGTCTAGAACAGGGTGTGTCATTCTTCTTTCTTCCACATGTGAGCGGGTGGCTTAACCTCCATTTTTCATCTCTTTCTTAGATGTGATGCACATGTATATATCTCTGTCTCTGTATGTGTGTGTTTGTTTGTTTTAATGTTTCAATTTACAAATTTTTGGCAAGATTCTGATATTACGCTTTGAGTAACTTATGTTATTTTGTAGAAGATAAGCACTTAGGTTAGTTCTATATTCGAATTATTACTTATTTCCTTGGATTGAAACTTGACGGAGATGATTCGTCGTAAAATTTCATGAAGTAGATATGAACTTCATAAACATTTCTTGATGTAAGACAAATTTGATATTTCCTAGTTTCTTTTAGATTAGTTTATTTCTATTTTATTTAGAATTTTATTAGTTGTCTTTGAGGCAAAACTACTTGTAATACAAATAAAATTTGTATTGGATGGGAAGACTCCTAGAAAACCTATCATAATTAGGATTAGATTTGTGATTAGTTTTTCCTATAAATAGGGACCTTTATAAACACTTTTGATACAAGTTAATTATTATTTATTCTTTAGATTTATGTCTCGAGTTTTCTCTTAATTCTCTTAGTGGATTCCAAGATTTGATTTTATCGTTAAATAAGTCAATTTATCCTTACTTCACGCTACGTCAAGTGGTATCAGAGCAGGTGTCTCCTAATCTGATGACGAAACATGGCGGTAGTGGAGGCGACCAATCTCGTAACATAAATCAAAGATTACAGGCTGTCTCGGCTCAAGTCTAAGGACAGCAGTTGGCAATACGAGCATTGGAGCAGCGGATTGATGATCGATTTGAGGAGATCAGTACATAGATGGCAGCAACTTTATTGCAAACTGTCGGCATCAAGAACAGGAACGCAAAACTGAATCCAGTTGAGGGAGTTGCCCGCAGTGATGTAGTCAAGGGTTTCGCTCCTTTAAAGCCTAGAAGATGAGTAGTAGCAAATCTGGATGGTAGTGATTATGATGGAAGTGATTTAGGGTTTGTGGCAGCTCAATCTAGAGGTAGGAGGTGTGACAATCCTACGTATTATGCACTTCAGTGTGACATATTTAAAGAAGATATTGAGGTAAAAGAGACTTCTATTTTTGTGGACACTATATTTGAAGACAATTATAATTTAGATTAATTATTTTTGGAAGAAAACAAAATTACAATTGATCTTCAAGAAAAGGAGATTAAAAAACCTACAACATTGGAAGTTATCGATCCTTTTGGTAATGAGCACTACAACTTGAATTTATTGTTTGACGGTGAAGAAATTGGTTTCATCAATCTTCAAATAGTGGAAATCGAAGATAAAAGTGCGCTGAAATTTGTTAAGAAAGTATGGGTTGATATGATTGAAGTTTTCAACCATGAAGAATTATTTGAAAAACTATTCGCAGAAAACAAATTTCGAATACTATCGCATGTGAAGATGAAGATTATTCTCATGTTAGAATTATATAAATTTTTGTCTACAATAGAAATTGCATTGAAGGTGTTTGCTCGTGATGATCCTCCATTTTTTTTTAGATCTTTTTCTTAGATAACTCAAGGACGAGTTATTTTTTAAGAGGAGAATGATGCAAGACAATTTTGATATTTCTTAGTTTCTTTTAGATTAGTTTATTTCTATTTTATTTAGGATTTTATTAGTTGTCTTTGAGGCAAAGGCTACTTGTAATTTGAATGGGAAGACTCCTAGAAAACCTATCATAATTAGGATTAGATTTGTGATTAGTTTTTCTTATAAATAGGAACCTTTGTAAACACTTTTGATACAAGTCAATTATTATTCATTCTTTAAACTTATATTTTGATTTTTCTCTCAGTTCTCTTGGTGGATTCTAAGATTTGGCTTTGTCGTTAAACAAATCAATTTAGGGGGTGTTTGATTGACAAAAATGGGACAAAAAGTACAATAAAAGTAGAAAAATGTGACATAAAGGTGAAATGTGAAAATTTTTGATTGGATGAAAATACAAAAAGTAAAAATTGGTGAGTTTTGGTGGTTTTTTATGGTGCCAAACAAGGCCTTATCCTTACTTTACGCTGCGTTATTTCTTTCTAACTTAAATACAGAACTCGAATTGAATTAACATTCTTATGTAGAGACATGCCTTGATAGTGATGAAAACCTTAAGACATAGGAATGAACTAGATATGAATTGAATGTGGGAAATTGAGTTTAGAACGTGAGCTAAACATGAACCCAGAAATAGAAAAACTAGATTGATGCCACTCATGCACATAGAGGCTTGTCTTACCTGCCCACAACTTGTTGAGCGTCCTCATGCGCATAAGGTTTTGCCTCACATGTGGAGGTCAGCCCCTAAACATACCCCTTGCGCACAACTAGCCTTCAGTCTATGATTTTGGTCTTTTTGTCCCATGATGATATTATGTGATTGAATATGGGCTTATTTAAACTGTTATATTACACGTGGTTATCTAATGCATATCTTTAATTATTAAAGACATTGATTAGAGTTGAAATAAATTTATACTAATTTGGTTATAAATTTTAGCTTATCTTATTTTATTAAGATATGATAAGGTGATGTTGGGTAGTTATGATTTGAATTTCGATATTGGTTATTGATTTTGTATTAAGAGGCAGTGGAAATAATGGGTATATGCATACTCAAGGGTTAAAAGCCCTAAGACCCATGCAGGAGTTTGGTTTTCATTCTATTAAACCAGTAACCTGTAAGAAAATATTGATGCCCATGAGTAGCAGATTCTTTGTTTAGCTATTTGTGAGGATGTAGATGCCTATAATGACATATTTCTATGGTTTAGGGCTGGATGTAGACACTGATGGATGACTTATTTTGGTTAGACTTGTTGGCCGCGAATTAGTTATGCAGAATACCCAAAACCTTATGAGTTTTGATATATAGTTAAGGTTGAGTTTTGGTATTGATTATTACTTGAGATAATAAATAAATGATATGATTTTATCATTTTGTTTTGATGGATGTTGATTATACTATCATTGTTTCATGATAGTAGCATGATAGAATATGTTGCATAGTGGACACACATAATTTAGTACTCACTTTCATACACCTAATGTTGCAGGTCTAAATAGCATGGGGCTCGAATAGTCAGTGAGACTCGTTGGACATGTGTGTTAGTGTTTTGTGTTGTGTTACAAAGTTGGAGTTATATTGTATATATTTTTGTCTTGGGTTTGGATTTTCTAGACCAGGTAGAGTCCATCTTGTATTGCAGCTTTATTATCCAGTTCATAGCTGGAGTTGTACAGTTATTCTGTTGATATTTTTATCATTATACATAAATTTTGCTCTATACACTTGACTAGTTTTGATATTAGGTTACGCTTAATGATTATATATGATTGTACGTGTTTATCTCACATCCCTGAATTGTAGGAATCTGGGGCATGACATATGCATGTGTACGTGCGCGCATACTCTTATTTGTTTCTTTCATTTTATTCATTAATATTTGAGTGTGATTAAAATAATTTTTATGTTTATTATAATTTTCATATAATATAATATAATTTTATTTCTAAAAGATACCATAGGCATTGCACCGTCTTATGTGAGTACAAAGAGTAAACAATTGATTAGTCTAATAGTTTCATAATCGATGACTGTCTATATATACATCCAATCATGCCTAAAAAAGAGAGAATTTTTGAAATTAAAAAAATCATTGCATACAAAATTATTTTTGCATAGAAAATTTTATTTTTGCATACAAAGAGTATAAGCAAAATTTTGGTTCACAAGAACACACAAATTGTGACTTTTGTGTGTGTGTGATCATTCTATCCTGGGAGACTGACGTCTGTTAAAACCAGAAGTTTTGTGAGGGGCGAATTCAGTCTTAAGGAGATAGTGTTCAACACTTGATCAAAGTGCATCTATATTTCAGTCTGAAAATTGTAAGTTTTATTTTCTGTACCTTCCCCCCTAAAAAAAAACAGTGACTAATTCAAACTAAATATTCCAACATAAACGATGCAAATTATACAACAATGGAGTTGAATTTTTGGTTTCTATTAATAAAATATGACATTTTAAAAGTTAAAAATTAAAAAATATATTAGAATACTAATCAACAAAATAATTTGTACATTATTCGTGGGAAAAAAAAAAAAAAAAAAAAAAAACTTACGAGGTAAGACTCTAGGCCAAGAGATTGAAAGTCTGAAAGCATCCAACCCCACATATTTCATCAGTTGAACATCTTCCTGCCATATTTTTTAAATAAAAAGTTAGTAGATTATAATAAAAATAAATTTTCATAATAAAGGTATTGTAATGATTTGGCATTTTGTATTGTACATATATATTGATTTTGGTTGTTTTATTGTGGGTTGATGTGGTTATTGAAGTTTTATCAACTATATCAGTCGATTTTTGGTTTAAATTTTGTTCTAGAGTGATGTTTACGGTTTAAAACCTTATAATTGGTTTTTTTTTTTTTTTTTGGGTCCCAACGTGTGTGCACGATATTTCTCTCCCATGTTCACAACTCCAACTGTCAGCATCCCGTGTGCATAAATTGATTCTTAGCTTGTAGATGATACTTGTTATCTTGTGGGCACGAAACTAGTTCCTCGTGCGCAAGAATGTCACTCTAGTTTTTCTATCAGTTTTCACCTACCCCATGCTGATGTGGATACAGATAAACGTATTTGTATAGGCTGATTCTTAGCAATCCTTTCTCCACATGGACATCTTCACGAGTGTTATTTCCTTCTCCACCGAGTATTCCCACCTATCTCTACAATCTCCTTAGCTTGGGTGAGCGTACTGGTGTATATATCCCAGTTAGAGAACAGATAGTGAGAGGGAGCTTGGGAGAAACTTTGTTGACTTTGTGTTGTGGGTGTGAGCTGCTATTATTGTATTTTGGAATTATTGTGGTATCGCTAGTAGGCTTTTTTCTTCCTGTTCGATTTTTGGGGCAGGGATCTTATTTCTAAATCAATTGAATGCAAATTTGGGAGTCCTACATGCCAGACATTTAGGAGGTTGTATTGAGTTTTTATGTTTTAGGGAAAACTGAAAATTTGATCCACTGATAAAAACCTTGGAAAATTCTTGTTTAGTTTTTCAAATTAATACTTGCGTCATGTGTAGAATCTGTAACGACCAGCATTTATACAGTACAATATTGTCCACTTTGATCTTAGTTACCTGTTTTTCAAGAGATCACCCATCCCGGTATTGCTCCCTCTGGAGTACACTTAACTCTTTAGTTCTCACTGAATCTAGTACTTTCACGACTTTAAAACGCGTTGTACTTTATAGATGTCAAACATTAGATATATGCCACTTCCTTTCTCTAATCAGGCAATGTGGAACATAAGGTACTACTTCTCTACTTCACCCCCTACTTCACTCTCCTGTAAGCTCTTACAGGCAGGTCCTCACAATTCCTCACAATTCTCTCCTCTAATAGAGTACACATTCCCTTGTGACCCTCTACTTCACTCTTCTGCAGGCAGTCTCTTACGATAGGTCGCCCACACGCGGCAGTCATGTGTGGTCCCACACTTTCGATTAGGTAGTGGCTCTAATACCAATTATTAGGTCGTCTTGGGCCTATGAGGGACTCTGCCTGCAAGAGAGTAAAGTAGGGGGTGAAACAAAAAAGTAATACTTTTTGTCTCACATCACATGGGTAGAGGAAAGAAGTGGCATATATGTAATGTTCAACATTTATAAAGTACAACGCATTTTAAAACCGTGAGGGTACTAGATTCAGTAGGAATTCTAGGATTAAGCGTGCTCCAGTGGGAGTAGTACCAAGATGGGTAATCTCTTGGAAAGCAACTGACCAAGCTTAAAACGGATAATATTATACTGTATAGATGCGGTCATTACAGAATCATTTATATTATATTTATAGGTTTGCTTTTGTAAAAACTTGGTGGACTGTTGTTGGTTAAGAAATAGAAAATAATAGTTGATATAAAAATAGGAGTGTCAAACCAAACCTTCTAGAGTCTGTTCGTGCACACAACACTTTGACGAACTATCCTATATGTACATCAACCTTGCTCTCGTGCACACAAAATACATTCTCTTGAATACACGATGGATGACATTGGTTGATATAAAAACAGGAGTGTCACACCAAACCTTCTAGAGTCTGGTCGTACACACGACACTGTGATTGACTATCCTGTGTGTACGTCAGCCTTGCTCTCGTGCACACAAAATACATTATCTTGTATACACAATAGATGATATTGTTGTCCCATGCACATGAGGCCTGTCCATGGCCATGGCTGAGGGCTAATTACTTATCTTGTGTGCCTAGAGTGTTGTTCCACGAATGTAAAACTTGACATAGCTATGTAAAATTATTCCATTTTGGTTTCCTTTGCTTATTTATGGTTCAATAGATATATTTCTCAAACCAATATCCTGGAAATGTATATGTTTATATTTTATAAAGTGAAATTGAATTATGAGTTTATCATTGAAATATTTTCTTGTGCTATTAAAATGTGAGCAGATGTTTGGATATGAGATATCTAGTGATAGTTGGTTTTGGTCATTGATTTTTGTTTAGGGTTGAAAGGTACTGAAATATAGGGTACACGTAACCAATTG
This sequence comes from Vitellaria paradoxa, assembly GCA_019916065.1. Lineage (NCBI taxonomy): Eukaryota > Viridiplantae > Streptophyta > Magnoliopsida > Ericales > Sapotaceae > Vitellaria > Vitellaria paradoxa. Next base: position 31,352,134 of record CM034243.1, read on the forward strand.
TTGAAAATTCAACTTGTATAAGATTCAGTTACTCACGTTCCAGTAGACTAATAACCTATGAAATAAAAGTAGATGCCCAAGGGTGGCATATCTATTCACTCCTGTGGTTTAGGTCTAGGTGGCAGCTGTTGATAATGTGATGTTAGGCTTGAGAGACAGATACCACCACAGCATGGCATTTATAAGGTTGGGTTCTGTGGCCATTAGCTTACCTAATAGAATACCTAGTCCACATTCGTGTTTTGATTGAGACTATGATTATTATTGACATATGTTAAGTTATATTAGCTATGATATGGCTATATCTGTTATGTATGAATTGTTGATATGTATATTGTCATTTTTAATTGACCTGTTGCAGTGAAAACTTGTGGTTTATTGTTCACTCCTTTGCATATACTATTGCAGTTCTCGATCTAAATGGGTGATGGACCCAAGCGTCGAGAGACATAATTTATTTTCCTATACGCCTTTTAGAAACTTTAGTGATGAGGTGGTTTTGTTTATAACCATTATATTTTTTATATTCCATTGGATTCACTAATTTTTTTATAGGGCATTATATGTGTTGGCAATCCTTGAGCAAACACAATTTGTAAGTTTTAATTTGTAAAATTTAGAATGTCACTACGTCATCTAATGAGTCGTCAAATTCAAGTCAATGGTTCAAACATTTTCAAATAGTGTTTGGACACTTCATTATTTCATTAGAAGGATGTTCAAGTAAAGATTTCAAACATGGAAATTGTGAGAATTTTTAGAATTTGAAGGAGGAAAAAATGTGCTGTCCAGTGCACTTTGTGAGCTGCCAGCCAAGTTTGACTGTGAAAAATTAGTATACTTTGCGAGCAGGTCATTGGCATGTTGCGCCGTGAGACCTACCAGAATTTCGCCCTTATTTTTCTATAAAATGATATTTTACTATTTTTGGGCTGTTTCTCTACCTATAATTCTCAAGCATTTCCTAAATGCTATGCTTTTTCTAAAAACCTAATCTATTAATTTCTTGAGAGGAAAAACCCATGAGAGGTAAAAACCCATCTTGAATATTAGCCCCTTTATTAGATTTTTTTTGGCAAAAGTCATGTGTTCTTAAATCTTAGATCTAGAATTGTCTATTAGATTGAGGAAGCACTTCTCGATTATGACTGGAGGAGGTTGAAACTTTATGGAAAAGGTGCATTAAGTGTGTCTAACAAGTAATGATAAAGAGATCTAAATTAAGTAGACCAACAAGAGTATTGATTGGGGAAACTTGTATTCTCTTGGGTAAGATCCTTATAACCTTTGATTCATAATAAAGTTTTGAAGTCTGATCAGTGTTAAGGATATGAGATTTTGCTCCTTTGGTTCAAATGAGTTTCTCGCGTTCTTATAGATTGTTTGCTTGTTATTTCGTTATTAGATCTACAAATCTTAACATCTATTTCAAAGTGGGATTTATAAATTCGAGTGTGGATTATTCTTTTCAAGATTGTTCGTATTGGGTATTTGCATAAATTTTGAAATTTTAGGATTGTACAAGTCAAGTTGACTAATATTTAAATTTTGAAGCACTATAACTTAGTTGGTAGTTGAGACTTTATTTATGCTATTTTTGGGTGGGGTTTTTTTAATTATACACGTTTGCTTGTGCTTGGGTTACGTGCCCAGGTCGTGCTGATCCGGGATATGACAGACTACCTACCTTGGCAAATTAGATCTGTTAACAAAATAAAGTTATTGAAAACAAAAAGGATAAAAAATTAAATAAACCATGCTATTTTTTTTTAATAATATAATTAATTCAAAATGCTATATATAACTTATATATAATTAAATAATTGAAAGGAAACCTAACTGATTATAACCCAGAAAGATATCAAGCTGGGGGCCTCCTACTCTTCCTATATTAACTATAAATATCATTTTCTTTATTATATAAGTTTTGGGGAAAATCATCAAAAAAATAAATTAAAATAAAAGAAACGTCATACCTTGTAACGATGGTAAAAATCTTCAGCCACGTCACCATTGCTGCCATCTATTATTTTACCTGATTTGTAATAATGATAATTAAGCAACAAAAAATAATCTTATATCACATAAAAGATGCAAGGCGCAAATTAATAGTTTACACCCCAAACTACTAAAATTTTGATGCGCCAAACGCATCAATGTGATTTTTGTATTGATGTGGAATACCAAGATAGATAGAGACTCTATTGTAAATACCCTTAGTTCTTGTAAAATTTGCGTTACTAAGAATATGTGATTATTGCACTGCAAGAAAATTTATGAGAGAGAGAGAGAGAGAGAGAGAGACCAGGGAATTTGTGAGTGAAGGTGTCCCATATACTAGGACCTTTGCCTCCTTCTCTGGCAGCCCCTTCATACTGCAAATCATGGATATACAGGTGCAAACCAGTAAGAATGCTTATCTAAACATCAAGATACATATATAAATGTGTATCTATATATATAATATGTGCACCTGGTAGGCAGCAGAGGCTGCTCCAAAAATGAAACCAGTTGGAAAGCTGCTACGATTGAAAGAAGGCGCGGAGGACTTACTGGCATTCACAAGCTGATCGGTTTGAGCTAGTACTGAGTTAACCAGGACTAGAAGGCCCAGGACAAGACGGATATGGATTTGAATTGCCATGATATTCCAAGTTGAAGATATGCCTCAAAAGTCGAGGTGCTCCCCTTTTTATATACATTAATTAATTAATGCAACAACAGTATTTAAAACAGTACAGTTTTTTTTATTTTATTTATTTATTTTCGGTGGTTGTTGTGGTTGTTGCAGTATAAAGGCATTTGCAAATTAAAAAAATTAAAACAAAAATTATGATTTGAATAATTTTTTGATTTGGAGTTCAACTATCAAACTTCATCTTTTAGAAATTGATAGTCCGTTTAAAAGAATTTTTGTTCATTTGAACGGATTTTTGCGTCAAAATTTTAAATTTTGAATTTATTTGAACAAATTTTTCGTTCATTTAAATGAATTTATGTCAAAATTTTTTTAAAACTTAATTTTAAGTTGTTGAAAAGTTTTGAAATTTGTAGAAATAGTACTAGGAATTTATAAAAATTTTATTAAAATTTGTAAAAATTTTTTGAGATATATAGAAATATATAAATTTATAAGAATTTTTGTGAAATACAAAATAGACGCAATGTGTTAAAAATTTTTAAAACTTTTCATTAATTTTTTGATGTTTTTTAAAACACTAAACGCCCCAATATTCAAAGCCACAAAAATGTCTGGAACTGGCAGGCATAATGGCAAGCGTTTGAAGTAAATAAAATAATATAAAATTTTATAAATTTTTATAAATATAAATTATGAGATTATAAAATTTAAATTTTTATTTATTATATAAATTATAAAATATTAATTTTTATAATTTATACAATTTTAAACGCACCGGATAATGGCCACCCCCGGCCACTCCAAGCTTTTAGCCATTATACCATTAAACCCACTTATATATATGCATATTTATACGTGTGTACTTGCACTAATTATGGTGCGCACTGGCCGCAAAGTATCAATGGCTGTGTATCTCGCACTAATTGTGGTGCGCACCGTCCGCCAAGTATCAATGGTTGTGCATCTCAAAGCACAAAAATATAATTAAATATGCTGAAAATTTAAATTTAAATTTATAAAATAAACGTATATAAAAAATTTTAAAAATAAAAATTATTGATTAAAAGTATTAAAATATTCATATAATATTTAATAAATGTGTAAAATTTTATCACATTTTTAAAAATATTAATTTAAAAATTTTACGTATAAAAATTATTCAAAAAAATATGAAAAGAATGAGAGATTATATTTTTATATAAATTGTAAAGTGACCGAAAAGACAATCAAAGTAGAGGGATAAAGAAGTAAACTTGACTATTGAATAAATCTAATAGTTAAAAATATGTAAATGTCAAATTATAAGTTATATTATTATATAGTAAAATTTTATTACATTTTTTTAAAATATTAATTTAAAAACTTTAATGTATAAAAAATATTCAAAAAAAACTAAGAAGAGTAAGAGATTATATTTCCATGTAAACTGAACAAAAAGACAATCAAAGTAGAAAGAGAAAGAAGTAATTTTGACTATTGAATAAATCTTATAGTTAAAAATATAAAAATATCAAATTATGAGCTATATTGTCATATAGATGGTCTTTCCTAGGGTGGACATGGATTAGGCTAGGTTAGATCTGGTTGGACTCATTCGAATTGAGTCTTTAAGCACCGGGCCAAGACCCGACCCGATACCAAGCTGAAATTATGAACCCAAGTCCATCCATATGGAAAATTAAAAGGAGTTTTTGGAGGCCGGTCACTATTTATGGACTTATAAAGATTTAAGTCATACCCAAAAAACTTGTTTGTAAATAAGTCACACTTGCAACAAAAAGACAAAAAAAGACATCACGTGTTTTTCACCACATTTCAAAACTGTCAGTTTTATTCGAAAATAGTGCACGCTTCACTCATAACTTTTGCGACTTTCCATCTTCTTTACAAAGCAAGTAAAATCGATTTTTGGAAATAAAATCAAAACTGTTTGGAAAAAACCTAAATCGATCATCATTCCTAAGTATCTTTATCTTTTCTGATTTTGAAACAGTACCGGTACTGTTTTGAAAATAACTCAAAATGCTAATCAACCCCATGGATTTCTCTTGCCCAAAACTTGTCATCTGTTTATAATTCATGGTGCTATTTTGAAAACAGTACCGATAAAACAGTACCGGTACTGTTTTAGACCGGTACTGTTTTCATACTGCCTAAAAAATATCGATCGATACATAACACAAACCAATCATATGAGCCAACAGCATCATATTTTTTGAAACAGTACCAGTACTGTTTTGAAAATAGCTCAAAAAGCCTATCGGCCCCATAGATTTCTCTTACCTTTAAAACTCGTCATCTGCTTATAATTCATGGTGCTGTTTTGAAAAAAGTACCGATAAAATAGTACCGGTACTATTTTGGACTGGTACTGTTTTCATATTACCTAAAAAACATCAATCGATACATAATACAAACCAACCATACGAGCCAACATCATCATATTTTTTGAAATAGTACCAGTACTGTTTTGAAGATAGCTCAAAATGTTGTTCGGCCCCATAGATTTCTCTTGCCCTTAAAACTCGTCATCTGCTTATAATTCATGATGCTGTTTTAAAAACAGTACCGGTACTATGTTGAAAACAATACCGGTACTGTTTTGGACTGGTACTGTTTTCATACTGCCTAAAAAATATCAATCGATACATAACACAAACCAACCATACGAGCCAACATCATCATATTTTTTGAAACAGTACCGGTACTATTTTGAAGATAGCTCAAAACGCCAATCGGCAAAATCAATCCATGAAGAAGATAGGCCTATCTTCTTAATATCTTCATGACTAAAACTGTAACTAATGAAACTGAAAACAAGAAAAGAAAAAAAAAACAGAAGAAGCGTGATTCTCGGTAAACCATAACTTCACATGATTTTCAGAATTCCCGGAAATAACTTGTGTAACTTTGTTATAGAAATAAAGGATATTATCGGTATATTAGAAACTATATTTAAAACAAACTCGTGAGACCCACTCAAAAGTGTGATTTAAATACAAAACTTTTCACATTAATGTGACTTAAAAGTAATACTTTTTTTTGGGTGTGACTAATAACTTTAAAAGATTACAAAGTATGACTTGGATACAATTTTTCGAAATTAAAATCTAAGTCCGTCTACTGGGCTGAATGATAAAACATTAAAAAAAACATAAGAATCATACAAAAATAACTAATAACTTGTTCATTGTATAAAATAAGTACCATAGTAAACAAAGATTTGTTAGAATGGCAAAAAACATATAAGAATAATAGGTTATAAATTCATCAAATAAAAAAATAAAGAAAGAGAGAAATATAATTAGATTTTTAGCCAATTCTTTTTTTTTTCCTTTTTTTTGTTCTAAAATTAATAACCTACACATAATCTAAAATTAATAATTTACACATAACTGACCGAAGAGATCTAACACTGATTCGCCAATGAGATTAGAGGGTTTCGGGAAGAGAGAGTGAGAGATACTGAGAAGAAAGAGTAAGACAGAGAAGAGTGAAGAGCGAAGGCCGAAGAAATGAAGAAAATAGATGAAGAAGAGAGAGAGAGTAAGAGATACAGAGTTTGTGTTACAGACTAAGAAGAGAGGAAGACCAACTAAGTGTTTGGGCTAGGGTTTGTGGGCGAAGAGAGAAAGAGCGAGGCTAGGGTTTGTGTGTAGGGATGTAAATAGGTATGATACTCGTCTAATTAGCCAATCCTATTACCGAACTCATTTATTTTTTATTTACCATTGCCGTCCCAAACTTGCTTTTTTTTTTTTTTAGTTGGAATCTCAAGTCCGTCCCATCCCAAACTTGTAAAACTTGTCCCAAACTTACAAGGCTCACTCATGTTAATTGGTCAAATTGCCCGTTAAATACCTAATTTGAGATAAAAATTAGTAAGTGACAAAAATGTTAAATTTATTAAATTGAACAAATTCATTAGTCAGAGGGCCTCCAAATTTTTTTGAAAGGTAAAAAAAATATATTATAAATAGTAGAAATCAATGCACAAAATATACATGGGCATACCTCTAAAACAATACAATACGAATCACAGTTCATAAAAGATATTCAAACCCAATATAGAATAATTCATGACATGTGAAAATAATACACAACAAATCATAAATTAAACAAGTCCAGAGAAACTATCCCAACAAATCTAAGAGTATTGCTATGCTTTTTTTTTTAATTCTAGGGATAAAATGATAAATATATAAATATACATTTTATTTTATTTTATTTTATTTTATTAAAATAGGTACTTAAAGGGTATCCTACAAGTATCAGGTACCATGCAGGCAAATCTTAAACCCATCCCAAACCCGCATGGGTATTAAATTTCAATCCCAAAATTGTTCCAATCTTATTAGGGTGTTTCCCAATGAGTTTTTATTGGGTTCAGTGGAGTCGGGTACCCTCGTGTACCCGTCTCAATGATATCCCTTTTATGTGTTAGGGGGTATAGGGTTTTCGGCTGACTCGCTTATTAATCTTGGGCTGGGTTGAGTTAGGCTGGGCTGCGATACCTAAACCCAATACTAGCCCAAAAATAGATCGAGCCTAAAAATTGGCCCAGCCCAGCCCTATGGGCTAAATTCTCAAACCCAAGTCTTAAAATATTGGGCTAGACTAAATGGGTTATTCGAGCCAGCAAGCCGATATCCATCCCTAGTCTTCCTTCTATTTGAAGCTTAAAAATATATAAGGTTTCACGAAAGTCACATAATAATTTATTGATATAAATATATATTTAAATATTATTTTTATATTTTCTAAAATTGACATTTCTCTCCCTCGCTTTCCCGTCCCACTTTGGAATTGCGTGAGTTAGGGATTTCACCTCAAGGGACAATTTGGGTAAATGTTACCTCCCATCCTTCTTAGTCATAATTTTTACAACCAAATTGAAGTTTCTCAACAAGGCTGAGAAAAAAAGTTAGTTTTTTTTCTTTTAATAATTGACTATATTAGTTACTTATTGAAAAGTTACTTTTTTTTTTTTTTTTTGGTGTTTGGAAAGAGAAAAAAGTTAACTTTTTAGTACTTGACTTTTTAATTTTTAGTTAATTTGATATTTTTGCCTTTCAAAAATAAGAAAAAAGTTAATTATAAAAAGATAAATGTAAGCATTTAAAAAAAAATAAAAAAACCTAATAGTTAGTAGCTCATTTTTCACAAACGAACACTAAAACTAGTGCCACGTCATTAAATGCAACAATTATCTTGTCGTATCCACATCAATGTCCATATCGGTGCCATATTTAATTTGAGAGTGTTGTAATTACTTCTGATTGTAAAATCCTTTTCAAGCAAAGCAGAGGACTGAAGTTGCCCCCGACTGCAAGGGCTGAAGTCGGGGCATAAAATGACGCCGTTTAGTTTTTTTGTACCCTGGAGGGTAGGGGGACGATTCAAAAATCTAACACCGCAAAACCCTAAGGCTCTGTCAAACTGAGAGCTCTCTCTTACTAGCGCGCACGCTTATGTTAGGCCCTACGGTTCGCTACTCCGATGCCGACATCGGTGTCAGCGCCACAGTGCTGTAATCAATGTCTTTGCCATACTAGCTGTTATTGCCTCTCTCACTCTCATTACCATCTTAGCTCTCAATCTAACCATCAATAATAACTTAGGTACGAAATTTTTGCTCTCGATTTCAGTTTATCTCATCTCTCTTATATCTTTTCTCACTCTTTCTCACGGAAAGCCCTAACCCATCTCTTATTTCTCTATCAGCTTTTGATTCTCGCCATCAACTGCTAACGTCATTGAAAGTCCATACTTCCATTCGTCGATTGTCACCGAAAGCTAAAGCCGATGCCATTCCTCGATCATCAACGACCTCGGTACCAAATTTCAGATTTTGGATTTATTTTATTTTATTTCATTTTTGCTTTGGGAATTTTGGAATTTTATACCTACGACTGAGGTGAAAATGGGGTTAACATTAGTTCTTTTTGATTTTTTATTCTAAATTCGATCTTCGATACTCTATATATATATATATATATCTGTGTGTCTGTGAAATTTACTGAAAATTAAATTTTTTTACAAGAAATTGATTTTTAAGGAAAACTTAATTACTTTCGGGCCAAGCCATAAACACTGCTACCATTCACTGAGCCTAAAAATTTTATCCCATTTTGTCTGAAAAAATGTTAAAAGAAAAAACTTAAAATCTAAAATATGTAGATTGTCCCTGCAAACTAGCAGAAGTTGATCTCCACTACTAATATTTGTATCTTTGTAATTGTTACTAGCATATATCTTATCTCTGTAATACTTTATGATTGTGCACATATAATGTTATATTCTCATGATTTTACAAATGGTTTTAAGTGTTCCATTTACATAAATCCCATAAGTTATTATGAAATGAATTGACTTATACATTTATGGAATTTTATAGGTTTTGGTGATCCATTTGAGGAAGAAATATGAGAATTTGAGCTAAAAGGGGAAAGAACAGAAACTACGATAAGAGAAGGAGCTGATGGGCACCCTCACATCTACCATGGGTGCCCTACAGGTGTCATGGGCGCCCCACTATTCATCAGCACCAACTGAGAGGTAATTCATTAAACAGCTAGGAACACACCAACCATGGGCGCCCTACTATTCATCAGATGGGCGCCCACCGAGAGGGGGATTGGAGCTGCTGAGTAGAGCTACTCATTGAGGACTTTCATCAAACAGTAGGGTCATGGGCGCCCCACATCCATCATGGGCACCCATCCTCTATTTTAGTTTACTTTACTTGAAATGTGTTACCTATTTTGCCTTTTGTCATAACCCTATATAAATAGGGGAGTTTCAGAACATGGAGGAGGCTTCCCTCTTTTCTCCCATCTCTCTCTTTACACACTTCTTCCCTGTTCATTAGATTAGGTTAGGGTTAGGATTTAAGTTTTAAGTTCGTTGTTCAAGATTGCTACTCTATTTGTAAGTTTTACTTTCATATTTTAATTTTAAGTTAAGTATTCAGCTTTTTCTCTTTGCGCGTTCAATCTTACTTTGTTTCAATGGCATGCTTCTTATTTCTTCTTTGTGATTTCGCTATGACTACGTTAGGCTAGTTTTATTCTTGGCTTCAAGCCATTGAAAGTATTGTGGTTGGTTTTGGTTTAATCAGATGTAAATGGTTTTCACGAAAATATTTTTCATGACTTTCAATTGCAATCTCTTGGTAAAGCTAGGGTTCTTTCGAAACCTGCTCGCTCGTGTTACAATCGTAGCTTGGTTACAATTTTTCACTTGTGCACACCAAATGTTCGGTTCAATGTCTCGGTGAGTCAGAAATTTATTTTCCAAAACCCAAATTAGATTTTCCTATGAAATCAAGTTACCCGTGTTACAATCTTTATTTGGTAACGAATTTTTACTCGTGCATATCAAGTGTTTGATTCAATGGCCCAGTGACTTAGAACTTATTTCTTTTTTTAAAACCAAAATATAGGCTTTCTTACGAAATCGACTCACCTGTGTTATACTCAAAGCTTGGCGGCACTTATGCACACTAGGTGTTTGAGTCAATGTCCCGGTGAACTTGAAACTATTTTCAAAAGCCTCTACTCAATTTGAGATTCCACAAATCATATTTTAAAGAACATCTTTCGACCCAACAACCCATGTGCAGTTTGTTGAGTTATTAATGTATTTGAGAGAACCATTGTCACCCCAATACCTGATTTGGCTTGTAGTCAAGATTGTTTTAGTTAATATTATTTCTAATGCTTTCGTTTTAATTTAATTCCTTCACTTCACCATCCTCAACTAAACCCATATCTAAGCATTCCCATAATCCAAATTTAGTTAAGGTTAAATTAGGTTTACCTACTAACGAAGAGAACAAGTCTAGAGCTTTTAATAAAGCCGTCCCTATAGAGATGACCTCGGTTCTCAACGAGTAAGACTATGACCACCCTCTTGCACTTGAGAGGCACAACCCGAACATATTTTAGGGTCGATCACTTTACACCCATTTTTATACACTTAATCCAATTAGTGTTTTATTTAAAAATGGATTTCCTACTTGTTTGATATATTTAAGTTAACATAACATGCCAAATCCAAAAAATTAAATTTCAATTTGATTCGAAATCAAATAGAAAATTAAAATAGAGGGTTATGATTGTTTAATATTAATTATATATGATTATATGCTTAACATGCCCAACAATTAACGAAAGAGGAAATGAAAATTGAGAAAAATAACTTAGAAATAATGGATGAATTGGTAGAGAATGGAGTGAACATAATTTTTACAGCAGCTCGACCAATTTGACAGAATATTGAAACACACTCAAATAGTGATCTGGTTTTAATTTGTCCTATGAAATTAGAGAGAGAGAGAGGGGGGGTAGAAGTAATGCTTGTCTTTTTTTTTTTCATTAGGCTTGTATTGAGATGTATATATACACCATGCATTTTCTAAACAAACTAAAATTCTCTGAAGAATCAAATCAAAAATTACAATTAGCATCATCATATGTTCTGATCAAACTAACTTTCCCTAAAATGAAGTATAGATATTTCCAATGATTCCAAGAGAAAGTGACAGAATCTTCAAGCTCAAAAAACATATCACTAATTTGTCTTATGTTTGCGGTACATATATTGTGTGTGCTTTGAATTATATAAATTAGTATAAATTTATAAAAATTATAACCTCTCATAATCCGTATTGTGAGAAAATTTAAATTTTGTAGAGAATTGTAGAAATTTGAAATACTCTAAACACACCCATTACAATGAAAGTTACTCCACTCATCTCTATAAAAGTCAGCTTTCTACTATTGCATACTCCCATTGTAGTAGCTTAGGCATGTTTGGCCGTGGAGTTACTGACCACTTTGCAGATGTGTAATTGAATAAATCCCTAAGTATAAAAGTGTGCGGTATAGTTTTTACCTAGTGAGTCTAGGATCATATTCACAGAGAATTTTAAGATTGAGCACCAGGTTTTCAAAATTCTTCTATCTACTAACTTCTTTTTAAAAACGAGAAAAGAATATTGGTTTGAGTTTTGAAAAGTGTTGATTAACTAACTAATAACCAAATAAAGTAAATTGTAAAAATTATACCAAATTAAAATTTAAGAACTTAAATTACTTCTATTCTAGTTAATAGAAAAGCAAGATTCAAAATTAAATTAAACTAGAACAACGAAAGTAATAAAACTACGCATTCAAGATAATTAAATATCTTGATCCAACTTACAATTCAGGTGGATTCCTTATTCTCTAATTAGATACATTTTCTTATCTCAATTTACAGCTCACGTATAAAAAAAGTAAATCGGAAAATATTATCGTTAAAATAATTATTCAAAAGCATAATTTTAGAATCACGTTTAGGATAAGAAAACTGGAAAAATATTCAATAAGCTCGTCTTTAGTCCAAATCTCTTTTTGTTTATTTCAAAATATGAAAAAAGTTTTAATCAAGTAATGTTATCAAAGATTTTAATGAAACATGATCGAGGTTAAAAGTTTTTAAAAGCTTTTGGAAAAAAAAAGATTTAGAAAAAGGAACCCTAGCGTACAAGTTTTATGTTACATACGAGGATTCAATTATATCTAATCATTAAATATAGACCCATCCATCATTGATGGGTTGAATCAAGAATAAAAATCTAGCCTAGCATGGAGGTAGTAATAAAACTGTAAATAAAAGAGAAAACGGAAAGAAAACGAACTCCATTAATAAAGTGTTGAATGAAACTATAATATATTGATGCATTTACCAACTTGAATCCGTAAAATGAAGCTAAAAAAATATCTCTAAACTAACCTATATTAATGAAAAATTGAATCTAAAAAAATCAATACAGAGAAATCCTACGTTTGCCATCACAAAATATGTATTTATAAGCATGAAACAAAACCCTTAACCTAGTTTTTATTGCGCATTAATAGCTGTTGCTGTTCGGATAACCCAACAAAGTGTCCGAATTGCAGGTTCAATCTTCGGCTCCAACACAAAAGTTGTATCTCTTCGAGTCTTGTTTTCAATCCAAAAAGAACTGTATTAATCGGAGTTATGAGTGAAAAGTTATGACCAAAATACTGAAAGGGTGTCATGCTGAATTATCCACAGAATTTCGAATTGTGCAACTTTGCAAGCTAATTTTGGGGTAGATGGAGACCTTTTTTGAACTTGGGCTCTTCATGAAAGTTGTATCTAAGAATGTGTACTTGGTTTTGGACTTTTGAATTACCTTAATTGGGTCTTGAAAACTCAAGATATGCCCTAAATCCTATGGTAATTAGGATTATTTAGCTTTCCAGTCTTGACTTCTAAGCAATGTTTCAAAACTCAAACGAACTCAAATTTTGTTTCATAATAACTTTCTGAAAAGCTTGAGATATCTATTACAACTGTGCTGAAGATTACTTTTAATTTCTGGAATTCCTCCTACGTAAAAAATGCATCCATCCCATTCCAACAAGTTATTTTAGTGTATTTTCTACTGAAACATGCATAAATGAACAAACTAATATAAATAAATAAGATTAAACTAAAATAAACATATTAAATCACAAATTACCGGTATTAGTATAAAAATCAAAATTTATGATTACGTTTTTCAAGTGTAACCAGTTACAATGTAATCACAGACAGTATCAAAATTTGCTTTTGAGGCTTAAATTATAGTTTTAAAGAAATTTTAGAAACTAATTTTGCATTTTTATTTTCTCAAATTCATGCATGACAAAATAAATTATAGTTCAATGTGAAAATATGTAACAAAAATTGGGTGTATATTTACCTTTCAAAATTAAAAAAAAAAAAAAAAAAAAAAAACAAAGGATGGGTTAAAATATTTTGGAAATGAAGGGAGGTGGACCATTGTATAGATACAATTAAAGAACAAATTATATATATCCAATGGTAAAATTGCAAATAAGGGGAAGGCCATGGACCCCCTTAGTCGTGCAATGTTTTCGTCACTGTGTTCAATATTCATTTTAATGGGTTGGTTTGGTTTGAAAAAAAATAATAATAAATTTTATAAATTTCTGTTAACTTTATATCACATCAATTTTTTTTTACTGTACGCATTATAAATTTTTAATTTATCTCAATTTATCTTAATTTTTCTCACTCCAAACACATCCAATATATAATAATAGGTTCGGGACGGAATCAGTTTGACAATCCCAATTAAACGATAAACGAATTTTGAATTGGGAAGCTCACTTAAATAATAAACGAGTTTGGAACAGGAATAGAGCACGTAATTAAACGGATTTGAAAATAGGAAAGGTAAATTTTGAGTACTTTACTCGTCATTCATAATTGAGGTTTATCATTATGGTGGAAATGAAGCGAAGGCGAGGGTGAGAATAAAAATAATTTGGCATGCGTGGAGAATGTACTTGCGAGTGGAAGTGGTGATGATTGGTATAGTAGAATAAACTATAAATTAAAAAAAAAAAAAAGATTTGAACCACTGACGGTAAATTATTGATTGAAATGATAACGTGAGATATTTATATTAGAACTCGTTTGGTAATTCAAAAAATAACGAAAATAATATCAAAAATTTTGTAATTTTTAGTACGATTGATAAAATCATAAATTTTCTTATTTTTTTTAATTTGTTACAGTAAAAATAAAATAAAAAGTTGTCACTTTTTTTATTTGTTACAGTAAAAAAATATACTAAACACACAAAAAATTACCATTTTTTTGATTTGTTACAGTAAAAAATTTATCAAAACACTCAAAAATTACAAAAAAAAATATTAAAAAATACACTTTATTCAACTAAACAGACAAAAAAAATTACCAAAAACTGAGTTTTTTTCTTTTTTTGAACTGCCAAGCGCCCTCTTACTCTCATGAAAAGGTGGGCATTTTAACGAGTAATAAAAATAAAAAATAAAGTAATTTCATAAATATTTCACCAATATTACTCGTTATCTCCGTGGGAGAATAAATTATACTTTCTTGAATTTTTCTCCCAAAATGAGAATACTTTTTTGTTTCCTATTAGAAGATTAGAGGACGAAATGATCGTTATATTTTCACATTTCAAAAGTATAACTATACAAGATAATAAAATATTTATGTTTAGGGTGTGTTTGGCGTGTAAAAAATTAATAAATTTTAACAAAAATTATAAATTCATAATTCATGTAATAAGATAAAAATAAGAAATTTTTAAAAATTTTTGATATTATTTAATGAAATTCAGAATTCTAAACGAAACCTTATTCCACTCTCATAAAATCAAATTAAACATAATTTAAAAAAAAGAATTTTATTAGTTATATTAACTTAATTTTTTTTTCAACGTTAGTTTTTTATATAGGATTCGTTTGGTTTGAAAAAAAATAACAAAAAATTCTATAAATCTCTGTTAACTTTATATCACATTAACTTTTTTCTTTCAGTATTACGAACTCTCAATTTATCTCAAATTTTCTCACTTTTTTTTACTCCAAACACACTCAAATTTAACCCTAGCTCCTAGCTAGGTTAAAGCATAGCCTTTTGTACGTAGGGGCTGTTTGGCCAACTAAAAAATATCAAAATTCACCAAACTTTAATTACTTTTTGTACTTTCTTTCAATAAAATTTTAACACCTATCAACTTTATGTCACATCTTTGTACTTTTATTATACTTTTTCTTCAATTTTTTTTCAACCAAACAATTCGGTAGTATTCGGTAATCAGCCTAGTGGGTCACCGGCCTGTTCAGATCTGACCAAGCATGAGTGCCGGATTGGAGTCTAACCGTTGTTAGAATTGTTTAGTTGGTTAAAATTAATTAAAATTTATTAATTTTTTTAATTAAATTTTAATACACATTATTTCTATATTTAATTTTTATATTTTGGCTATATTTTTTTGGCTAAATTTTTCTCAACCTAACGCCCCTTCAACATTTGTAATTTCTTTTCCCTTTTAAATTAGCTGTAAATATATATATATATATATATATGTATATGTATATCAATTCATTATCAGTCTACGTACAGAAGTATTTTTTCTGCGGAAAGCAATGAGCGGAAAACTGTGGTCAGGAATCATTAGGAATGCGTGAGAACATTGATAAAATACAAATACTATTCCACGTTTAGATATCTGCAAAGTGATAAAAAGTATCTGCTTCCTGCCATTGAAGCCTCGTTTCACAGCACAACAATCTATAAAAATTTATCAAAAGCTGTAAAATAAATATTTGGTAAAATTTTAATTTTTGTTATTTTTTATTCTATTATAGAAATTTACACTATTTAAAAATTATTCAAAATTTTATCAAATACATAAAAACTATTAAAAATTATATCAAATACTTAGAAATTGTTAAAAATTATTGTTAGAAATTCACGCAATTAACCAACAAGTAACAAGAGAAAAATTGCACACAAGATTTATGTAGAAAATCCAAAATAGGAAAAATCACGGGTAGAGGAGAAGAAATCTCCCATGTCAAAAGATTGATACAGAAGATAAACGCCCTAAACAATACGGTGGAGAAGATGGAGATATACAAAAAATCTTAATTTTGCGTACATAACCATAGATGGGTCGCATTCGGGTTATAACCAGGTCAACGGGTCGGATCTGAGATTAGACCTATCAACCTGATCCCTTCGTTACCACTACAGAGCCCCAAAAAATTTTCATTTTAAAGTCGTACCGCGAGCTCTTCGGGCCAGACCAAAATTAAATTCGGGTCACACACTCTTACAATTATTAAATATTGTTAAAAATTTTACCAAATACTTAAAACTTGCTTGAAATATTGATTAAAATTAACAAACCAAAAGTAATATATTTTGCTGTGCTCAGTTGCTTTGTTTCCTTGCCTTATCCAAACAAACAACGTAGAGTGAGCGTGTTTAGATCGATATAAATTAATATAATTTTGTAAAAATTTTTCTTTCGTAATCCACATTGGGAGTAAAAATTTTAAATTTTGTACAAATTTACAAAGGTTTCTAATGCTTTGTAGAACACCAAACGCTCCCATATTCGTCCCTCTCTGTGTTTGTCCTTGGTTGCAGTCCCCGTGACAGGGACCCTTTGTTTGGTTCGGATCCTACTTTCTCGTTTACAGACATAGGCCCATTTATTTTGTTTGCTTTAGGTTCTTGAGAACCACTGTTTACTAATTAGTTATTAGTTACTCAGTTTTTATTTTTTTAAAATATTAAAATTATTTTTTATATTTTAAATTTTTTTTAAGTTATGAAGGATAAAAATGTTAAATTAATAAAAAATTAAAAAATTAATTTTTTCTTCCCAAATCCCAAAAAAAGACTAATTTTTAATAATTAAATACTAAAAAATTAGCTTTATTTTGTTATTTCACAAACGCTACCTTAGTAGTAATGTGGCTGGATTGGGGATAGATTATCTCAATTTTAATTGTTAATTTAAGTTTATTTACAATTTTATTTTGCCGGCTTACATTTTTTGTGAAATGTATATAAGAGATGGTTTAGACTTCTGAAAAAGTTTAAAAAACTTTAAAAAATTGTAAAAGTTTTAATTTTTTCGAACTCCAAAAAATTCTAACTTTTTCAAAAAAATTTGTCAAATTTCGTTGGAACAAACCATTATAGTGCGTTCCAACGAATTTTAACAATTTTTTTAAAAAGTTGTACTGACATTTGTACTGAAAAATTTTACAAAACTCCAACAATTTTCAAGATTCTCCACTAAAATTTTGTCACGTATCACTTTATATAACTTTTAACAACTTTATATCAAATCGAACATAAATATCTAACTATAATTTTAAAATAATTTTTTATACTCTAAATTTTAAAAAGATTTTACTTTCGTTAATTTTTGGCTAAAACGGCTAATATAAGAAATGTTCTAACGAGAAAAATAATGTAATTAGACGTGGATAAAAATTAGAAATGATGTGTTATCTAACCTCTAATCTCTAAATTCTTAGAAATTTCACTTTTTTAATTTTTGAGATGTTTTTACACTCTCAAACAGTTAATATAAGAAACGTTATAAGACTTCATTTTATGACTTCCATTTCAAATTTTGATAAAAATAGTCCTTCATTTTAGTGACTCACTACTGATATATCTAATTAGAGACAATGGGCTTATAGGTTTGGCTATGCATACGAACCACCACAACTGGACACTTACAGATTTTCGAAGTCTCTTTCCATTCTTTAGAGCCGAAGCCCACATAAAGGTACGCTTGTTATGGTAAAAAAAAAAAAAAAAAAATTCTAATTTATTGAAAAAAAGTAAAAGTCACTTTTAGTTTTTTATTTTTTTTCATTTCCTATATTTCCTCTAGCTCAATAAATTTGTATCAAAGGCAAAGAAAATTTTAAGTATATGTTACTATAATTTTAGCATTTAAAAACAAAATTGATGGCCATGAAAATTTTTTGTATCATGAAAAAATTGATACGACCAGTGACGGAACGAGAATTACAAGATGGGGGGGGGGGGGATGAAAATATAAATATAAACAAGGTTAAAAAAAAAAAAAAACCGTTGCCTAAACTATACTCTAAGGCAACTGTTTTTGGAACCATTGCATAAATCGCAAAAACACAACGATTTTTGTAATATTGCAGTAAAATGATAGGCAACCATCATTAAACTATTACCCATGAGAATTATTTGCAACAGTTTTAACCCTTGTTATGTGGTCACTATTATCGTAACTCACTTTTATTGTAACGTGTGAAAAAATAATAATTGAAAACAATCATACAAAAAAATGAGATTTACACAAAAGAAGAAAATATATGTATGCTGTTAAAAGTTGTTCTATATCGGCTCATAAGAAAAATTTTAATATTAAAACCTGACTATATATAAAAAGAGGAATCTCATCCTTAAAATGTAGGTGTTAAAATTGTTGACATATGTAGAATATATATCTTGACATATATAAAATATACGTTAACCGTTGCAATCTTGTATATATAAAAGTTAGGATATCCTTTTTGTTATAGGTCTTTATTCTGATTTTCAATTCTAATTTTTACTTTGCCTATATAAAGTTTTCTTTGTATTATCGTACAGATTAATACAATTCTTTTATTTTCATTATAATTCTTTGTTTCTTCTTTACTTCAATCTTTTTTTTTTTTTTTTTTATCGACAGTTTGTTGGGAATCTCATTTATCTTACTGTGACTCACCCTAACTTCTTCTATGCCGTTACCTTAGCCAATTTATGCATGCACCCCGATCTACTCACTATGTAGCTATTTTTCAGATTCTGAGATATAACAAGAGTACTTTATTTTATGGGTTTCTCTTTTCCTCTTCCCCTCCATTATAGTTGATTGCCTTTTCGAATGCTGATTGGGTTGGTGACTTTACTGATCGTCGGTCTACTAGGTACTGTTTCCTTCTTGGCATTTCACTCATCTCTTGGCGAAATAAGAAATAGCATATCATTGCTCGCTCCAGCACCGAGCCTGAATATCGTGCACTTACTGACACTACTTCTAAACTCCTCTGCCTTTATTGGCTTCTTGCAGATATGGGTCTCTCTTTCACCAGTAGCACTCCTCTGTATTGTGATAATACTAGTGTCATCTAAATTACCCATATTGATGTCTTTCGTGAGCATACGAAACGCATAGGGATTGACTGTCATTTCATTCGTCATCATATCAAGTAAGACACTTTTCAGTTGTCCAAGGTTGAATATCGTGCACTTACTGACGCTACTTCTAAGCTCCTCTGCCTTTACTGGCTTCTTGCAGATTGTAGAATCGATTCACACACACACACTATAAATGGAAGAAAACAGTAAAGAAATCAACACACAGATTTACGTGGTTTCCCAAAATTCGAGTACATCCATGGGAGCATGAGCGAGAGTTTTTTCTTATTGATCACAGGGTTACATAGAAAATATTTATAGCCACCTCTATTCCTAACCCTAATAGGATTATATGGTCTATTCCTAACCCTAATAGGATTATATGGTCTAATTCTCAAAATATCCTTAATCACATTGTACCGTATAGCGGGGGGGCACCCCTAAACCTTCGGGCCTACGGCCTAACCCACTACATGTTGAATCCGAGATGAGGGTGGATGCGAAGTTCCTCTCCGTATGAGCCACAAGTCCCAACATAGATATGGGTCTCTCTTTCACCAGTAGTACTCCTCTGTATTGTGATAATACTAGTGTCATCTAGATTACCCATAATGATGTCTTTCGTGAGCCTACAAAGCGCATAGAAATTGACTGTCATTTCATTCGTCACCATATCAAGCAAGACACTTTTCAGTTATCCCATATTTCTTCTGTTGACCAGCTTGTAGATATCTCCACCAAATCTCATTCTCCTGGTCATCATCGTGAGCTTGTGCCCAAACTTAAGTTGGTCTCTTTAATACTATCTTAAATTTGAGTGAGAGTGTTGACATATATAAAATATATGCTAACTATTGTAATCTTGTATATATAGAAGTTAGGATATCCTTTTCGTTATATGTATTTATTCTGGTTTCCAATTCTAGTTCTAGATTTGCCTATATAAAGCTTTTTTGTATTTTTGTACAAATCAATACAATTCTTTTCTTTTCATTATAATTCTTTGTTTCTTTTTTACTTCAACAAAATAGATGATCGGGTAATTGTTGGTTTTTATAGCATAGGATTGAGAAAAATACCTCGAATAGAAGGATGAACTCTTTAAAATTTTCTTGATGCACAGCGGGAGCACCTTCTTTCAACGATTCAGCCTTCCAAACTATTCTCAATTCTCTCTCTCTAGATGGATGTGTGTGGTCACTCTTAATCAGATCACCCGGCTTATTAACATATAAAAGATATTTATAGAGAAATTGATATAGAGTTTGTATCAGAAAAGATCTCTAACTTTAGAGATTATCTCTTATTCACTCTCACATATATCTTATCTATATATATCATCGTAATATATATTTAGAAGATATGATATCTTGAGAAAATCTCCCAACCATATCATCTTATCTAAAATATATTAATTATCTATAATTTATTTTACAAATAAATTATAAATAATAAGCCAATTGGACCTAGCCAATCAAGATAAAATTGAGCTAGCTTGGGGATTGAAGGCCCATAGATTCCTAGCTCCAACTTAAAAGATATTTGGGTCTTGTCATCTCATGACAACCCATTATCTTTTAAATTAATCCAGGGCTATTCTACTAAAAGCGCTGAGTTGCACTCTAGTAGGTCATGTTAAAATTCATTTAATTAAAACAACTTTTAATGAAATGAATTTTGGTCTTAGACCAATAATATCCACTTAATTAACCCTCCATTGTAAGCTCATAATTAATTTAGACTAAATGTCGAGCCCCTTAATTACATGTTTAACCCTAAGTCACCATTCATCTAAATTTTAATCATTCTCAGTATTTCTATATTTGTAAACAATTTACAAATAAATATTGTTATTCAATAAACAATTTATTGAATAAACTGCGACCATAGATTTAATGATCAAAAAGATAAATAGTTTAGGTGAGTATATCAAAATGGATTCCATCTTGTAAGTATATGTTCCCACGATTCATGAAATTAAATTTACAAGTTATCGAGGATTTTGACCGTTTATAAGATCTCACTTCATGATAACTCAAATATAACTTAATTTATGAATATGAGTCCATTACAAACTTAGGATTAAGGTTTACTAAGTTTATTAAAGTATAAGTAAATTATGATTAATCGCATTTATTAACTAAATCATAATTTACAACAGTTCTTTCAATATGTATATCACATATACGCACTAACTTTCTACTCAAAATCACCACTTTAGTGATTAAGATAAATCACCTCAATTAAGAAGTAGAAAAGTTACAGTTTTAACATAATGAAATGCTCGTTTCATTAATAGTTATGAATTTACTTTAATTTATAAAACTTATGATTTAAATCTTTCTGTATTAGTATCTTATGCCTAATACTTAAATCGCATACTTTATAAATAAGGGACAATAATGCATGCTTAAATAAATAAATATTTTATTTTAATCAAAAAAATAAATTAAATAAAATATCATTATAAAAACATGCTTTCAAGAGTACCAAAGAAAAATAAATCTAACAGTAATAACTTTTTTAATAAGTCGATATACATCAATTTTTAGCATACACACACACGTAATGGACCAAATAGCCAGACGACGTACCATGAACAAGAATACAAGTTGATGAGTTACAACCCATCTCTATTTTTTCTCGAACTTCAATTATTTTCTCTCTCTAAATAAAATACTTTCCTCCCATTAATACCCCACTAGCTGGCTGTAACGTAGATGGCCTAGAGTTTGCGTGTTTTCCTTGGAGGAAATTTTTCAACCAAATGGCAGAGTCTTTCGGGTATCTTTTCAACTTATCCTCATAATTCACGTAAGTGATACCGAATCGAACAGTATAACCATTCTCCCACTCGAAATCGTCAAGAAATGACCATATCAAGTACCCTTTCACATCTGCGCCCTCCCTGCAGTAAAATTGCAAATAATGTTTGATTTTTATTCATTTAATTTTTTTCTCCACTCAAATAACACCACCCCCAATATATATATATATATATATATAATATCAAATATTTCAATAAAATTAGATCTTGGTCTATAATAGTAAACACCATTTTTGTTAGGACAATTTTTGTGCCTCTGCTTTTTTTTTTTTTTTTGAAAGAGTTTCGATAGCTGCACAAAAAATATTGAAAACATCTAGAATTTTGGAAGTATTTATTGATATTCATTTAAAGGTTTAGAAATTTTTATGATAAATTAATTAACTTATAGTTTTGATGTATTATGTTGTATTTTTTGTGCATTTTAAATTATTATATTTTGATAAAAATATTATAATTATTATTCTATCAGTGTTTTGTTTCAATTCCTTAAAAAAATAGAATTTATTTGACCGTAGTAATAATAGTGATAATAATAGTAGTAATAACAATAAATTATTTGATGCTTGCATTTGATTAACATTACATCTGATGGATATAAAACTTACTCGATAGCTTTTAGAAGGCAAGTTAAATGAGCATTGAGGGACCATATCCTCAGACCATCCTTTAAGGATTCCTCCACTGTTAAAGAGCTATTATTTGCCTCTGCAATTCCTGCAGAAAGAAGAGAATCAATGTAGTTTAAATTCTACAAAAAAAAATTAATGAGAGATTAATTCCAACACCCATATATATATATATATATATATAGCATTCAAGAATTTGAACCAATTAATAAAATAAAAATAAAAATAAAATTGATTACCATTCTCAGTGATGATAATAGTTGGATTGCCGTAGTTTTCTTTTATATAAAGCACAAGGGCTCGAATTCCTTCTGGATATATATACAGCCAGCTTAAAGCAGTCTGCAAAGGCACTCACACAGTATAACTCATTGAGAGGGAAATCAACATATAATAGGTCTGACATTTTAATTATCACCATTTTAATTGTATTTTTATTTCTTATTTTTTATTTTCTATTTTGAGATTTATATTTTAAGAAATACTGAAAACTGCACTTAGTTTGATTTTTTTTATTTTTCGTTCTTTGATATTCTCCTTATTTTGAACAAAAAATAGTTCAAAACAACTTTTGAGTCATTTTATATTTTATATCTAAACCCCTATTTTCTGTTTTTTGGTCATCTTATATTTTATACTGTAAACTTATTTTTTATTTTTCGATCATTTTGTATTTTATATATAAATCTATTTTTTATTTTTTAAATAAAATTTGAAAACAGAAATGACTAAATATGTCTTGAACTATTTTTCTTATTTAAAAAAATATAAAATAAAAAACAAACTTAAAATAAATATACCAAATGGACACCTGTTACAATATGAGCTATTCCGTTAACAATTTCACCATTAATGCAGACACAATCGTCAATTAAGAGTAAAATAGTAAACGTATATGTGAGTAAATTTTTAAAGTATAATAATGACGGGGGCATAAAATGAATTCTTAATTTTTACAGTTAAAATGATAAACCTTAAAATTAAATAAAAATTAAAACAAAAAAAAAACTCAATAATATAAAAGGTAACTAAACATGTCCATGAACGAAAGAAAGAAAGAGAGAGACGTTACCGGTTGACCAATGGGAATCCCATTTTTCACCTCTACAGCAAATCAACATATAAATAAATACATTTATAAATAAATAATAAATAAAATTAGGTCGATGAGGAGAGAAAAATACTAATAACATATTTTGGAGCTTACGAGATGAAACAACACGAGCATCTGTTGTCACGCTCAAGTGTGAAACGTTAGGGAGCAACATAGCATCCGCCGCATAAGTCGAATGTGTAGTAATTGATTCCGAGGAAATCATACGACTTCCTCAGTCTCTGGGACTCCGACTTCGTGAAATTTGGCAGTCGATTCCCCACCAGGGACCGCATGGTTTGGGGATACTCGCCGAACGTTATTGGGTTTAAAAACCTGACGTACAATTGCACCGCGGAAATATTATTCAAAATTAACAATGCCAAATAATTTTTTATTTCGCCTAAAATATTCATTACATCACTCACTTGTACAATATGCAATGTTAATGACCCATTATATATATATATATATACATTTATGCGCTTTGATATTTGCATCTTTCAATGTTATTTTACTAACATATAAATAGAAAAACTCTACCGCAATGATGTGGAAGTCTTGTAACCAAGGGCACCATTTGTGGATTAAAATTTGAGCAGAAATTAACCAATTTTTGTTTCTTATGTATTTGACGAAATATTAATTTTTATCAATTTTTTGATCAACTACAGCAATTTATTTAACTCAAAAATTATTAAAATTTTTATCAAATACATTGAAGTTACCAAAAATTTTACCAAATGTCCTAAAACTTATCAAAAATTATTAAAAAAATTAATACTTATTTTACCAAATAGATCGAAAGTTTCAACTATTAATTTTTGATAAAAAAATTACCAAAAGTTAATAAAAGTTGAACTTCCAAATGACCCATGATGAGTAACTTTAGTGCTTTTTATCTTTATCTTTTTTTTTCTTTAATTAATCAGGTCACAATTTTGCCATGTTATTCTACATTACACTACTCTTTAAGATGTGTTTGGAGTAAGATTTCAGTGAGGGAAAAAGAGAGAGAGAGAGAGAGAAAGAAAAGAAAATATAAATTTTCAAATACACATCAATATTGTCTAAATGAATTGGAAAACATAATAAAATAAAATGCATGCATTAATTAATATATTTTTAATTTAATTAATTTTATTTTTACAAATTTCGTACATTTTTCTTTTACTTTCCATCACAATCCAAAAAAAATAATGAAATTTTAAATTCATATTCTTTTTTTTTTCTCAACAAATTCTTAATCCTCCTTAGAGAATTGAAACATGAAAAAAAAATTAAGGAAAAAATGATATAAAAATGTTGTACATATATAGCAAATATAGGTTCATTCATAGCATTTAATCTCCCATACACTTTCAACCATTGATAACTAGAGAGGGAAGTACACCATGTGTGTCGGTAAATAAAATAAAATATTAAGTAATGCTACACTTACACCTTTTTGTTTACACCCTTTCTTACACCTCATTGGACGGGTCATGACCATTATAATTTACTCAAAATCATCACAGTCGCACGTAGAATGTGACATTCAACGGTTGTGATGATTTTAAATTAAATACACTGGTTATGACCCGTCATGACCAGTGAGGTGTAAGAAAAGTGTAAACAGAAGGGTGTAAGTGTAGCATTACTATAAAATATTTTGAATCATTATTCATCAAATAGTTAAACGATAGAAAAAATATATATATATATATATATATAAATTAAACTAAATGGGAGCGTTATGCATGAAAAAATAAAATAAAAAATAACAAAAAATAAATGTGTGGTATAGCAGACTAGCAGTTATCATTTTACAATTAAATTTAAATTTATGGTAAAATAAAATAAATAATTTAAAGATCATATAAAAGAATGTTTGTCAGGTTTTCAAAAATTAAAAAAAAATGAAATGTGAAATTAAAAATGGTAGCTGGAAGGCTCGTCATACAGAGATAAGAGACCAAACTTGGTTATCATATATAAGGGGCAATGGTATTTGTCTACTATCCAATACTTACCAGCCCAGCATGAAGTCAAGGGCTCTCTGGGCGGCGTCTTGGCTGGCGGTAATTTCAGAAAATGGAACCGCCCACTGGCAATTCAGTGTAATGCCGATTTGGCCCTTTTGCGAAGCCTGCACACATTTAATTACTTGTTTGATTGAGAAGAAAACATTCTTAAGCATCACGGTTAGTTCATTCACTCACATGTGTTTCTGTCAATTGTATACAGCAAAATGAAGAGATATGTATAAATACTCATTGCAAGCATATACAACTTTTTTATGACATCCAATCAGTTACTCTAAATTAAGAGGGGCGTTCGGAATGGTAAAAAATAAAAAAATCAAAAATTAGTGTTAATGTGGTATAAAAATGACATGTAACAAAATTTGATTAGAAAAATTTAAAAATTTTTTAGAATTTTTTGAAAAATGTTAGGGATCCAAATAGACTGTAAATTTTGTTCCAAAATATATAGAAAAATGAAAAAGAGATCATTTTTATGTACACACTCTTTATTTTTAAAAATGTTTATAGTTATACTCTAAAGGTAAAGAATTACTATAATGTTCTCTATTTAGAGAATTATTTAAAGTATCAAATGTAAAATAATATATATATATATATATATATATATATATATTTTAATGCGGAGTCTCTAAATGTATAGAATTACTATGTTTTTTTTTTTTAAATGTCTTTGATAAACTCGGTATATTAATTATGCCGACTTGCATGCCACGTGCACTGGATTTACACTCCAAATGCAAAGAATTACTATAATATTCTCTATTTAGAGAATTATTTAAAGTATCATATGTAAAATCATAGTTTTTTTATTTAATCCAGAGTTTCTAAATGTAAAGAATTTCTATGTTTTTTTAAAATGTCACAAAGTGTAGATATTAAAATAAATAAAGGACTTTATAATCTTATATTCGAGTAACCACGAACGAACACACATATCAGCTATCCCGGTCTACAGTTCAACTAGTTTGACCTAAAAAAAAAAAGGTTAGTTCAAGATATATATATATATATATATATATTAAATTTAGCCTACCCTGAATTAATATAATCAAATTTATTTTGTTTTTAAATTTTTATTCAACTTAAATTTTTGTAACTCAACTCATTTATTCTTAATAACTCTTTATTCAATTTAGATGAACTCCAAATCTTAGATTTTATTCAGTTCAGATGAACTCCAAATCTTAGATCTATCCCAGCTAATATGCCCTCTAAAAAAATTAAATAACTCTTTTAGTTGAGATGTTCTTGTGATCAAGCTCAACTATAAGAAAAATGCCAGCAACAGTTCATTGTGATCGTTATCTCAGTCGTCATTCGTGAAACTCCTAGGGTGGGCATACCTTATATTTTTCTCTGTACAATTTTACAGCAGCTGCATGGGAAAGAAGTATATTGTGACCGACGATATAGGGTTCGGTTGCGGAGTTTCCGACCGTGCAATTTCCGACATAGTTAGAACATCGACCAGGTGCATTAATACCATAACCATATCCTAGTGCACAAAATTCGTACGGTTCATTGAACGTTATCCAGCGCTTCACACGATCACCAAATGTTTTAAAGCAAAAATCCACGTAGTCTAGATAATCACTCCTGTTGATCAAAAAGTAAAGTTACATTTAACGTGTTGGGTCACGGATGACACACGCTTAGTGCTCTTTTTCTTTATAATTAATTTTATATCATAATCTAAATTTTCAATTGTGTTTGGTTGTCCATATATATTTGATCCAATTCTAATACCATCCCATCAGAAATTTTGTTTATTCATTAAAAGCTCGTATGATAAAATTTTAAACTAAATTAGACTGGAGAAGTGACATTAGAACTAAATTAAGGGTGTGTTTGGTTTGCTAAAAATTACTGAAAAATTTTAAAAATCTCTAAAAAGTGTTTACTTTTTATCTCACGAATTACGAATTTATAAACTATCTCATTTTATCTCATTTGTTGCCACTTCAAACGCACCTTAAATATACAATAGACATAATAAAAAGTATAAATCCTAAAATAGGATCATAAAATATAATAGTATTAAGTGTATTTCTTAATCTTAATCGGTATGTTTCTACTACTTTGAAAAGGCAAGTTGAATAACTTACACAATTTTACGGCTTAAGAATCCACCGTAGTCATCCTCGAGGGCTTGTGGAAGATCCCAATGAAATAGCGTTATGTAGGGTTGTAAGCCTTTGCAATAGCCAAAACAAATGAAACATCACACAATATGCCTAAAAACCAAAAGGAAATAATGACCATAATAGGATAATTACCCTTCGATAAGAGTTCATTAATGAGATTATTGTAGAACTGGACGCCAAGACGATTCACTCCGCCACTAATTTTTCCCTCTAACAAAATGAGAAGAAAAAAGGTATTAATTACTTTATGCTTATATA
Organism: Vitellaria paradoxa; assembly: GCA_019916065.1. NCBI lineage: Eukaryota > Viridiplantae > Streptophyta > Magnoliopsida > Ericales > Sapotaceae > Vitellaria > Vitellaria paradoxa. The sequence goes on from CM034243.1 coordinate 31,380,301, forward strand.
CTAAAATTGAAAATTACTAACATACTTAAATTTCAAAAATCTATTTTGTATATCCTATATATTTAAGACTAAAGTGAACTTGTAGATGCTATTAAATTTTTAAGTGAAAGGTAAAAATATCTATTTGAAGTCAAATAAAATTAGGGTATATAAGTGCAGAGAATGTGAAGTGCAGGAGATGTAACAGCATTTTTGATGTTATTAAGAACCTAAATTAGTAAAATTCTTAACATTTTCATTTATATTGATTGTTGAAATTTAAGGGTATTGATGAAGTGTTAGTCCGTGATTAGTTAGGATTTTAAGATAGATGAACCACTATTTTTTTTTTTTTGGCAAAAATTATTACTAACTTATACTTTATCTGTGATTAGTTAGATTTTGATTTTAAGATAGATGGAATATATTGCTCTTGGTAAAGTGTTAGCTAGTCTTTGAATTGTTGTTGATCTTCTTTAACCTTTCCCGCTTTTTTCCGACAAGTTTGAACGTACATACTTTACTAATGGGATGGGATATAGGCCCAAATGTTTTTGGGCAAGACTTGATTTCTCATAACTGTCCAAGTCTGGCCCAACCTTCAAATTGTGTATAGTAAATCTAATTTATATTTCAGGGAGTGTTTGGCGCGATAAAAATAACTAAAAAACTCTGAAAATTTTTAAAATTTCTAAATTTTTAACACATTTTGTGCTTATCATATTTCATGAAATAACTATAAATTTATATATATCAACATTTCCTCACAACTTTTTTACAAACTCTAATAAATATTTTACGAACCTTAATAACATTCCACAAATCCTAATAACTTTTCTACAAATTCCTAAAACTTTACACATCTTTTAATAAATCCTAACATAAAACCGTTTTGAAGGATTTAAAAGAATCGCTTGTATAGTTTTTTTCTCTAAAAAGTTGATACAAAAGTTAAAAAGTTTTGCTATTGATCTCTGAAAAATATAGTTTGATTGTTGCGTACCAAATAATAAAAAATTATCCAAATCACATTTTTTTTTATTTTTCGTTATTTTTCGTGCACCAAACGTTCATATAAAATATAAAGAATATATATGTTAGGTTTAGTTTTAGTAGTGAAGTGATATTTTTTTTATATTATGTATAAAACATAATATTTATCTTTATATTTTGCCATCAGACCATTGGCTCAGGCTTGGATTTAAAATACATACTTGAGTTAGAATTGCGACGAGTGAAAAGAGCCAACGCCTATATAAAATCTTGGCCCATGCGCAACTGTGATCACCGTTGATGCAGGGAACGTTTGAAATCAAGAAAAAAGAAGCGGCGAGAATGTTAACTATGTTAATTCTCAAGGTACCTTGAGAAATAAGATAAGAAAATAGAAATACTCTTCCTAATAATAAAATTCTCAATCAAATTAACTATTTAGCCATTGGTATATACCGCTTTAAATAGAAAAATCCTTAAATGCTGAAATCTTAATCAAAAGAGGAAATAATTAAGAAATTAGAAAAATATTAAAAAAAAAAAAGAGAAAATTTTGACTTAAAAAGCCAAATTCAGACATTAGAATTTAAAAAAAAAATGTGAAAACATCAAGTCTCAAAGTTGGCCTTGCAACTCTCTCAATATATACATCCAGTGTGGTTAAATGTGCATTTGGAGTAATAAAAAAAAATGAGATAAAACGTGATTTGAGGTAAAGAATGGTATTTGGTATTTTTTTCAAATTGCGTTTTTTGGAGATAAACAATGCCAAAACCATTAGAATGGTTTCTCAAATCTGTTCAAACGAATTTAAACAATCACAATTCAATGTTTTGCACAATAATTTTACTTCTCTCTCGATAGTGGTAAACCGTTAAAACGGTTTTCCAAATCTGTTCTAACGGATTCAAAAAGTCTCGCACAACGCCAAACCATTAAAACGGTTTTCCAAATCTCTTCTAACAAATTCAAAAAAAATATTGTAAAATAGTGACATAGTACTCGTTTATAAGTTTTCAACTTGAAGAATATAAATGTCAAAAAAAATTTAGCACTCAGTTAATCTCTTTTCAGATTTTTTATTTGTTTAGTGAAATATTAAAATTTTTTGAAATTAATAAAGATAAAAATGGGTAAATGTGTAATAACGAATTTTAGTAATTTATAGAGATTATTAGAGATTTATTTATTTATTTATTTTTTGGGTTGGCACTCCAAAAGATGAAATGGCTATAAAGAATTTAAGCAAAGCCATCAGTGCCATGCAATGATGCTAATGGGTCTTCCATTAATTTTTAGCCTGCAATATTTTTTTTTTTTAGTAATGGAGGAAATCACGCAGTGGTTTTATCTATTGAGTTACAAACTCTCGGGGAACTAGCACAGAAACCCACCATTACAGCCCCTCACTTAAATTCTGACTGATCCAAGTGAGAATCAAATCTGCGACTTGAGTATATCACTCAAGCCCTAGGCTTGATTCCCGCTCCACTAGATCAACCAGGAGTGGATAACTTGCGATATTCGATTACCCCATGTGAAGAATTATGTACCATCATGAAGAGATATGTCAACCCCCTACTTGAGTGGTATTGCCGGTAAAATATAAGTAACAGAGTTAATTCATAACAATAATACATTGTAATAATTATTAATAATTATTACTAAAGTTATAGTACAATTACTTTCAAACTAAAGGAGCTACTATTGTAATGAATATTAAATAACTATTTTTTTGTGTAATAATTTCAAATCTTTCATAAATCATGATATTAAATTATTCAAATTCATGAAGCGTATTTTATATTATATAGGGCACATTTGGAGCTTTAAATTTTTAAAAAAACTCTAAGATTATATTTGGAACATAGTTTGTGGAGCAAAAGAAAAAGTGAAAGAAAATGATAGAAACGTAAAATGAAGTGAAAAAGTCAAATTTATTTCAATTTTTTATTGAGTTAGATGAATAAGAGTAAAATAAACAAATATTTATCAACAAAATCTAACTTTTACTTGGTTAAATTTATAAAAATTGCACAAATTATAACTTTTATTTTCCTTTCATTTTTTCTTTTCCTCTACAAATCCATGTTCCAACATAACATAAAACTTTTCAATTTCTTCCAATCAAATTTTTTTACCGTGTCAATTTACATTATATTTCAATACTAATTTTTGAATTTTTTTTTTAGCAGTCTTATTTTTGTACTTCATTCTTTAAAAAAAAAAAAAAAAACATTATGACTCAAATACGCGATCGGCTTTGTGGGTAAATAAGCTGTAACCCCTTGAGGTGTCTCTAGTCCTCTATTATTATAACCAATCGAAATGAAAAAGGGTAATGGAGTAGAAAGATGCATAGGAGAAGACCTCTTACTAGGTAATATTCTAGGCCATGAGATGGAGAATCTAAAAGCATCCAGTCCAATGTCTTTCATCAGAGCTATGTCTTCCTGTACATGCCACAATCCTTTAATTTAGTATTTTTAAAAAATATAAAATATATATATATATATAGATAAAGACTATTCTGGATTACCTATTTCATATATAAAAAAGGCTATTCTTGAATAAAAAGATTATTCTTGAATACCGTAAGGGAATAGATTTCAATTAATGACACCTTGTAAAGATAATAAAACTCTTCTGCGACGTCCCCCGTACTGTGGTCCTCTATTTTCTCTGCCACAGTACCCACAAGATCAATCAGTCATTTCTACCATTCTTTTCTCCAATATATATATATATATATATATATAGCTTCCAAATATCACTATTAGCACGAACAAATACATGTGGGACCGAGTAGGAGTAATTATTCTAATCATAGTCCAAAATTTTACTTTCTTTTTTACCTCGTTCGGCATATTATAAATATCTAAAAAATTCTATAAATCTCTAACAACTCTTTTATCTCTAATTTTTTGACTATTACTAATTTTAAAAAATTTTAATATTTCGTTAAAAAATAAAAAAAAATCTAAAAGTAGGTTAATCAAATGTATAAATTTTTTTTACAATCATATTCTTTCGTGTTAAAAGTTTTCAAATGAGTACTATTGTTACTATTTTTTATGAATTTTTTGAAATCCGTAAGAACGAATTTAGAAAATCGTTCATACGGTTTGAGACTTTTCAGAAAAAAAAAAGGCGTCAAAATTAATCCAAATCACATTTTGTCTCAATTTATATTATTTTTTCTTACTCGAAACGAGACCTTTATATATTTATTTAAAAATTTTGCTTTTATTTTTAATATTGTTACTCTTATTTTTTATTTTTTCATTAAATTATAAAATATATTTTTATTTTTTCCTTGAATTATAAATTACATTTTTATCTCTTTCGACTATTAGCCATCATATATTCAGTTCATTTTTCAAAGGGGAGAGAGAGAGAGAGAGAGCCTGGATGTTTGTGGACGAAGGTATCCCATATGCTGCGCCGCCGCCCATCTTCAGATACTGCTCCTTCAAACTGGGGAAAGGAACAGAACAACCATTAAAAAATGCATGAAACCGTGCAGTATTTAACGGCCTGTTTGGCTGATAAAAAAATAAAAAATTATTAAATTTTAACTTTTTTTTGTATTTTTTTAATAAAATTTTAACATATATCACCTTCACATTCTTATAATTTTACTATACTTTTTTCTCAACTTTTTTTCAACTAAACAAAATGTAAGTCTGATTTGAGTTTCAACTAAAACTTAAAAAGTGAATATGCCGTAATGATATAAAATTTAAAAAAATAATAATAATTGTAAAGTCATAAAAAAAATAAAGCAAAAAGTAAAATTTTTAAATAAATAAGTTAGACAATAATTAAATCTTAGTGTAATTTCTTAAATTTACGAGAATTGGATGTCTCTCCAATCTGTCTGTAATTTTAACATTAATGATTCAAGTTGTATAAAAAAACCAATGTAATAATTTTTTATTCATTTGTAGTAATCGTATTTTTTTTTTTTTACATTTTTATGACGTTTAATTAGTTACTCCTACACTCCCAAATCCAATAATTTGAAATTTTCATTTGTTCAAATAAAATATAATTATACACACAACGTGTGCGTTTTGGAGGTCACTGAGGGAATTCAAACATGTGAGATAGCTTCAAATTAAGAAATATACCAAAATTAGTTTGGTGGAAGGTAGCCCTATGGGGTATCATACGCCTGCAAGTATGCAATTTTTTTCTTCTGTTTAATGTTAAAAAAAGAGGGAAGGAGGCTATTTTTTTTTTTTTTTCCTTCTATTTAATGTTCAGAGAAGTGAGGCTGACATTTTACCATGACAACGAGTCTGGGGCATTAAATTAAAATTTAATTATTTGAATTCATTCGTATTTTTTAAATTAAAAATAGATGAATGTGTTTAAAATGTCTGATTTTAATTTAATAATCTCAAATTCGGTTATTTTTTTGGGACGGAAAGAAATCTGTAGCCGCTACTCATAAGTGCGCACTGGGTGAAACCCGCCTCATGGCCATAACTGGTAAATAAACACAAGGAAATAAACTAGTCTAGGCAAGCACTGATTGACCGGCTCAGCTGAGAAGACTATTAGATGACATTTTACAATTAGAGAAAGGACTGTTTCTAGAGATAAGTCAAACCCAGGACCTATTGATCTTAGATCCTTCAACCCACCATCCTAAATCAACTCAACTACCCTTACGGACCAAATTCGGTTATTCTTAAGTAAAAAACGTGCTGTCAGCCCTCAAATCTTTAATTTTCTCCTTTTCTTCTTCTTCTGTCCCTCGTCCTCCTCTCTCTCGCTCTCTCTCATATCTTTTCCACTCTCTCTCTCTTTCACTTCTTTTCTCTGCATTTCGGATTTTTATAATTACAGTTGTTATAACTCTCATTTTCCATATTTCGAATTAGAATAATTTAAGGTCAGCTTAAAAGGGCCCTTGGGGGAGTTTAGAATTGTGAGAGTTGGCCTGAGGAGCAGAGAAATACCAAAAATTAATGATTTCTCCCTTTTAAATGTACATACCTGGTATGAAGAGGATGCTGCTCCAAATACGAAACCAGCCGGAAAACTGCTGCGGTTGATGAGTTCAGCTGCCGATTGATCACGACTCCATTTTTCACCACTTGTACCAGACAGAAAGAAAGCATCAATAAAGAAAAAAAGGGAGCAGAAGAAGAGACGAAGTCTCGATGCCATAGAGACGAGTAACTCTTTTGCTCTGTTTTACAACTACTAGACAGCATAATGTGCTTAAGAAGGAGCTAGAGGGATTCCCAAGGTAGATGGGTATTTTGACTATCAATATCGCTATCATTTCTAACTGTATGGTCCCTCCCTGTTGATACAAAATAAATAGCAGTGATAAAATTGAGCCAAACTTATCGATCTGTCTAATTAAATTTAAAATAAATAAATTTAGATCTTATTATTTTATTAATTAAGTTATAATTGAGTGATTTATAAAATATTTAATTATAAATAAGTGTAATTGAGTTATTAAATAAGACTAGTTAAAACAATTAATTAAATTAAAAAAATTAATTAAACCCCTCTCTCTCTCTCTCTACGCCGCTTTCTCTCCTCCTCGATCTCTCACCGCTCTCCCTCTCACTTGCCACCTAGAACAAAGATTAGCTCTTGCAGACCCTGTGCTTCTCCTGCTGCTTCTGCAATGGTGGCCGAGGAACGCTAGACTCGCTGTCGTCCGAAGAGCGATTGAAGCCGGTGCAAGCCTCCTCGATATGACCCAAGTCGGGAGCTGACGACCTTCCGGAGATCAAACACAGGTGCCAACACTTAATCAGCTCTCATCGTCCACATGCATTTAATGTAAAATAAAAGTATTAAATAAAAAATAAATATCATTTAAATAAAAGTATAGGTTATTTATCATATAACATCATTACAACCTATTTTTTATATATTAATTTTATTCATTCAACTTTACTATAAATACAATACTTAATTCTGAAATTTAAGTACGCTCACTACTGTTAATTTATTACTTTACTTATTATTTTTTATTCTATAATTTTCTTAAACTTTTACTGATTTTACCATTAAAAAATTTTTGGTCGGACATTATTTTTTCAGCCATAACCTCTATTTCGTTTGTATTTGACAAATTTGCATTTAGATTCCTAATTGACGTATTGAATAATTTCGATGATGATTTTTTATTGCCGAGCTGTCCCCAATGTGTTTCTTCGATTGAGCCCACGAACGCATATCCTCCCATTTCAGTATTGAATGTGACAACTTGCTTGATTAGACAAAAATCATAAAACCCTTGGAATATCACATGTGGATTCAGTAAATACGTGCGTGCGTGTGTGCGTGTGTGTGTGTGTTTGAGAGATACTTTATGAGGAAAGTTTTTGATGATTCATTCTTCGAAAATCAGATGTTAGGCAGATTATAAAGTGCGTTTGGAGAAAAAGAAAAAAAGAAAAAAAAGGAAAAAAAACAGCTAATAGCTCAAGCTTTTTTGGTTTTTTTTAATTTTTATTTTTTTACATTTTAATTTTTTTTAATTTTAAAAGATAAAAGTGTCAAATTAACCAAAAATTAAAAAATCACTACTAAAAAATTAATTTTTTTTTTCTTTCCAAACCCATCCTAAATACGAAATTAATAAATTATGGATAAATTTCTCAATTATTTGATTAGTGCAAATAAATGTAACATCATTTGAATACTATAATAACAATTTCTATTTACCTATACACGAAAAAGAAAAATAAAATAAAAAGTAATAATTATACATATATATATATATATATATCTTGAGCGTTAGGTTTGAAAAGCCGGTAGAGGGTGCGTGCCCGCACGCGGTGGATTCATCTATTCAAGTCTAATTACAGGCGAGGTGCTGCTACAAACTGCGTAGCAATTGTGAAAGTCTCGTTAACAGTTAAAATCTCGTGAAGATCCCTTGAAAGGGACGCAGTTGAATTTTGCATGCACAGAGACTAAAGAAAGGAGAAAATAAATAGAACAAATTCCACGCAAAAACAAAAACGTGGATAAGCATGGTTGACGTGTCACAGAGGGTTGGTGTGTTTTTAAGAAAATGTGAAAATTGTGGTAAAAATTAAAAAAATTGATATAAGTTAAAGAAAATTAACTAAAGTTGGGGTGCATTTAGTGTACTAAAAAAAAATTAAAAATTTTTAAAAATCTTTAAAAATTTCTAAAAGTTATTTATTTTTTATCTCACGCACAAATTACAAACTCATAAATTGTTTCAAATTATCTCACTTTTTGTCACTCTAAATGTTTCCTTAGTAAAAGTTTGAGATATTTGAAAGTTTTAATATGAAGGAAGTTGAAGAAAATTAAAAAAATCAGAATAATTAATTAAATTTTTATCAAATTTAACACTCCAAACGTCCGCTTAGAAGCCGATGGGTTGTATTTTATAACGGTGGAGCCTCGATTGTCAAAACTACTCTCTATGTGTTTTATATTTTGTAATTAAAAAATTTTAAATACAAATAATTAATTCATTTTTATTGAAGTTTATTTTTTAGTAATTCTAAATATTTAATATACATTTGATTTGACATTTTCTTTTTTTCGTATTCTGAAACTTTTTTTATTTTGAACTAAAAACGCTCAAAACAAATTTTTGTTATTTTTTATTTTATGTGCAAACGAATTTTTTATTTTCTAAAATATATTTTAGAAACACAAGTGACCAAATATTTTTTGAGCTATTTTCTTTATTCCAAAGATACAAAATGAAAAATAAGTTCAAAAAAGGGTATACCAAATATAGTAATGCCAAAAAGGGTAGACCAAATATAGTAATACTACACTTACACCCTTTTGTTTACACCTTTTCTTACACCGTACTGGTTATTACGGGTCATGACCAATATAGTCTACTCAAAATCATCACAGCCGCACGTAGAAGGTGACATCCAACAACTGTGATGATTTTAAATAGAATACACTGGTCATGACCCATCATAATCAGTCGGGTGTAAGAAGAGTGTAAATAACATGGTGTAAGTGTAGCATTACTTATACTAAATAACACCTTAACTTTTTAGTAATTAATTTTTAACCTTTTTTTAAATTGACACTTTTGTCCTTCATAATTTAAAAGAAGTTTAAAATACAAAAAAATAAATTTGATCATTTTAAAAAAAGTCAAAAACTAACTATTAGCTAATAGTTATCAAACAAAGACTTAGAATAGCTAATAGTTATCGAGCGGGAGTTCGGGGGCGCCTAAGGGCCTGGGCCGCGTGCGGTCCCAGGTTCGACTCTCCTTCGGGAGGGTGGATTATCGCTTTGGCGGGCTTCTAACAGTTCCCCTCGATCGAGCCGTTCAGTTAGGGCTTGCCTAGACTAGTTTACCACCTCGTGGGTCATTGTCGGCTTGGTCCACGGGGCGGGCTTCACCCACCTTCGGGTAGCGGCTGCAGGCTTCTTCCCGACCCACAGAAGACTTAGAAAGTTTCGATGACTTTCTTTAAAATTTTTAAAATTATCAAAAATTAGATTTAATCATGATCATCTATGTTTATTATTCGTTACAAGGGTGATTATATTTTACCGCTCGTACTTACAGTCTATTTTTACCTTATCTTTCTATATTTCTAATTAATGTTCTAAATGCGACCTTAAACAATTAAAATTAAAGTGCGACCGTCGAAGTTTGTTTTCTAGATTAATTGTACGTGTTGCATGAGTATTAATTAAAATGTTTTTAATGTTGCAAAATTCAAATTTTTTCAATCAATCAAAATAATTATTTTTCTCAAAAGCTTTTTTTTTTCTTTCATTATTTCCTTTTCCCTACCTTTCCAGAAGGTTATTTTGTTAAAATTTATTTTTTAAGTAACTTTCATAAAATGTTATTTTAATATATATATATATATATATATTTGTTTTCTCAAGGTCGCTAAAAGATTTACCCAGTCTTTAACTTCAAAAGTTCAAGAATTAGTTAAGATACATGTAAATTAGTCTGAACACCCTCGATTACCAAATATATATATATATGTGTGTGTGTGTGTGTGTTAATAAATTTATTAACAATGGCACCTTCTGTAATAACTAATAGTAGTAGAGGCATGCCTGATGGCCCGACTCACCTAATTTTTCAGGGTTACAAGAAATTGAAATTTTTGGAGGCCGGTCACTATTTATGGACTTATAAGGATTTTAGTCATACCCAAAAAACTTGTTTGTGAGTAAGTTACACTTGCAACGAAAAGACAAAAAAGGACATTACACGTTTTTCACTAACATTTTGAAACTGCCTGTTTTATCAGAAACGTCCGCGACTTTTTGTCTTCGCACAAACAGATTCGAAACCGATTTCGGAAAGATAATCCAAACTTCTCGAAAAAATCCTCAATCGATCATCATTCTTAGGTTTTCGTCGAACAAATCCAGAGTCTTAGGGAAACAGTACCGCAAGCATTTGATACTCTCATTCATGTGGTACTATCAATCATTCGTTAGATAAGTGACTTCTTTTTATGTTTCAGTGGTACTGTTGGCATACTAGAAACATTCGGTACTGTTTTTGCAAGAGCATGCATCTTATATGAAATAGTACTGCAAGCATGTGGTACTCCCATCCATGTGGTACTGTCAGCCATTCGTTGGATATGTAACTTCTTTTTGTGTTTCATGGTACTCTTTGCATATGCATACTAGACACATTCGGTACTGTTTTTACAAGAGCATTCATCGTAAGGGAAGCAGTACCACAAGCATGTGGTACTCTCATCTATGTGGTACTGTCAGTCATTCGTTGGATAAGTGACTTTTTTTTGTGTTTTATAGTGTTGTTGGCATACTAAAAACATCCGGTACTGTTTTTGTAAGCGCATGCATTTTATACGAAATAGTACTACATGCATGTGGTACTCTCATCCATGTGGTACTATCAACCATTCATTGGATATGTGACTTCTTTTTGTGTTTTATGATGCTGTTTGTATACTAGACACATTTGATACTGTTTTTGCAAGAGCATACATCTTATATGAAACAATACCGCATGCGGTACTCTCATCCATGTGGTACTGTTAACCATTCGTTGGATATGTGACTTATTTTTGTGTTTCATGGTACTGTTGGCGTACTAGAAACATTCGGTACTGTTTTTGTAAATGCATGCATCTTAGGGGAAACAATACCGTATGCATGCGGTACTTTCATCCATGTGATACTATCAGCCATGCGTTGGATATGTAACTTTTTTTTTGTGTTTCATGGTGCTGTTGGCATATTAGAAACATTTGATACTGTTTTTACAAAAGCATGCATCTTAGGGGAAACAGTACCGCATGTATGTAGTACTCTCATTCATGTGGTATTGTATTTATATGAGCATGTATTTTATACGAAACAGTCAGCTATATAATTGGTACTGTTTCCTCCTTCGACCGACGTTAATCTCAGTTCGTGTTTATTCAAATCAATCAAAACATACATATTCACGCGATTTATAAGGAATAAAAACAAAAACGGAAGAACGTGATTCTCAGTTAGCACGATTTCCGGCCACTCTCATCTACCTTAATTATAGAAATAAAGGGTATTATTGGTATATCAGAAATTATATTTAAAACAAACTCGTAAAACTCACTAAAAAATGTGACCTAATCTCAATACTTTCTACGTAAATATGACTTAAAAACAATATTTTTTTTTGGAGTTACTAATAAGTTTAAAAGATTACAAAGCACGACTTAAACACAATTTTTTAAAAGAAATTTACATCCAATTACTTAAATAGACTGGGTTCAGAATAGTTATATTTTTTTAATATTTTATGTATTTAAATATTTTTATAAAAATATTTATTTTTTGATAAGTCTTGCAAAAATTATTTAATTTTATAATTTTTGAATTATTTTTATCAAAAAATTTAGTGTAAAATATATTTAAAAAATAAATAATTTTAAGTAAACGAATTTGAGATTCAAAATTCAAGGCCAATTGTTTTTTTAATTACGGCCTAACCCACTGTCAACCTTTTAATTAAGAAAGAGTTAAAGCACAGTGCATTCAAAATTATAAATATATGAAACGGAAATGACATAAAACACAATTAGGGAAAAAGTTCTTTACTTTATTTTTAACCCCAAGAGGTTAAATGGGATGGTCTTGAGCTGGGACTTAGGGACTTACTACCCTAAAGTCTCAAGTTCAAGTCTCCTCTCTAGCAAAAACTTAAGTCTCAAGTTCAAGTCTCCTCTCTAGCAAAAACTTGGGGCTAGTCTATCGGGCGCAAAGCATAGTAAAAATTAGTAAGACGGACCTCCTTGACTGAACGAATCGTATCTAGTTCTTGAGTGCGGGTTCGACTCCACGCCGCTACGCGAGTCTGCGATTTACCACTGCACATGTTGAAAGACCGGTATGTGTAGCACAAATTAAAAAAGATTCACTCTCTAAGAATTTGGTCTAAAGCGTGAATCTCTCGAGATCAAATCTTTTTTTTTTTCTTTACCCTATTTTTATATTTGTTTTTGTGTACCTTATTTTTCATGTTCAATCGGATCAATTGATTTAAGTTAAATAACTATATCAGTGAGATAATTACACTTTTCTACTAATTTCTCCCACTTTATAATAATTTTAATGAAACAAGGTAATATAAAATGAGAGAACTAATAAAAAAGTACATTTATCATTTTCCTTTTATATATATATATATATATATATGTTTCCTCCCTTCACAAAGATTTTAATGAAAAAAATAATGTTAAAAGGGAGAGAAATAAATAAAAAATTACATTTATCATTTCCCTTACATATAGAGAGAGAGAGAGAGAGAGATTTGAAGTTGATATATATGAAGTTTGGGGGTAGAGAGATATGAAGTTTTTTGAAGAAATTATTATTCATCAAGCTTTCTCCACCAATCATGCAACTCATTAGATAGATAAGAAGACCAACCAAACTGACAGCCTCATCAATGCAGCGACCAATCAACCTTCAATCTGCTTGGGGAGGCAGACATCCTCACGCAATTTCAGTTTTGGGATAGCAAGTTCAGAATCATGAAATTAAAATTCTAACAATCTAAATTCATTTATGTATATATATATATTTGAATTAAAAATATCAGGTTAATATTTTGATAGGAATGTTGGCTAATTGAGAACCGGAATGAACATATGGAGCAACAGAGTCACCTCCTCAAAAATAGATCCTGAATGAAGTTATAATCATCATCATTATTCTTAATGAGTTCATGGATTATTAACATTAGCATAGTTAACCCAAAGCATTTCAAGCACCAACCAAAAGCATTTCTGACGCAATATAAGCTATAACTCAATAATCAGATTCAACACCAGAACAGAAAATTTCCATTGTGCAAAACTACTACATTGATATGGGACCAACTACCAAAACTGATCGACCACAAATAAGAGATTACAGACTGAAAAGCTGAATATAACTGAGGATACAATCACTAGCATCCGTATGAACAAGCAAGCTTTGTTTGGTTTGGAAAGAAAGGAAAGAAAGAAGAGACAGAAAATGGAGGGTAAGAGAAGAGAAAGTGGAGAGAAAAAAAATTAGATTTCTTATATCAGTTTCTCTTCCCCTTCTCTACAAACACAAAATAACGAAACAAGTGAGCGGAGAAAATTTTCATTCTATGTTCCTTTCCATTTCCTTTCTCCCCACCAAACAGAGTTTGAAGTACAAGAAATTTGGCATAAATATGCTCTTTGGAGACTCACCTTTTAGAACTGTAATTCCAAATTAGTTTTGTTCAAAGCAATATACCATTGATACCATCCAATACTCAAAATCCAGGTATCTCTCCTTCCTCTAACTCCTCCTCTACTGGGATCAATCCATCAAAATCTGGGTAATCCCTTCTTCCTACCAATTCCGCCTCCTCGGTAAAAACACCTTCCAAATCAAGAAAGTCATCTGGATTGGTTTGAGCAATAAGATCCGAGTATGCATCTATCAATCCTTGCTCAAAATCGAAATCCATGTCCTCGAGCACTCCAGGGTCCTCAGTCTTGAAGCTTGATGGTATACAATGGGGTTTATGGCTACATGCATCGTTTTTTATCACTAATTTGGTACCTTGAGGAGATCTCTGTGACAATGGGCAGTCAAATTTTCCATTTAATTCCTTCTTCGCTCTCTTGTCCTGATGGACTATACTGGTCACAGGATCAGGTTTAACATGCTTCATGAGATCCAAAACCTGAGGATCCAAAGAACTGTCATCTTCTATTTCTTCCTCCCTGAAGATCACCCCTCTTGGACTTGGCTGATTATTACAGACAGACTCCTTAACCTCTGCTTTATGAGGAATAACATCCTTGATAACTTCAAAATCATAATCATGTGAAGGGAGGTAAACATGAATAAGAGGGTACTCCAAAATAACTAAATTAGCTAGCTGTTGGCGTATTGGAGCCTTGATGTCCAATTCCCGGAAAGGCGATTTGGGGCCCTGCAATATTATGATTCCAGACTATTTTAATTGGATGAGAAAGAATTGTAATATCTCACACTAAGGGAGATAAATTGGCTCATTCAGAAAGATAGAGCCACCATCCAAGATGAATCCAGTCAATTAATCAAGGCCCACACTTAAAAATAACCACATCTGAATCCAGCAAAGATACTCAAATCTCATAAAATCAACTCTTAACAAATTGTTTAGGGTCACCTAAACCAGAAACACTTTCAATCATCTTACGACGTGCAAATATGTCTGTTTGTGTACTACCATTACTAATGTTCTTTTATCTTCTCTGTTCTCAGTTTCTTTCTTCTTTTTAATTCAATACTGGACAGGAGGAGAGCCCAAGAGCTACAATCAAAACCCATGGATATGAACCAAATTAAAATAAGTTGTGCCTAAAATACAAAGGCATCTCAGATTGGTTTGAACTTCTCCATGCCTCAATTCTATTGAATTCTAAATGGTCATCACAACCTAACCAAATGCTAGTTTATGTCAGCCAAAGGTTCAACTTGAGCCAAGTCACCCACTTCTCATTAAGATGGAGGGTTTGTAGGTTCATCAAATTGTAGCTCCTGCCTCCATTCTGAAAATTTGATGTTTCCAATCTAGTGTATTGCTTTTATTCTATACTTTTGCATCTTGTATCACAAACTGAGATTGAACAAGCATTACACATAAAACACAGATAAATCGGAAAGAAACCTTTGGATTTTTTCGGATGAAAAACTTGAGAGATTCCAATTGCTCAGCACAGAATTGCTTCAGCCGATGATTCCAAGGACCAGGTTGTAAGTGCTTCTCAATGACAGAGCAAAGGTTTATATTTTCATCTATTCTGCAACAAGATTCATTGCATGAGGTCCATTAGCATATATAACCACCCCGCATATATTAGAACTGAAATACAGATGGATTGTGAAGGGTAATAATAGGACACACAGTTCTTCAATATTCAAACTGGAAAGAGAGCTCAACTGGAGCTCACCCATGGTCAATCAATACAACATCTGTTGAATGAAACCGCCACTCAATTGTCCATGAGATGAATTTCTTCCTGCACATGGAAAATGACACTTTATTTTTTTAAACTTTTTATAAGTACAGAAATTGACAATTTATAAGGACGCATATTATCATTCAAAACCCAAAAATGAAGGGTTTCAAAAGAGAGTAATGAAGCAATGCATTAAGAATTAACGGAAAAAAGAGTGCAATGTTGTTACAACACAAGGCCAAAACTAACTTGCAAAAAACCACTAATTTGCCAATTCACTTAACAATTCTTCTTCTTTCTTTCCTTTTTTCTTTTTTTTTTTTTTTTTTTTTTTTTGGGATAATTTATTCACTTGACAATTCTCCATGATATAACATCATACAAAGTTTCATCATCCTTCAGAATCCATCCCAATCCACCAAATGCAAGAAAGAAAATTTTTTGCTCACTCATCAACAAGGTTTTGAAATAGGAAAATGTTTAATCTCCACCCCAGCACCACCAAAAACAAAAAAGGATAATGTGGGGTATAATTTCTCGGATGCATTTTATTTTACTGTAATTTCCCAGATACGTCGTATGTTATTGGTCTGTATCTGAGACAATTTCAATCCCTTTGCACCACTCCTCCATTCTTCTCAAGTAGGCCTACCCGTTGCAATAAAAGCTTCATTATGTGAAGTAAAATCTTAATGATGAATAGATAACTAAGACTAAGCAATAAAGTGAATGCATAAAAATAAGTATGTTTGTGTGTGTACAAAGATAGATTGGTTGGCTAGCATCTCATTAGGGAAGTGGAGACGATAGCTTCTATTGACTCAAAAAGCCAAAAAGGGGCAAAAGAAAAAGAACAAGGCCTCCAAGACAGTAGTTCTAGATATTTAGAAAGAAAATAAATAAATAAATAAAGACACAAACTATGTACACGGTAAATAAGGGGGAGTTGGGTATTTATAGGAGTTGGCGTGGCCCTTCGTAGGCTGACCAATGGGCAGGCTAGGAATAAATTTATTGCCCATTGGGCTGGGCCTAAAACTTTTTTGCCTATGTTTAATCCCAAGCCCGCTCATGTAAACCCATTTATTTTTTAAAACTATGTTTTTAGATTAAAAAAAAAACTAATTTAAGAGATTACAAAAGTAGTTCAATACTAAAATAATGTTTTTTTATAAAATTTGATATAGAAACTTTTTATAAGAAAACATAATAAAATAATATATAAATACATAAAATATAAAAAATAATAATAATTTTTCAATTCTTGTGCTGGGTTGGGCCGGGCCGGGCTTGAGCGTGCATAATCCCAAACCCGACCCAAATAATCAAAAGGCTTGAAAATTTTTCCAAACCTGAAAAAATATGGTGGGCCTGACAAGTTAGGCCTAAAATATCCACCCCAGGTCACTTCTTCATGCCAAGTCAACGATTTGGAAAAGTTGATGATAGTGCACAAAATAGGCCAAATGGAGGCACTATCTATTCTGGCATAGCAGCTCTTGCAAGCTAATTCCGAGATACTTGCTGGAGGGTAATCAGCAATCTAATGGGGAAGGGAACATGTCCAAAGGCAATTGGTAGATGGGAAAGCATTAACTCCCTACGTATGAGCATTGAATGCAGAAGAAGGTCCATCCCATAATTGGTTGAGGGACAACCCTTCTGGGGAAGGGCCTATAGCTCAGTGAGCCCTGCTCTTGCCTTAAGCCACTGACCTCGGGAGTGATTTAGAGTGCAGGCCTTTTGTTAGAGGAGGTATTTCCTGGACCTGTGCATTTTCCTAAATGCAAAGTTAAATAATCGAATGACTAGCCAAAAAGCGAGAGGCACTCGCCTAGGGGGTGAAATGAGCTCAGTGGGTTGCTGAGGAGATATCCATGGAGTTCTCAAACATAGGTTCTCTAACAGCTTGCATGATCAGGCAAGTGGCTAAAGTGGCTTAGTGAGGGAAGCACGCTGCGCTTATTGTCACAAGCATGTCATACAAGGAGATGGTTCCAGGTGGGCCAACATATGGATCTAGGGGGATGAGCCACGCAGCTTATTGTTGGGGTACCTACAGTAAATAACATACTAACGTGTCAAAGCTACATTCCTCAACCACATTTGCCAAGTTGTGATTTCAAAAGAAACCACCTTTTTATTAAATCACCGTATCAGTTAATAAAGACTCCCCAAGATCATTAAGATACTTACGAGAAAAGGATAATTTGAGCATGGCAAATCCAAGGAAAACTCAATAACAAATTGGACCTATTTAAATTCAGAAAAGAGAACATCAACTACCACAAATATAAATCATTAAACGAACATAAAAAACTAAGAAAAAAACAAACCCTCACCAACCAAATCGACGATAGCATCATAGCAACAAATCACGCAATAGATAATTACCTGTTATTGTAATATGATCGATTTGTCTCTCTCCTTGACATTCCACTTGAAAGAAACCAGATTTTTGTCCCCCGACTTGCTGCAGCACTACGAAGGCTTCTCAGAGAGAAAGGAAGCTTAAAATGAGAATAACCACACAATTTAATTCTCATTCTCTGCGCAGAGTCAGCTACCCTCTTAACATCCTCAAGCATATTATAATCTACACATAAAATTGAAATTTAAACCAGAATTAATTGCTAACTTCCTTGAGAAAGTTAAGATGGGCGAATTCTTCAAAACTTCAAATTAAAAAAAAAATAAAAAAAGTGTGGACATGAAACAGAAGTGCTTTCTGAAGCGAATCATAAACTACCCATAAGAAAATCTTGAACCAAAAAGTGAGAAAAAAAAAAAAAGAAAAAAAAAGAGTTCCTATTTCAATGGAAATACAGCAACCAACCTAGTTATATCCTACTCTGGAAGAAGTACTTAATTATAATCAAAGCTGCACTAAACATAGTACAAAAGTGCTAGCAATATCCAAAGATTAATGACCAATAAGTACCCCCCCCCCCCCCCCGCGCCCCAAAAAAAGAGAGAGAGAGAGAGAAAAAGTAGAAAAGTTCCAGTATAAAATTCTGGCCAACCCATGGAAAAATAAAGGACAGAATCTTGTCAACCAATTTACAGTTTCCCAGGAAGAATTTTCAAAACTTAAAGAAGAATGATAAATTTGAAGAATTAGCTACCAACTTTCTCAAAAAAAAAGTCATTCTATAACGAAGCTTTCAAAGTTGTGAAATATGTACAAAGCTTGAAGGAGTTACAAAATTCCTCCAGAATTTACAATCTCCACATGACTAAATCTCCAAATTGTGGAGAATGTTGTCATATCCACTTAAAAAACTACCCGACTTTTAAAAAGTGTTTTAACATTCAAAAAGCATTGTGGACTTCTTCAAGCAGATTGTAAAGTAACCTACAAGGAAATGTCCATACATACATATACCAGCAAACTAACCTCCCTGCAGAAAATTAGAATCCAACATTCATGAAATATTCAAAATTCTAAAAAACAATATTAAATTTTCAAAAAAACAGTAAGGAAATTCCTAAAGAAATTATATTTCACCCAAGGAAACATCTTCAAAATTCTGAAAAGGGTACTTAAAGTTGAAGCATGTGTGTTGTACAAATTACAGTGACTGTTAAAGCCTACCAAATATTTTAACAAAAAAGTCAACTCAATCAAGCAGAGTAGAAAAAGGTAATGAATTTTGAAGACAAGACATTGAAATAAATTAAACACTTCGGTAATTATGATGAAGGTATCAAAATTTAAAGCCAATTAGCAAATTGAGGAAACACTAAAATTACCAGATAGGAGAATATTATCACTAAATTCAGAGAGTGGAACGAACTGGGTTTGTTGCCTCTTGCCCGTACAGCCAATGCGCTGCTTGTGAGCTTTTACGCAAGGAAGACTGCAGGAACGTATAGAGCAACCGGGACATTTGTACTTTGAGGGGTTTAACTTACACTCTTCGCATAGAACTGGTTGTTTGGGGTTTGAGTTTGTCAAAGATGCCTCTTCTTGTTCCTCCATTGAAGCAATGTTCTAAAACCCAAATCATCAAAAGAACCGGCAAACAGAGAAGGGTCAGCACTTCAACCAAAAGATTCCCTAAAAAAACTAAACTTTCTGCAATATTTATTCCGTTTTATTTCTTTATTTATAAGATAAAGAAGACTCGTAACTGCACAAAATAACAATTTAACAGTACAACTTGAAATAAGAAAATGACACAATAATTCAAAGTACAAATGATTTCTTTATCATATGAACTTTGATCAAATGATTGTTCTTATGAGTTATATCTCTACTGTTTGGAGATTGTTTTGTGCACAACTATTTCTTCATTTCAGGAGGATACCTTTCTAAAACATCTTTTATCACATTCAATAAGCAACAGAGAAAGGGGAAAGTTCTAGCGTGTGCGCGTGTGTGTATAAGCAGTAAAATAACCAAAAAAATGAGAGATAAAAAAAACAAAACATCAATGAACTGCAAAATGCATAATTTCTCAATCAACAGATAGAAATCTGTAAAACACCATTAATAGGGACCCCATTGAGCAGAAAAAATAAAAATTTTCCTCAACTCTGAGTGAACTTATGCTAATGTAAATTATAACTTGGCCTTGGTCCAGACTTTAAGGCCCCGTTTGGTAACGTTTCCATTTTCTGTTTTTCTATTTATATTTTCAAAATTTTGTAAACTTACAACAGAAACATGTTTGATAAACCTACTTACGTTTTTTTGTTTCCAAAAAAAATGAAACCATAAACAGAAAAACGCAAACCAAAAAAATGTGTTTTCACTCTAGTTTTCTTTTCTTTTCTTTTTTTTTTTTTTTGGTAACAAGGGAAATCATCCAGCAGTTTTACCCACTGAGCTACAAACCCTCGGGGGAACTAGCGCAGCAATCCACCGCCACGGCCCTTCACTTAAATCCTGGCTGCTCCAGGTGAGAATCGAACCTGCGATCTGGATATATCACCCAAACCTTATGCTTGACTCTCGCTCCACTGGACCAACCAGGAGTGGGTCTGGTTTTCTTTTCTGTTACCAATATTTTGTCAATTTTAAAACTTTGCCTATTTTTGTTACATTACATAAAAATAAATTATTTTATTCAAATATTTTATTAAAATAAGTTATTTTAATAAATAATATAATTAAATTCAATAAATTAAATTAATTATATAAATTATTTTTAATAAATAATAAAACTAAATTAATTAATTTATATAAAATAATTAATAATTAAATTATATTAATTTTTACTTTAATTTAATAATTATTTAATTATTTTAAATAAATATCATAATTAAATTAAATTATTTATGGTTTAATTAATTTAATTTATATAAAATATATTTTATTAAATTATTTTTAATAAATAATATAATTTAATATATTTTATATTTATTGAATTAAATGATTTTAATAAATAATTTACCATATTAATTTAATTAATTATATTAATTAAATTAAATTAATATAAAATATATTTTATTAAGTTCTATTAATTTTTTAAAACTAATAAAATTAAATATTTTCTAAAATAAAAAATTAATAATTATAAACAAACTTGCATTTCCAAACGTAGTTTCAGTTTTTATTTTAGAAAAAATAAACGGCAACAGAAAATAAAAAACAGAAAACGACAACAGAAAAACAATAACAAAAAAACGACAGGGTTGTCAAACAGGCTCTAAGTGGATGATAATAGAAAAGGACTATCTAATTTTCTCTCTTTTTGGAAAATGTAACATAGATAAGCATCCATCATCGTGAGTATTCCATTGTAAAATACTTTCTCGGTGGCTTTTTGTGCATCCTTTGTTAGTGGAACTTGTATATGTCTTGAATCTCTTATATCAATGTGCACCATCTCTGATAAACATGCATATTACGTGCGGAATCACTTAGGTCATCTTTGGAACAAGGATTTTTGAAGGGAAAAGAAAAGTTAAGGGAAAATAAGATTACTAGTTCATGTTACTTTGTTATGATTAACTAAGTAAAAAAAAAATTGAGAAGTTTCCGTTAATTATTTTTTCATTTTCCAAATCAACCAAAAAATTGAAAGAAAATTAACTTTTTCACTTCACTTTACATGCATACCATTTTCATAACTTTTCATTTTCCTTCACAAATCCAAGTTCCAAATATAGTATTGGTGTCCTTGTGAGCTCTCTACGGTTTCAAAAAACAACAAAGATGAATGCAGCACAAACCAAACTGCATAAAATTACAGTAAATTCCCAATTTGAGCCCTGAAATTTTTCCTTCATGCTTATCAAGTTTCCATACAAGTACTGACACAATCGATGCCCACATTAAAAATGTAGTACTAGGAAACATATATTAAACGTACATGGTTTAGGTAGGATAAGATCAGGGATCATCAACACCAACAGCATAGATTCCCTGATTCGTACACAAGACATGCATATTATTACTGATACAATGTCTGAATAAGTTGTTGGAACACATTCGAACGCCCTTAAACAAAGTAAAAGCCAGGAAGATTTTATAAGCAATTGTTTGAACAGAGAATCAAAAGATAGATGGACAGCTAAAAGACTTCTTTAAGATCCATTTCTTGATGATCTCGAATCATATGAATTTACTTGAAATTAACCAGTAAGGCTATGCTTGGAATCTGGATTTGTAGCAGGAAAACAAGAGCGAAAGGAAAATGAAATCACTGATTTGTGATATTTTTTCATACTTTACTAAGCAAACATTATAACTTTTTCACAAACATTTGTTCATCTTCTTGTCATTTTTCCAACTCTACCAAAAATAAAATAAATTTGATTTTTTCACGTCATTTGACTTTTATGCCATTTTACTTCACTTTTCCTTTCCCTCCACAAATAATGCTCCAAAATTCATAAGTGTATTGGATCAAGGTTTTGGGGATTCAGTGGAGGTGTGGGAAGCTCCCCAGAATCTGACCCACATGGGTTGCCCTTCAAATTCTCCAGTGGAGAGAATTAGACATTTAATTGAAGGCACTTCAGGTTCAAATTTGCCTAACTGGAACTGGGATGTAGAATGTATCACTGTTAGAAGCAATGACCTTGATGAAAGTATGACAAGAGCGGAACCCATAGTTAATTCAAACAGTCATCGATGTTTCCAGGTGTTGTTGATTTAAAAAGTTGTTACAAGACTGCTCTGTTGACACAATTAAGTAATTGCATTTATGTTCCGACAAATTTTCTGTTGGTCTGTTGAAGATGTTGTAGCTAGAATTCTCACTTTAGAGAGAAAGTTAATGGAAGTTTTATTATTGTTCAATTTAAGTGATTCAATAATTCCCTCTCTTCAAATATGGATGTTGCAGAAAAATAGTTACATACACAAATGTATGCCCAACAAATTTATTAAAAAAAATGAAAACAAAGAACAGATGTATTACAGATATATTTGGAGCGCACCTGTAGACCGGACGAAGATGGCCGAGAGCTGAACGCCGGAGACGTCAATAGCGGAACTGAGAGAACCCAAAATAAAATAAAAATTTAGCGTGTTGACGTGAGAGAGAGGGCTTGGGATGAGAGAGGAGGCTGCCTAGAATAGGGGTTACGAGATGCAGGTGGAAGCAGACACGTAAGAGGCTCGCCGGGCGACGACCAGATCACTGGAGGACTTGAACTGGGGAGACAGCGACGACGATGCTCGCCGGGCGATGAAGACAACGAAGAATGAGGTCTGCAATCGCTTGGTGACTTCTCGTTCCGTCGACGGCAGCAGCAAGCTTCTCCTTCCTCCGCGATTTGCTTGAGATGGAGACGGTTGGGGCTGGCTGCCAGGGTTTTGGCGAAGGGGGACGCGCAAACTGAGGTTAGGCCAATTTAAGTTTATCTTTACTATTTTGGTTTATAAATCTTTAAAAATTAACAATAATAATCCGTTTGATAAATTTGTTTTTAATTTTTTTTGTTTTAAAAAAAATTAAACAAAAAGTTAAACAGGAATTATGTTTTCACCCTCATTTAAATATTTTATTAAACTAAATTTTAGTAAATTAGTAATAATTTATTATTAAAATGAGTTATTTTATTAGATTAAAATTATTTATTATTATATTATATTATTTATTAATATAATTTATTAAAATAAATTATTATTAAAATATAAATATTTTATAACATTAAACTAATTGATTTAAAATAATATGAAATATATTTTAATAAATTTAATTAATTTTATAAAAAATAATTTAATTCTATATTTGATTAAACTAACATTAATTACAGTAAATAAAATACGTAACCAAACGTTTTTTAATTTTTATTTTAAAGTAAAAATGACAATTAAAATAAAAAATTAAAAACAAAAATCAATTAAACATAGATGCTACCAAACGGATTAAAATTGAAGGTTAAAAACAATGGGATACTAAGATTGCAATTTCTTTTAAATTTTAGGACCAAAATTGAAAATTGATAAATATATAATTTAGGTAATCGATATAAGGGTGAGCTAACATTTTATTCTATAATATACTGCTAGATATATTTTGTAGAGTGTAAATACCAATTTGTTATATTTAATATATTATTTATGGGTGGGGATATTGGCATTGCTTTGAAAACTTCCCCCGCTCCTTATAATTTTTTTGCTTTATAAAATTACAAAACTAGTCTTATAATTAATGGTAGACAATTAATATAAAATACCGAAAATAACATAATTACCTTCCCTTTTCATCTATTATTATAAAACCAATGAACTTCACTTTTCATTTTTTTCGTAACTACATCTCTCATAGTTGGAGTTTTCAAATGTGATTAATTTTTTTTTTTTTTTTGTACAAGTAATATAGAGTAAATGTCATATTATTATGAATAGCAAAGTAACTATTAACTTTTTCTAATTTTTTTTTTCATGTGATAATTTCTTGGCAAAGCAATATAGAAAAATTGCATATAATATTTCTTTATTTTTTTTTATTTTTATTGATGAATATGCTATTACATCATTAGGTTTTTTTTTCCTTATTAAAATTTTTTTATTTTCTTTTTTTTTAATTCCTATTTGTAGTTTTGTTTTTTTTTTTTTTTGGGCTCGGTGATTTATAGATTTTTTTTTAGACAGTACAAAATTTTGATTTAATGGTGGCTAATTTAGGGGATGAACGTTAAGATTTGAATTCTAATTTGATTTACTTTTGTTTCAGTTATTTTTATTAGTATATGAATTGATCAATAATCATAATGTCTTGCTTTATATTAATTAAAAAATAATTTTTTTATTTTCTTCTTTAATTTTGGATAAAATAAACTTAAAAGATATATATTTACAAAGCTGATTTAAAAAAAAAACCATTAAAAAAACTCTCTCATACAATTTCATAAAATTATAATTGACAATAAATTTTTAATTTAACATGTAATTAATAAAAAGTAGAAAATGTTATACAAAACTAAAAAAGTAAGGATGTTAATTTTGCAATAATAAATAGAAAGATATGATAATTATGATATTTAATATGTTTTGTATTAATTACCTCTATTACAAGGCTAGTTTGTAATTTTGTAAGAGCAAAAAAATGGGAAGGAGTGGGGAAACTCTTGGAGAGGTGCTAATATCCTCACTCATTATTTATTTAAATGGGTAATCCTAAATTTATCTTAAATAATATATAAATAATTTATATTTATTCTCCATTTTATTGCTTTGTAAATTATTTGAATTAAAACTCTTTTTTTTTCTCATTCTTTCAAATCATATACGGCATCTCTATATTTAAAATTTAAAAATTATAAGTAATTCAAACTTTTAAAAAATTAATAAATTTTGAATCTTTCTTTGAAAACTTAACATTTAAGAAATAATCACACCACCAACAACAACAACAATAATCTTGAAACTTTACTAATAAATTTTATTGTATAAATTTTTTATGTAAAGAAAAAATAATTTAATTTACAAATCTCGCACAAACATATAGTAATTTAGAAAGACAAAATATGTTGACATATTTATTTAATATTATTTATATATTTAAACACATTTTTTTAGATTATAATCGATCAAAAAATCTATTTTTGAGTTAAAAATAATAATAATAATAATAAAGAGTTGTTGTCTCATAAATTTAGCACTAAATCTCTTCATTAATAGTGCAATTCTCAAAAATTTAGCCTAGTTAATAATTATATTATTTCATTAAGTTTACATTTTTCAATTTTAATTTTAATAATTATTTTTATTTATTATAAAAATTAAAAATCTGATTTTAATATTTTACGTTTGCTGTTGATAAGTGGGTTCGAAACCACACTCCTTTATTAATATTGACACATGGACCATATTTTTAGGAAAAATACAAAAAATGTAAAAATTAGACGTAATCTATATAGTAAATGAACTCATTTGGATGTAACGTTTATGTGCGTATCAAGCCAGCATGTTATTACGCCGAGCGTAACCGAGAAGGGAGAGGGGAAAGAGAGAGGCGGGGAGAGGAGAGTGTCAGGGAGTGATTGAAAAGGGATAAAGGGGAGAAGGGAGAGAGAGGGAGGAGTCAGGGAGCGGTAACTGAGGGGGGAGAGAGAGGAGAGAGTAGAAGTGTTAGGGGGGTTAGGGGGTTAGGTGTAAAGAAGTGTAGGGGTAGGGTAAAAAAATTAAATTGAAAAGAGGAAGAATTATTTTAAATGTGTTTTATTTTTTTGCATTTTTAATTATTTTGAAAAATAATTTTAATATTTAAAAATAATTTTGAAAAAATGAATTTTGACAAATTTTTAAAAAATTTTAACTTTCTTAGAGTTTAAAAAAAGTGAAAATTTCTAAATTTTTTGGAGTTTTTAAGTTTTTTTAAACTACAAACACCCCCTTACACGCCAAGTTATATTTCTGTATTTTTTAAATTTTAATACTTAAATTTTAAATACATACACTTTTATACTATTGGATTTACTGAAAATTGTAAATTTAAGATATTTTCAACTTTTGAATTTGCTGAATAATCAGGATTATTTTTATTTTTCTTTTCACTTTAGTTGTGTTTTTTATGATTATCTTAGTATCTTTTAAATACCAAAATTTTTATTTTATTTTTATTTTTTATAAATTTAAACTTAATTGTGTAATACATTTAAGCACAGGCAAAAGAATTGAAATTTGGCATTTTTTAATCAATTAATTTATTTAATGGTTTGAATTATTTTTTTCTTTTTCTTCCCACTTTAATTGTCTTTTTGATCACTTTATATGAAAATTTTTTAAAATGTGATTACAAAATTATTTTTACTTTTTTATTTTTTGTATTTTAAATGTGTTTTTTTTTTTTGTATTTTTAATTATTTTGAAAAATAATTTTAATACCTAAAAATAATTTTGAAAAAAACGAATTTTGACAAATTTTTTAAAAACTTTAATTTTCTTAGAGTTTAAAAAGAGTGAAAATTTCTAGATTTTTTGGAGTTTTTGAGTTTTTTTAAACTATAAACACCTCATTACACGCTAAGTTATACTTCTATACCTTTTTAAAATTTAATACTTAAATTTTAAATATATACACTTTTACACTCTTGAATTTTCTATGCCTTTTTAAAATTGAAAAGGAGAATAACACTTTTTAATTTTTTTGTATTGTAAATGTGTTTTATTTTTTTTTTGTATTTTTAATAACTTTGAAAAATAATTTTAATACTTAAAAATAATTTTGAAAAAACAAATTTTGACAAATTTTTTAAAAACTTTAACTTTATTGGAGTTTAAAAAAAGTGAAAATTTCTAGATTTTTTTGAAGTTTTTGAGTTTTTTTTAAACTATAAACACTTCCTTACACGACAAGTTATATTTCTGTACCTTTTTAAAATTTAATTCTTAAATTTTAAATATACACACTTTTACACTCTTGGATTTACTGAAAATTTTAAATTTAAGATATTTTCAACTTTTGAATTTGTTCAATAATTGAGATTATTTTAATTTTGCTTTTCACTTTAATTGTGTTTTCTATCATTATGTTAGTATCTTTTAAATGCCAAATTTTTTATTTTATTTTTCTTCTTTATAAATTTAAACTTAATTATTTACACATTAAATTATATTTCTATATATTTAAGCACAGACAAAAGAATTGAAATTTGGCATTTTTTGATCAATGAATTATTTAATGGTTTGAATTATTTTTTTCTTTTTCTTCCCACTTTAATTGTCTTTTCGATCACTTTATATGAAAATTTTTTAAAATGTGATTACAAAATTATTTTTATTTTTTTTAATTTTGTATATTTTTTATTAATTTTTTAAAAACTTAAAATTTTTTTGAATGTAATTAATATACTTTAAAACTACAGTATGCCCACTCGACACGCACATAAACATTACATCCAAATGTTCTTAAAATTTAAATTTTAAATACATACACTTTTACACTATGTCTCATTTATATAATAAGTAAGTTTAAAATTTTCTGCTATTGAATTTGCTAAATGGCCAGAATTATTTTTCTTTTTCTCTCACTCTTCCCATAATTTTTTAATACTTTTTATATAAAAATGTCATTTATATAATAAAAAAGTTTAAAATTTTGAATTTGAGATATTTTCAACTGTTGAATTTGTTAAATGATCAGAATTATTTTTTTTCTCTCTCTTCTCATTTTTTTAATATTTTTTATATAAAAGATTTTAAATTAATATTTAAAAAATGTGATAATGTTTGTAATAAATAATAAAATTTTATACTTTAATCTCTTTTAATTAATGATTTTTATTTTTATCGGTTATTTTTACACTTTTTTAATATAAGTTTACTTTATAAATTTAAATTTGAATTATTTACACGCTAAATTATATATCTGTACTTTCAGGTATGAGCAATTACTAGTTCATAAATGAGACGAAAGCAGAAGTGAAAGCAAAAGCACAAAAATATCAATTTTTAAAAAATATAAAGCCTGTTCTAAGAGTGTCTGTTAAAAAAATTAAATATATATTTATATTATTAAATACATTATAAATTATTTTTTTCTACAATGATATAAAAAATATAACATATTTTTAAAATTTTCATTTTGAATATGATTAAAGTATATTATTTTATACATAAAATCTGTAAAATAATTTTAATAATTACATTCACAAAAAAAAAAAAAATTCATTTCAAGTTTGTTAGTAATAATTTAACCTATTTTTAACATCATCATATTACATGTATTTTTCAAATAGTTACTTGTCATTTCGTATGCCTTTTTTTAGCTTAATTTTTTTTTAACGTTTATGATAATAATGAAAATAGTTAAAAAAAATTCAGTCATTTGTATTTTCAAAATTTATTTTAAAAAATAGAAAATATTTGATCATTTATGTTTCAAAATCTATTTTAGAAAATAAAAAATGAGTTTACACATAAAATACAAAAAATTTCAGCGTTTTTAACCTAAAACAAATAAAATCTCAAAACATGAAAAATAAAAAATGTCAAATAAATGTGTTTTTATTTTCTTTGTTTTTTAATTTTTAAAACATAAAACACATAAAATAAAAAATAAAAAAACAAAAATAAAAAATATAAATACAAATTAAATATCACCTTGATGAAAAGTGAAGCCCTTTTTAATTTAGGAATTTGACTATAATTCATTATGTACCCACGAATATAAAAATTGGAGCATAACTTGCTACTCCTAGGTGGAGAATTGCGTCAGTATAAGACACTATCAATAAGATTGGATTAGAACTAGGCTGCACATGTTATTATTTTAGCAGAGATAAATAATCAATGATCCAATACTATTTTGCAATATGTTTAATAATGATCAATAATTCGTGCTGTAGTCACGTTGAACAAAATTAATATTAAGTTTTCTATATAGTTAAAATTTTTGAGAAAAAGTTAAAATTGAAAAAATTATGATAATTTATTTAAAATCGAAAAAATTATGATAATTTGTGAGTTTTAATTTTTTTTTTCAAAACTTTAGCCTTAACAATTAGTACATGTGTTTTTGTCTCTCTTTCTGAAATTAATTTTTGATAAGTACTGTAAAAGAAAATAAAAATTATGGTGCTTTAATTTGAAAGATTTAACTTTTTAAAAATTATAATTAGGACAGAATTTAGGTTGACAGTTTTGATTTGCATACGATTTCCACCCATAAAATATGGTGAAATTTAAAATGGCGAAACTGTTTCGTGACATAGATGATAGTGGGATTCATAAAATAAAAATTGGGTAGGAAGTTAAAAATAAAAAAATAATTTCAATCATTGAATAAAATAAAATATAACTCTTAACTGTTGAATCTTAGTTTGTGAAAATGAATTTGCTGAACCACTCATGTTATGATCTTCTACATCTTAGGTTTTCCGTTCTGTCATCTAACTTATGTTTTTCATGTAACATTCAGACCGAATGACTCTATAAAATTAGAGTCGATGCTTCTACATATAATTAGTAACGTAGGAGACGCCTTTATTTTTTTAAGGGAAAATCTTTAGAATTACCATTGCTTAACTTTCAATCAGCTTTCACTCTATCATCTCTTTCTCAATTTTGTTTATTTAGAACACACACACACACAAAATAAAAAAAAAAATAAAAAAAAGTTATTAAAAATTTTCAACTCTCTTTAAAATTTACCTTACATTTTATTTTTACCATTTGGCACCCCAAACAGATAGGTAAACAATGATGTAGATTCTAAATAAACGAAAAAACCATATTTTAAAGATTAAAATTAAAATTTTGATATTTTACAATTAAAATTTTATTCTAAAAAATTACTTAAGTAGCTCATTGAATGTGAACTTTCAAAATATAAAGTTCTTCGATAGAAATCCTTCTATCAAACATGCCAAAATTACTAGTTGTAAGAGATTCTGTTAAATGTTTTGTATTTCAATACACAAGAATTATATTAATAATTTCTTAATAAAAATAATTAAACAAAAATGAACTTTTACTAAAGATTATTGTATTACCATGGGTTCATTTTATTAAATGCTAAAAAAATTGGATTTTAAAAATTAGAATTTTAAATATATGAGCTTTTAACAAAAAAAATTGAAATTAGACTCATAAAAAGGAAATATTTTTATTAAAAGTTAATTTTTGTATATAGTTTTCTCTTCTTAGTATTTGATATGAGAAATATATGTATATATGTATTTTCTTTTTTCTTTAAGGAAAAACAAACAAATAAACTACTAAGCAAACCATCCGCTTCAAAACAGCCACTCTCTCTGTATTTCCTCAAATCCCAATTCAATCTCTCTGGCTTGGCTTTTCCTCAAAACATCAGGGACATATTGACATTCTTTTCTTTCCTTTTTTTTTTTCCCCTTTATTTCTTTCTCAGATCTTGGCCGCAACAATGCCTTCGACCGAATCTGAGAGTTTCAATGGCGTTTTCTCAGTTCAACGCGCTTTATCATTTATTTTCTTCGTCGACTCAATTCCGTTCTGGGTATGTGGTCTGGGTTCCTGAAAATATCTCATTTTACGTTCGATTCCTTTTGGTTTGCCATCAATTTTTTTTCTTTTCAATTTTCTGATTGTAGAACATGTGTACGTTCGCTCAGTCCAAGATCTTTAGCTTTGTATTGATATTCGAGCTGGATTCTCAATGCCGTGTTGTTTTGAATTCATTTGTTTTGAGATTTCGATATGAACTTAGTGAAATTTGATGTAGGTTTTCGTTTTGCAGCTTAGAACCGTTGATTTTGTATGTACGTGATTTCTTGAATTTGGTCTAAATATTAGCAAATCTTTTTTTTTTTTTTTTTCATTCAACGTGAATGCTCTAATTAGGGTTTTCTTTATGTGGATCTGTTACTGATCAAGACTTTATGACCAAATAAGGACCTGTAGAGGTAGCATACATTTCATATTTACCATCAGTAGCCATTTTAGCTATGTTGCTGGTGAACATATCCTCCATGATAAATGCATGTGCACGTATTATTTTAGGTGGAACTGATGGTGATAGCATGGTTTAAAAACCAGCGACAGTTGCCCAACGGTCGCCATGATGCGGGCATATCATTTAAAGAAAATCTGTACAGAAAAAAAAATGTACAAAATGTTGTGGAGGCTTGCAGGCATATCATTTAAAAATGAAAAAGAACTTAATATATTCCTTAAGACATTATTCTGGTGCAAAAATTCTATATAGAAATTATGAATTTTCCCTTTAATATTTGCCTTACGTATGTCATATTTCTTTATGTATCCTGGCATGTGGACATGCGTGGTGAATCCAGGACGTTAGTGTCTGAAAAAAAAAAATTTATATTTCAGGTACTCAGCAAATGATCTATATAAGTGTTTGTATTCAACCCTAATACTTCATACAAAATGATCTACAGTAAGTGTTTGTATTCAACCCTAATACTTCATACAAGTGCCCATCATATTTGGATAAGATCCAGTGTTAAATGGTTCATAAAAATGCTTCATTTATCTGTTAAATGTTAAAATCCAAGAAGAAATTGCTGATTTAGTTCCAATTTAGAGTGTTGAAATGTCCTTAAACTACAATAATTTAGCTTGAATCATCCATTGTTTGATATGGACATGTAGCTCACTCCTTTATATATTTACCTGTTTTTTTATGTCAATTTGCAGTGATTTCTCCTCGTCTATTGCCATTAATCATGTGGAGATTCAAAAATTTCATGCCTAAAGATCAAACTGGTCTCGAAGGCCGCACCATTGACATTGGCAATTTGAAAATTCATGTTTGCAATGCCATTGCTGAGGGCGGATTCTCTTGTGTTTACTTAGGTCAAGATGCAACACATAGTTCGAAGCAGTATGCTTTAAAGCACATTATTTGTAATGACGGGGAATCACTAGAAGTTGTTATGAAAGAAATATCTGTGATGAAATCTCTAAGAGGACACCCTAATGTTGTGACGCTTTATGGCCATAGTATATTTGATATGGGGCGAACGAAGGAAGCATTTCTTGTGATGGAATATTGTGAAAAGTCTCTGGTCAATGTGTTAGAAAGCAGAGGATCTGGATATTTCGAGGAGAAACAAATCCTTACTATTTTGAGGGATGTCTGTAACGCAGTCTTTGCAATGCATTGTCAGTCCCCACCCATTGCTCACAGGTAAAAATAGTAAGGTGGCATTTGGTTTATTTTTTTGTTTTCTATTTGTTGTTTTCATTTTATGTTTTAAAAATCTCAAAACAAAGAAATAGAAAATATTATGTTTTCATTATTTTGAAATTTTCCTTACTTTGGATTAAAAACGTTTAAAACGACTTTTTTATCATTTTTCATTTATGTGTAAGCTCATTTTCTGTTTTCTAAAACAAATTTTGAAAACGCAAGTGACCAAATGCGTTTTGAGCTTTTTACTTGTTTTTAAAAGCGTAAAATAGAAAATGAGTTCAAAACAGAAAATAGAAAACAAAAACATAAAACGAAAAATAGAAAAACAAACCAAATGAGCCCTAAATATTTTGTTCAAATGTTTCGTATTCAATGCTCTCTAATCCTTAGGAACTTATTTTGCATTCCTGATGGATCATCTGGGGCTGTGGGATTTATTTTTGATCAATACCAACTTACTGTATCACAGACTAATTGTTTACTGTTAGTTTATGGGTAATTAAGGACTTATGTTGCAGGGTCACACTAACTGTTTTCAAATTCTCTTTGACAGACAATGTCTTTAGTAAGTGCTCTATAATTAAGTTACTGGTCTATTTTTGTACATTACACATACAAAATTTGCATGTCAAACCTATACCAACAAGATTACTTCAGCTGGACAACATGTTTTGGTGATGAAATGTATTAAAAAGTTGTTTGAATTCCTAGGCTGCCATCCACAAGTAGTAAATTTTACCCTTTTTGAGGTGCAGAATACAGAAATGATTTTGGATATATATTATACACCCATTTGTTGTTTGTCGAAACCCTCTTATATACTTCATTTCACGTGGTTAGGCAAGAGGGCTTCTTTTACATTTTAGTGACTTATTTGTCCTTCATCATTTGCATTCTTTAGAGATTTGAAGGCCGAGAATCTTCTGCTGGGGCCTGATGGATTATGGAAATTGTGTGATTTTGGAAGTACCTCCACCAATCACAAGCGGTTTGAGCGGCCTGAAGAAATGGGCATAGAAGAAGACAATATCAGGAAGCACACAACACCTGCCTACAGAGCTCCTGAGGTTGAATTGGATATTTTCCTTTTGATGAATAGTAGTGGTCTAGGTGCTGTAAATGTTGACACTTGTCTCCCTTCATTTTTTGACTTAGATGTGGGATTTGTTCCGGAGAGACCTTATAAATGAGAAGGTGGATATTTGGGTAAGTTGTTTTCCATTTATCTGTCTGATGGATCTCAAAACAGTTTTACCTTATCTTTTTTGCCTATGGAATTAAGCTTTAGAAATTTTAGGTGTAGACTGAAGTTGATTTTGTTATTATACAGGCCCTGGGATGTCTTCTCTTTCGCATAAGCTTCTTCAAGTCTGCATTTGATGGTGAATCAAAGCTACAAGTTTTAAATGGAAACTACCGCATACCAGAGTTACCAAAGTACAGCTCTTCCATTGCAGACTTAATCAGAGATATGCTTCAATCTTCTCCAGATGCCAGACCAACCATCACACAGGCAAGAGCTTTGCTTGATTGGCCATTCATCTCCATTAACTTAGGTTAGTTTTAGATCATCATCCTCACAATTATAGGTGCTAAAGATTATTTATGTGCTACTGATGCCCTTTATCTCTATTTTGTGACAGGTTTGGTTTCGTGTTAATGACTTATTACCAGAAGGGTTGCAGAAGTCATTGCCTGACAGGCCACCGGAGATGGACCATTCAGGTTCTGACATATGTGAAGGTCTGGACATTATCCTTCCTACATAAGTTTTTTGCCGTTAGGACTTAGGAGACTAAATATTCTTCATTAGCAATTTCTTCATGGTTGCTTAAAACTTCAAACTGGTTGGAATAAATGCCTAAATTTGATTTAAAAGTTTTGGTGTTGTACAATAAATGGACGAAGTCCAAAGCTATTTTTTTTGTTAATTGATCAGATATAGCTGTGCTTCCATTGAAATATTTTGATACTTCTTGGTGATTTATCAGGGATTCCAAAGCTTACAAATAAAACTAATTCAGTGCCTCATAGAAGTCCACTGTCCCCTCCATCATTGGAACCTTCTCGGAATTTGTCACCAGCATGTGTTAATAATTCTCGGGCAGGTGGAGGTGGGAGTCCACTTGGTGCTTTTTGGTCTACTCAGCATGCTAAGGACCATCTTGTTGCAGAGGACAAAGTAGGGCCCAAATTCGATGAAGTACCAATTAACCATAACACAATACATGACGGGGTTCGTCCAGTGGCACATGTTTTTAGCAATAATACTAGCCCACTTAAAGAGGAAAAAACTCATCCTCATCCTGTGCCAAATAATTTACATGAAAAATCTGTCAACAAATTTGAAAATGGCCCTTCCGAGGACATTGAAATAAATTTTTTCCAGAATGATTCAGGCGATGGTACTGGAAGGCCAAAATCATCGAAATCTGAGAGCACACCTGATTTTCCAAACGATTCATTTAACGCGTTTGTTGCAGAATTCGACACCAACAAACTCCACTCAGGAATCAATGATAAGAGTTTAGGGAAGGAAGAAGAGTTGGGCGCTGAGGTAGAAAGGCTGAAAGAACAGCTGAAGCAAGCTAATGTGGAGAAGGCTGAAATAAGCTCTAAATATGAAAAGCTTTCTGCCATTTGCCGTTCCCAGAGGCAGGAATTACAGGAGCTTAAGCAAGCTCTTGCAGCTAGAACTCCAACAAGTCGAGGAGTTTCAAAAGACCAAATATCTCCTGGAATTCAACCTTCTCACATTGGGCCGGTATCTTTTCCCTGCCCTACTCAAAAACTGTCTTCACAATATTCTAATTTTAGAGTATCATTTATGATTTGAGGTTGTTTCATTCTATCTCAGAAAAAGGAGAAGATTGAAGGAGCAGTTTGGGAACTCCAACGAGGATTGTTTGACAGTAATTCCCCAAGCTCGGAACCCAAGCCGTGGCAAGCTTTCACAGAAAATCCCAACCCACAAACGATGATAACGAGCAATACTCCTGATACCGCTGGGACAAGGAATGGTCACAAGAACAAAGAGGCTTCCCAAGCATGGGGTTTTGTGACAGACAACTTTATGGCAGTTCCTACTGCTTCCTCTCAGACATCTAGACCTAGTAATGAATTAGATAAGTGCTTCAGCGATTCAAAGAGCAGGCAGAACAAATCAGCTTCTCAGCCGGCTGGATGGGCTGGTTTCTAATGTAACACTGTCTGGGAAAAGCTGATGGTATTTGATCTGATTTTTCACTCTGATATATTTCATCTTTTTGTGCCTATTGTTTGAAGGATGAGAAACAGTAGGAAAAATTGAGGGAATATCATAGTTCATGGGCTTGTTTGGTGCTGTCTGGCTAGTATTATGTTTGTGCATTTGATTATTATAAGATAGAACATTAATATTGGCTTCTCGAAATCAATCAGCGGATCAATTGTACACTTTTCTGCATGTTTTTCGTGTCCAGCACTAGCAAAAAAAATTATGTTTATTTTCTTGCGTTTTTCTATGTAGTTACTCTTTTCTGGTGCTAAGATTGCTATATAACCATGATGTTAGATCTTTCTACTCCATTGACCATTTATGCCCTTTTACTCATCTTTTCTTTTGTTCAAACAAAAGAAATGAGATGTGCAAGGTGATGATGGAAGAGAATTGCCTCGTCTCTAGCTTTAATTTTGTAAACTTTTTCATGGCTAGTTTTATTTTATTTTATTTTTAAAGTAAAGCGTTGTTGCCGAAACAGTGTCTTTCACTCTTGGAAGCCAAATCCAGGATGACCTAAAGACGGAAGAGTGGGCTCCCACGGAGTAGCCTACCTAGATAGCTTCTCGCCTCTTGAAGATTCAAACAACACGGCATAATTTTTGGAATTTTTTTTTTTTTACTTGGAACTCTCGTCGATTTATTGCAACTTTCAGCTAACCGTGTAGTTGACGGATAAATCCGAGAGATGTACACTACCTTTACGCACACTTCACTTAAGTCAGGAATCGGACCCGTATGGTTTATATGAAAAGCATGGTTTATATGAAAGCATACTTACGGCCACTCGGACTAACTCAAGGGGCATATTTTTGGAAGATTGCTGCGAATCACGACGGTTGTTAATAAGAGATATTTAATAAATCACATAAAAGTTCTAACTTTTCTTTTTTAATTTTTTTTCTAGAGATGATAATAATTATCCAAATGAATTTCTCTGATTAAATTCAAATTAAATGGGTTTGAATTCAATTAAAATCATTATCAGATATAATTGAGTATATAAGATAATACTTGATTAATGAATTTAAATAGGTTGATAATACAGTCTATTAAACACCTAATTATTTATTTTATTCGTTAAAGCAAACATCTAATTTGTATACGATAACTTTTCAAGTATAAATAAGCATAGACCAAAATGAAGCATGGAAAACCACCAACCATGCAAGTAGGCATATAATATTGACTATTTTATTATTTTTTTCAAAAATTATTATTTTTGAAAATTAAACTAAATTATATTAATTAAAATTATTATAATAAATAAAAAATATTTCCATCATATTTGTATGTTTACAACATAGTAATAGAAAAAAAAAAAGCAATAACATATTAATAGAAAATAATAAAAGTTTCATTTTTTTTTTGGGGCCAAAAAAAAAAAAAAAAAAACTCTGTCACGTCGTGAACAAACAATCACAAGAAACAAAATCTGCCTTCAACCATGAGGATTTGTTGTCAACCCGTGAATGCCAGCACTCTCTCTCTCTCGCTCGCGTACGGCATGCACTCGGTATGTATATATATACACACGAAAACAAATAGGCTAACTCTAAAAGGAAACAAAATTCGTAGCAAATAGATTTAACATCTAATATATTATTTTTATTATTTAATAGGTACCAGCTCAATGTATAAATGCATATATGTGCATATATATATATATATATATATATTGGCGGCATTATTTATTTTAAATTTAAGAATAATTAATATTGTACTTAATTAATAATTTATCTTAATAATTTTTTAGACTAAAATCACAAATTTATAATTTATAAAAATATTCAAATAGCAAAAAAAGTCTCACACAACCCTGTGCGTGTAAAGCCAAGATTTAATTAATGTCTCAAAATTTTAATTAACTAAATTTCTTATTATCAAATTAAATATTAATTAAAAAACTAAATTATTATTAAATGGGTTTAATTTGGCTCGCCAGTTGATATAATTTGTATCCAATCCAACCAATAATAATCTATTATTAAATATGTATAATTGGGTCAACCTATCTAATCATAACTCGTCTAAACCCAAATTTAATAAATTTGCTAGCTCAAATTTTCTCTAATATTCTTCACTAAAATTTATTAAATACATAATTTTTTTACCACACACAAAACAGTAAATTTTACTAATTTTCTCTATTTTTTTGACTTTTACAAATTTTTAACAGAAATAATATAATTACGTGTCAATATTTGCATAAAAATTATTAAGAATTGATAAAAATTTACATACCAAACTGCCTAACAAATATTAATAATAGTAATGTTAATAATAATAATGCTACGCTTACACTTAATCTTTTACACCTACGTTTACACTCCGTCAATTTATACTATTTCGTTCAAAATAATTACAACCGTAGGATTAAGACAACATATTGTGACTGTGATAATTTTAGATTAAATATACTGGTCATTACAAGTAGTAACCAGTGTAAATTGGCAGAATGTAAATGTGGGTATAAAAAAAAAGTATAAGTGTAACATTTTTTTATTAATAATTGATCTATAAATGTAGGTCTTATGTATAATAAAAAAAATCAGCAATATTTTCAATTTCTCCTAATAAACTAGCGAGATTTTAATAAAAATTTTAAAATTTTTAATAAAAAAATAAAAATGTCAAAATAATTTGTCGATAAACCACAAATTTCACGATAAATTCACAAAACTCACAAAATTACTCAATCTCTTGTCACTCCAAATTCCTACTTGCTGTAATTTGTGTGCACTATTAAAAACCTAAATTACCCAATATTATAAATACATTGATAACTAATAAGTACAAACTAAAGAAAAATTACCCAAAAAAATAATAAATGGTTGCGGGGCGAAATCGAGGCAATGTCTTGAAGTTTTCGACGTCAAAAGCAATTTTCTTGATTTGTTTTACTTTAATTAAAAATAACAATATATATATAATTATAATTTAAACTTACTTTTTAATTATTAACGATTTATGTGTACATATATAATATAATATAATTCATATATATATTTTAGTATTTCAATTGCCTATGTTCAAATCATTGAATAAGTAAATTGACGCAAATAAAATATTAACACCATAGAATTAATATGTAATTATATTTGTTTGTTAAATTAATTTGTGCCCCCATAACCAAAATTTATTAAATAAAATATATTATATCATTATTAAATAAAATATATTATTATTATAAACTTTTACAACAACACATATTATATAAATACATAAATGATTATACTTATGTACATAGTGAAAATAATTTTTATAATACTTTTTAAATTTACATAAAATAGTAATTTATGTTTACAAATGTTTAATAACAAATACATATATAAATGTTTCTCGGAAAGCACTGAAGTCAAACTTGGATTATTCTCCAACACTCCGTTTCAAAACATTATTCCATTAAAATTAATTTGATTTTAAAATAAAGGATTAATTTGATTTGATTTAATTTAGTAAATAAAATTTTATATTTGAAACATATTTTGAGTTTAAAAATTAAATTGATTTTATTTAAGAGAATTACCGAATTAGACCATATTAATAGAAAATAGAAAATATAGTAAATATAATATATAAAAATAAATTTATTCAATTACTTAGATGACTCAAGAAAAAAATAAATACATTATTATCAAATTCTATTATTTTGGATTAAATTTCAAATCACAAAAAAATCATAAAATTTAAGTTATAAAATAAAATCAAAACTAACTCATAAAATTTTATTCTAATTCTAAATATAAGAATTATTAAAAATTTTTGTTAAAACAAATTAAATCCCATCAAATTCACAGTCCCAAACAAAACGCAAAGGCTAGCTTGAGCTGACCCACAATTTCCCAACAAAATCATGTCTTAGACCATCCATTGCTTATTCGACTGTCAGATTATATTCCCATAGACTTCAACTTGTCAAACCGATTAACGAAACCATTTTATATTTAATGCCATCAATTTATCCACGTACCCAGTACTTGAGGTTCTGTGAGAATCTCTCCCTTATTTATTTATTTATTTATTTATTTTTGTTTAACCAATTTGCCTTGACTTGATCCATGCTTGCTCATAAATCACAAACAAGTCAATATATTACAGGCAAGAAAGTCCTTTGTCTCACTTTTCTATGGGATGTAATACGCACACGTATAGAGATATATATATATATATATATATATATCTGAACACACGCGGAAGCAGAATAGTCGAGGAGAATGGATCGAAGGAAAACTTTTACGAGTTGAAATTAGAAAATTCCAAAGCGCAATGTTTAATGGAAAACGCGGTTATAAATTGCCTTATAAGGTATAGACTTAAAAAAAAAAAAAAGAAGCATCAATGGCTTGTTCTTCTTCTTCAACTCCTCTGCTTCTTCTCCGTCTCTTCCTCCTCCTTACTCTCATTTCCTCCGGCTCTGTTCTCGCCGTCTCAAAATCCAATTGTACTGTTGACCCGGGATCATCCTTATCAGCGTCTGAAAACGACAACGCTTCGTGGGTTTCACCCTCGGGCGATTTCGCCTTCGGATTCCAACGTCTCGAACCCCCATACGAAGATGGTCTCTTCTTGCTAGCCATTTGGTTTGCCAAAATACCAGAGAAAACAGTAGTTTGGTCCGCAAACGATTCTCCGGCAAAGGAAGGATCGAGAGTCACCATCACCAATAAAGGTGAGCTCGAACTCGTCGACCCTCAAGGCAAATCGATGAAGAAGTTTGGAAATGGCACTGGAGATTCTTCAACCTGCGCTGCTATGCTTGACACGGGGAATTTCGCAATCTTGGGCGAGAATTCGAGTCCTCTGTGGGAGAGTTTCCGCGAACCTACTGACACAATCTTGCCTGGACAAGTACTGGGAAAGGAGGGAAGGCTTGTTGCTCGCGATTCGGAGGCGAATTACTCCGACGGGAGGTTCCAGCTTCGGATGCAGGGCGATGGGAATCTCGTGCTTTACGCCGTATCCATGCCGACTGAAGTCGTCTATGGACCTTACTGGGCCAGTGGAACTATGCACGCGAATTCTAGCTCTGTATTGGTGTTTGACGAGGCTGGGTTAATCTATATCAGAGAAGGGACTCACCGTTTGTACAACCTCACAGCCAAGAGCATGGGTTCAAACAAGGAGTTTTATCACATGGCCAGGATTGATTATGATGGGATATTCAAGTAAGTGTCTTTTCGTGTTTATATTCATATATTCGTAAAAATTTAACAGACATGCTAAATAATTGATTTAAAATAAATTATATTCCGGATCGCATATTTTATTATCAATATCAATTCAGTACATAACTTTAAATCTTTCTATTTTGTCTGTCGTATATTTAAATCATTCTAATTTGTTTGTTACTTTTTAAAAATATATAAATAATTGTATCTACCACGCACAATAAATACAAGATATTTTTATTAATAAATTTAATAAAATTAAGCAAAGTAGGATGATTTTAAGTTGGGTACTGAGTAAAATGAGACAACTAAAAGTACATGAACCAAAGTAAAATTAAGCTAAACTACTAGGGTACTTAGTGTGGTTTTACACATTTAATTAATTTTGAAATCGGACCAAGTACTTTTTGTTTTCAAGTTGTATTTTGGTGTCATTTATGAGATTGCTACCACTATCTTTTCAGGATTTATAATTATCCAAGGAAGCAAGACACCGCAGGGAATGCAACTTGCCCTTCATCCTGGTCAGAGATTATGAAAATTCCTGAAAATATCTGCACTGCTATGAATTCGGAGCTTGGCAGTGGTTTTTGTGGATTCAACAGCTACTGTGCTATCACAAACGGGAAGCCGAATTGTTTCTGCCCGCCCCAAGGGTATTCTTTCGTAGATCTGAATGACACCAAAAAAGGCTGCAGACCGAATTTTCCGCTGCCAAGTTGCCAGCCAGGTGGATGGGAAACGAATCCGGAACTCGTAGACTTCGTGGAATTGGACTCCGCGAACTGGCCATTCGCGGACTATGATCTGCAGATTGGAGAAAATGTTGACAAAGATATGTGTGCCCAATTTTGCCTCCAAGATTGTTTTTGTGCTGCTGTTGTACATAATCTGGATAATCAGTGTTACAAGAAGAAGCTTCCTCTTTCCAATGGAAGGCAAATTTCCAGGGAAAGTGGAAGTGGAAGTACTGTTCTCTTGAAGGTCCCAAAGGGGAATAATACAGGTCTCGAAAATTGTTCAAAGAAAGACCAGTCCACCTTGATCATAATCATATCAGTATTCCTTGGCAGCTCTGTGTTCATCAATTTCCTTCTGTTGCTATTCATCTTTCTGGCTGTTTTGTTCTCGTATCACAAGAGATTGCAGAACATCCATTCAAACTCATCATTTCCAATGAACGTGATAAGGTATT
Organism: Vitellaria paradoxa; assembly: GCA_019916065.1. NCBI lineage: Eukaryota > Viridiplantae > Streptophyta > Magnoliopsida > Ericales > Sapotaceae > Vitellaria > Vitellaria paradoxa. The sequence goes on from CM034243.1 coordinate 31,422,399, forward strand.
CATACAAAGAGCTCGAAGAGGCAACCAGCAAGTTCAATCAGAAGCAGGAGCTGGGAAGAGGCGCTTTTGGGACAGTTTACAAAGGGGTCTTACCATCGGACCCCAAGAGGTTCGTTGCCGTCAAGAGGCTGGACAAAGTCGTACAAGAAGGCGAGAAGGAATTCAAGACGGAAGTGAGCGTGATCGGACAGACGCACCACAAGAATCTGGTCAATTTGGTCGGTTATTGCGACGAAGAAGATCACAGGCTCTTAGTCTATGAGTACATGAGAAATGGATCCTTGGCAAGCTTCCTTTTTGGGATCTCAAGGCCTAATTGGAACCAAAGAGTACAAATTGCAATTGGGATTGCAAGGGGGTTGATGTATTTGCACGAAGAGTGCAGCACTCAAATCATACACTGTGATATAAAGCCTCAGAATATACTTTTGGACGACTATTTTGTGCCTAGAATATCAGATTTCGGATTGGCAAAACTTCTGCTGGCTGAGCAAACTCGCGCTGCACGTACAGGATTGAGGGGGACAATCGGCTATTTTGCTCCCGAATGGTTTAGAAAAGGGTCCATATCAGTTAAAGTAGATGTGTATAGTTTTGGGGTGATGTTACTCGAGATCATTTGCTGCACTTCGAGTGTTAGATTTGCCATGGGGGATCAAGAGGAGGCGATGGTGGATTGGGCTTATGATTGCTATTGCGAAAGAAAGCTGGAAAGCTTGGTGGAAAATGATGAGGAGGCAAGGAATGACATGAAGAGGGTAGAGAGGCTTGTGATGGTTGCAATTTGGTGCATTCAAGAGGACCCTTCACTGAGGCCTTCCATGAGGAAGATCACTCAAATGCTTGAGGGAGTCGTTGAAGTCTCTGTTCCTCCGCGTCCTTCTCTATTTATCAGTATATCTTGAAACCATATAATTGTTTTATTTGGTACCTATGTTAAGTCTCATATTTTCGCTGCCCGAAAACTTGGATTGTCACTTTAGCATAGGTTAATAGGATTGAAAATAAAAGAAAATAAATTTTGTTTTAAAAGTCAATTCATATTGTACGACTGTTAATTTGAGTATCGGATATACACATTTTAATAAATAAAATTAGAGCTACTAATACATTTCTCAAATTCATGTAAAATAAATAATTTTGAACAGATTTATTATTATAAGAAAATAATTTTACAATAACTTATATGAAATAATTAGAATAAATATAGTTAAAAACAAAATTATCAACATGTTAGATATAAAACAAATGGCTAGTAGTTTGCAATCAAAGTTTTTTAAACAGTAACCATTATAATGATATTTTAACTTGATAAATATTCTACACGGACGAATGAACTACTAAATCTAGCAATCAGACTTCTTAGAGTGACTAGAGGATGTAGGCATGTCACTGCCAAGAGGATGTAGGCATGTCACTACACTGCAGGTGAGTTGATTAATCACATAAATTGACATTATAATTTAACTTGTGATTAATTATTGATTAACTGAATAATTGCTTATTTACTAAAATTTATCAATTTCCCTCAATTTTAGATCAAGAAAGGCAAAAGGACTTAAACGCCCACAAAGGAATGCAAGGAGGTTAAGGGGGTGTTTAGTGAGCAAAAGTTTAGTCAAAATGTATAATAAAAATATAAAAATTTGATATAAAAGTAATATGTAGCAAAATTTAATTGGAATAGAGTACAAAAAATTGATAAAATTTTATAAATTTTGATTTATTTTGACTAACCAAACACTTCCTAAGAGTGCAAAGATTACGAAATCCGTTCGGGCCCCAGTCTAGACGGACCACTGTTCGCACGACCATTCGAAGAACAGATTCTGTGAAATGATTAAAAAATTGAATAAATATTGATCTACCATGTGAACGCCAATCCGAATTATTCCCCGTTCAAACCCTCCTGCGTATGACAGAAGCAAGTAACCCAGAAAAGTTTCAGAAATTTGACCAGTATGGGAGACCATTCAGAGGTTGGTCCAGACGACTGCTCGTGCGAAAGCAACGACGGATGACAAAACCTTGCAAATGCGTTATTTGGTTTATTTTTTTATTTCTTATTTTTTATTTTTATTTTTTATTTTAATCTTATTTATTATTTTATACTTTTAAAAATAAAGAAAACAGTTTAAAATTCATTTAATCACTTGTATTTTTAGAATTTATTTTCGAAAATTAAAAATAAATTTATACATGAAATAAAAAATAATAAAAAGTCGTTTTGAGAATTTAAAAAAAAATTTCAAAATAAAAAAAAGAAAGTATTTTTATTAATTTGTTTTAAAATTTTTAATACATAAAATAAAAATAAAAAATAAAAAACACAAAAATAAACTAAATATCACACGAGATTTTGGCGTGGTATGGTGGAGTCTTCGAGCGAGCCTTCGAACGAGGGATCATGCGAACAGCCATCCACACGACTTTTCAACTTTTAGATCACTGTTTCAACTGCTGACATGCCAAAAGTCATTCATCAACTCCGCAATCATTAAACCGTTTTGGGGGCTGATTATGAAGATGACGAGGAATGAGCTATACACGAATTTATATTTACAAATAAGAAACTTAGAAGATATTAAGGAGTGTTTGGATAACTAAAAAATATAAAAAATACTTAAAATTTGATATAAAAGTGATATATAATAAAATTTAGTTGGACTAAGTTGGTTATTTTTTATAACTTTTGGTAAAGTTTAGTAAACTAAATATCCTCTAAGTTTTTAACATTTTATTAGTTGCCACAAACGAGCTATACACAAGCATATACTTACGAATAATTAAAAACGTGATCTAATTGAGTCTTAAGCGAATTCAATTTATTAAGAGTTTGTTTGGTAGTATTGTCATTTTTTATTTTATGTATGTTTATTTTTTTAATTTTTTGCACCATGTTAATTGTTTTCAAAAAGCCATGCAATTTTAATTCCACAAATTAAGGTATTTATGTTATGTTTGAATTTAGAAAGGAAAAATAGAAATTTTAATTATTTATACATATTTGTCTTAATATATATATATATATATATATATATATATGTATTTACAAATATCTATTAATTTTTTTTAAGTCAATTTTCTAACCCAATAAAATGTTCCGTTCACGCTTCATTTTTGTTTTTAAATCCTTTTGCCCCCCTTCTATGAACACAAACATCCGAACATGATATTAGCTTGTATTTGTATCTTATATTTGAAAAGTTAATAATAATAATAATAGTAATAAATTCAATTATTATTAATATATTTTATTTTAATTGATAATATTTGCCCTCCATGATTTACTTCTGCTACTATGAAATAATGTTAGTACATATAGAGTGAGACAAATTAATGAAGAAGTATAAAAATCATATTTTTATATATATACTAGTAATATGTTCCATGTGATACATGGATTTGTTATATTATATAACCTTAAGTTGAGCGTACTATCATATGCTAAAATAGTTAAATTGTAGAAATATATTTGAAAGTAATATATATTGTTATTTATGCAAATTCAATTAAATAGTAAACATAAAACAAATTAAAATATTGATACCTATCAATAGTATTGATTTAATTAAATTTAAATTCTAATAAATAACAAGAAAGAAAAAAATAAAAAAAAATTGAAAAATAACATCACTTACTCATATAATTAAACAATTTATAGTTATTCTCTCTAGTTTTCCTATTACAATACACACACAAGCACACATATGCCAATTACATATAAAAATTTACAAAATATATATCAATTAAATATAAAAATTTTTAAAAATTAAAATTTAAGTACGTGCTTAACAAATTAAAAAGTCAAAGAGAAAACTGTCATAATAAAAAGTCTCCAAGAAATTTGAAAAGAGAAGAAGTTTTTGTATCTATTTATAGATTTTGTATGTAGGAGAGTCCCGTTCTTTTTAAATTAGAATATCATTTTGAAATCCTATCTTATTTCGATTAGAATACTATTTTGATTTAAGATATATCACTTATTTTGTCTAATTGTAAGAATAATAAAGGACATGTTACTTATAAATAAATTAACATTTTTATTTAACAAGTTAATTATTTTTTATATTATTTTATTTAGTAATAATATTTATTGTTTTTTAAATAATAATTCATTAAATCATAACAAAATTAAAAATAAGAAATTATATGATAAATAAAAGCATAGATTAAATAAAAATATGAAGTGATATCTATGAATATTCTAGTTTGAATAAAATTGTGAATAAGTGGTAATTATGTATAATAATAATTTCATTTAAATTATATAATTATAAATTAAGATAATTATAACTATAAATTTATGTTAGTAAATTAAAATCCTTATTTAACAGGCTAAATAATAATATTTATTATTAAAACTTTTATTTAATAGGGTAAATACTTTTTTGCATTATTTTGTTTAATAACAATAATATTTATTACATTTTAATTAATAATTTATTAAACTATAGAAAAAATAAAAAATAAGAATATGTTTTAAATAAAAATAAAATAAAAAATAAAGAGTTATATGATAAATAGAAGTTTAGACTAAATAAAAATATGAACTGATATCCATGAACATTTTAGTTTGAATAAACTTAAAAATTGTGAATAAGTAGTAATCATATAAAATACTAATTTTTTATAAGATAATTAAGATAACTATAATTAGATGGTACGTGTCACAATCATAGCGCAAGTTAGATCCTATGCGGCGCAAAATAGTTAAAATTAAATGCCACATGTTACAACCATAGCGCAAGTTAAGTCCCAACATACATAACTAGTGATATAGCCCATGCGATGCGCGGATTTATTATATCATATGGTTAAATTGAGTATACTATCATACTAAAACAATTAAATTGTAAAAATATATCTGAAAACAATATCTATTATTATTTATTCAAATTCAATCAAATAGTAAACATAAAATAAATTAAAATATTGATATCATCATTAGCATTGATTCAATTAAATTCAACTTCTAATAAATAAAATGAAAAGAAAAAAAATCAAAAAGATTGAAGAATAATAGTACTTACTCATATAATTAATTAATTTATAATAAAAAAAGATTAAAGAAAATAACAGCACTTACTCATATAATTAAATAATTTATAATCAAAAAAATAGATTAATAACAGCACTTATATATAAAACTTACAAAATATATATCAATTACATATAAAAACTCTCAAAATTAAAATTTAAGTAAGTACCTAACAAACTGCAAAGTGAAAAGAAAATTATTGTAATAAAAAGTCTCCAAGAAATTTTGAAAGAAAAGAAGTCTTCGTATCTATTTATAAATTTTTCATGCAAGAGAGTTATATTCTATTTAAATTAAAATACATTTTGAAATCATGTCTTATTCCGATTAGAATACTATTTTGATCAAATCGAAAGTATAAATCCAATAAAAGTTTGAGCAGCCGACACTTCAATTAGATTGATTTATCCATTGTTAAATTTTATTTTTTAATTTCTAATATTGTTTGATATCTTTTAATAAATGATATTACAATAAATGTAATTCTAAAAAATAATATTATAATTTAATTTAAAAATAGTCACTTATTTTGTATAATGATCAAAATAATAAAAGTCATGTTACTTGTTGATAAATTAACATTTTTATTTAGCAGGTTAATTATTTTTTTGTATTATTTTATTTAATGATAATAATTATTATTATATTTATAATTTTTAAATAAAAATTTATCAAATTATAAAAAAAATTAAAAATAAAAGTTTTATGATAAGTAGAAGTGTAGATTAAATATAAATATCAAGTAATATCTACGAACATTCTAGTTTAAATAAAATTATGAATAAGTGGTAATTATGCATAATACTAAATCTATTTAAATTATATAATTATAATAATAAATTTATGTTAATAAATTAAAATCTTTATTTAACAGGGTAAATATTTTCTTGCATTATTTTGTTTAATAACAATAATAATATTTATTATGTTTTAAATAATAATTTATTAAAATACAAAAAATAAAACATAAGGATATATTTTAAATAAAAATAAAAATAAAAATTAGGAATTATATGGTAAATAGAAGTGTAAATTAAATAAAAATATCAAGTGATATTCATGAACATTATAGTTTGAACAAAATTGAAAGTTGTGAATAAGTAATGATGTAATAGCCCCAAAATTTTAATTTTAAATATACATATTACCTTAATTTATATAATTAAAAAAAATTAATTGCAGTAGTTTGACATTATTTGAGATTTTCTTTTTTAGCTTTAATTGAAATAATATAACACTTTTATAATTAGTTAAATTCTAATTTAAATAAAATAGTGAAAAAGTATAAAGGTGACACATGTATGGAATAGATTGAGATACATGGTGTATAGGTGGAGGAAGGTAATGATAGTGGGAAGACACTTGGAAGCTTAAGAAGAAGGGGAAAAAAAAAGGAATTGTTAAAGCTTCTTGAAGCTTCATTTGCTTTTACTTAGCCACCAAGTATGATATATGTACATATGTGTGGAGGTATAAGGACATGTGGCCATTTGAACCATGTTTCCCCTTGGTTTGATGCCACCAAACCCTCCCCTATTAAGCATATAATGATGAGGGGTTAGGCTAGCCTTGGACAAGTGGACCTCTTGGAGTCTTCTACATGTAATTAAGCATGTATATATATAGAGGTGGGGCATATGGCTGTGGGTCAAACTAGAGAATTGAGAAGGGAATAAAAAAAAGAAGAAAAAAGAAAAGAAATGAAAGGAAGAGAAGAAAATAGAAAAAGAGAGAGAAAAAAAAAAGAGAAAAGAAAGAGATTAGTGCCCAAATTCAAATTAATTTTTAAGTCTTCTGATTAAACTCGTTTCTCACGAGCCTGCGCTGTCCGATTGGGGAAAGGAGATCTGGTCTGTGCATAGGGCGAATTTTCGATTTCTAACGGAAAACAAGGTAGGAAAATTATTGTATTATTTATATTTTTTGTAATGCTTATTTTGATACATATATAATTGTGAGCTTAAGTTTATGCTATTATTAAACTGATATGAGTTTGATAATTGGATTTTCAATGGTACTGAGATTGTGATTAGATTAATGGAATTTTCTATTCAATGCTGAGGCATGTTATGATGTGTTGTAATATTGTGAACATGTGTTCATTGTAAAACAGATGATAAAATGGAAACATGTAATTGTGGAAGATGATACATACTCACAGATATTGTTGTTAAACTTTAACAACGTAAAGGGAAAACTAATAAAATGTTGATTTTGTGGGAAAAGTGATGATACTATATAAAAATAGGAAAGGTCAAGAGATACCCTTAGGTTGAAAGACCTTAAACCTGTGCAGGGTCAGGTAATCGTGCCTATGGACTAGTAATCCAAAACGATGACAGATGTGGTAAAGGCTCATCGTGGCCCTTAGACTCGGATCCATAAATGATGATGTAGAAGTGCTTCGCGACCCGTATAATTATACGAACTGGCGATAGTTTTTGACTACCACTGTGATTATGGGATAGTTTTGCAGATTATCTTTCTCCACCTTGGGAAAAGTGAATGATGTGTCTTATTCTGTCACGTATTGACATATTTGATGATTTTTTTCCTACATTCATTGTTTTATATGATTCTTAAAGGGCATTATAAAAAGTATATTTATATACATCGTGAGCACAAGTGGTTGGGTGCTCACGTCCCTACAGATTGTACTGCAGGGGTGCAAAACCTGATACCTAGGGGGGTCAGTACAACTGTTTAAAGCCCTACAGTGCGGTTGAACAGCTTTTACGATTTAGATGTGATAACTTTACAAGCGCATAGATATGAAAATACCGTTTTAGAAATAAAAGAAATTTATTTTATCTAGTTCTAATTTAAATTCGAGTGTGTGATTTATTGTTATCATCTACATTAATTAGAGAAAGATTACTAGTTCTAAAAAAAAAATAGTGAGACTATAATGAACTGAATGCATTAAAATTTTCAATTTAAACTTACTCTTCGGGATTTCTGAATTTCAGGGCGTGACAAGTAATTATGTAAAATACTACTTTTTTTATAAGATAATTAAGATAACTATATGTCACATATCACAACTATACACGCGTCACAGTCGTAGCATAATTTAAGTCCTATGTGGTGTAAGGTAGTTATATTTAGGCACCATGTGTCATAATTGTAGCGCAAGTTAGGTATTATATGACGCAGCGACGTTGCTAGACTCTACTTTATATATATATATATATATATATATATATAATATGATATGATATGATATATGTATACTAGTGATTTGTATCATGAGATGCACGAATCTATTATGTTATATAATTAAATAAATCATATTATTATATGCTAAAATGGATAAATTATACAAATAAATTTGAAAACAATATAAATTGTTGTTTATGAAAATCTAATTAAATAGCACACTTAAAACAAATTAAAATATTAATCAAATAGATATACATTTAAATATGAAAAAAATAGAGAATTATACAAATGAATGATTGTTGAAAATCTCTCTGTACCCAAATATTTGGTAGCGGCTAAATTTTTTGACGAAAAATTACTATAATATAAGATTTCAAAGAGAAGTCTGATTTTCATATGAATACGATAAAAAGAAGTAAGAATATCATATATATATATAAAGTAGAATCTGATAACGCAGCTGCGCTACACAATACCTAATTTGTACACAGTTATGACACGTGATGCCTAATTATAACTATCTTACGCCACGTAGGATTTAACTTGTATTACGGTTGTGACACGTGTATGGTCGTGACACGTGACATCTAATTATAGTTATCTTAATTATCTTATAAAGAAATTAATATTTTACATAATTATTACTTTTTCACAATTTTTAATTTTATTCAAACTAAAATGTTTCTAGATATCACTTGATATTTTTATTTAATTTACATTTCTATTTATCATATAAATTTTTATTTTTATTTTTATTTAAAATATATTCTTATTTTTTATTTTTTTCTATATTTTAATAAATTAATATTTAAAACATAATAAATATTATTATTGTAATTAAACAAAATAATGCAAAAAATATTTACCATGTTAAATAAATGTTTTAATAATAAATATTATTATTAAACAAAATAATGTAAAAAAATAATTAGCCTGTTAAATAAAGATTTTAATTTATTAACATAAATTTATAATTATAATTATCTTATTTTATAATTATATAATCTAAATGGAATTATATTGTACATAATTGTAACTTATTTATAATTTTATTCAAATTAGAATATTCATGTTAATACTTGATATTTTTATTTAATCGACACTTTTATTTAATTATCAAATAACTTTTTATTTTTAATTTTTTATTATTTAATAAATTATTATTAAAAAATAATAAATTTAATAATACTAATTAAATAAAATAATACAAAAAAATAATTAACCTGTTAAATAAAATTTTAATTTATTAACAAGTAACACGCCCTTTGTTGTTTGTATCACTAGACAAAATAGGTAATATATTTTAAATCAAATTGTAATATTGTTTATTAAAATTATATATATATTGTAATATTATTTATTAGAAAAATATCAAATAACATTAGAAATTCAAAAAGTAAAATTGGTAATGGATAAATCAATTTAATTAAAGTGACACTCAAACTTTTTTTTGGATTTAGACTTTAATTTGATCAAAATAATATTCTAATTAGAATAAGATAAGATTTCAAAATGGTATTCTAATCTAAGTAGAATAGGATTTTTTTGAATGTAAAATCTATAAATAGATATGGAGTTTATTTTTTTTTTTAATTTCGTGGAGATTTTTTATTATAACAATATTTTCTTCGACTTTATGATTTGTTAGGTATGCACTTAAATTTTAATTTTTTATAGTTTTTTTTATATAATTGATATATATTTTGTAAGTTTTTATATGTAATTGATATATATATACACATAATGTGATAGGAAAAGTTGAAACAATAATTATAAAAATTATTTAATTATATGAGTAACTATTGTTATTCTTCAACCTTTTTGATTTTTTTTTCTTTTTATTTATTAGAATTTGAATTTAATCGAATTGATACTATTGATGGTATTAATATTTAATTTGTTTTACGTTAATTGTTTGATTGAATTTGCATAAATAATAATATATATTACTTTTTAATATATTTTTACAACTTAACTGTTTACTATATGATAGTACCATCAACTTAGTCATATAATATCATAAATTCGTGCGTCGTACGGACCATAGTACTAGTATATATATAAAGCAGAGTCTGACAATATCATTGCGCCACGTAAGACCTAATTTGTGCTACGGTTATGACACATGGCACCTAATTATATCTATCTTACGTCACGTAGGACTTAACTTATGCTACGGCTACGACATGTATATGGTTGTGACACGTGGTACCTAACTATAATTATCTTAATTATCTTACAAAGAAATTAGTATTTTACATAATTACCATTTATTCACAATTTTTTATTTTATTTAAACTAGAATATTCATGGATATCACTTGATATTTTTATTTAATTCACGCTTCTACTTATCATATAACTTCTTATTTTTTATTTTTATTTAAAACATATTCTTATTTATATTTTTTCCATATTTTAAAAATTATTATTTAAACACAATAAATATTATTATTGTTATTAAAAATAATGCAAAAAATATTTATCCTATTAAATAAAGGTTTTAATAATAAATATTATTATTAAACAAAATAATGCAAAAAAATAATTCTTTTGTTAAATAAATAATTTGATTTATTAACATTAATTTATGATTATAACTATCTTAATTTATAATTATATAATCTAACAAGAATTAGTATTGTACATGATTATTATTTATTCGCAATTCTATTCCAACTAGAATGTTTATTAACATTACTCAATATTTTTATTTAATCTACACATCTATTTATCATATAACTTCTTATTTTTTATTTTTTCTATAATAAATAATTAGGTAATTTCGATTAACCACTATCAAATGTTTGATATTTATTGAATTAGATAATTTAATATTTATTAGATTAGGTGATATATTCCCATCTGAAATAGAATACAAATTCATATAAAATTCTAATACACATAGCAAAATAAAAAAAAAAGGTCTCAAATAGCATTCACATCTAGAAAACTTGCTAAAATTTTATTATGATAGCTTTTACTTACTATTAACATGATTGAGAGTGCTTATTTGTTAGTTTCTTTTGGGTCATTGAGAATGATGGTGAGTCGGCTATATTCATTGTTATTAAATGATATTTTTTATATTGAAATTATTTTTTTGTTTATGTATTCGTCTTTAACTTATTTTTTAATTGGTTCATTAAAATATATATGGCTTGACTTTTTTTATTTTATTCTATCTTTCGATGTAATTGTTAAAATATGTATCGTTGGAGTTTTTTTTTAATTTTTTATTTAATTTTCTAGTGTGATTGTTAACATTAAATTTTAAATTTTATTATATTTTCCATTATTGACAAATTTTTATTTTATTTTATTTTTTGTATATTCCAAGGAAAGCCTACTTTTTTCTATAATTTTTAATTTATTCATTCAAAAATACGAGGTATGATTTTTTAAATTTTTGCTGTATTTTTTAATGTGATTGTTGACATAATTTTTGAGATTTTATTACATTTTTTTGTTATTATTAAAATTTAACATTTTTGTGCATTAAATTTCAATACAAACCTCTTTTATCGTTATTTTTTAATTTATCTAATGTTCTCGTATTTATTCTACATTTATTTTTATTAGATGATACTCTTTTACATTAAAATTATTTTTTTGTTATGTGTTATTTTGTCTTATTTTTTAATCCGTCTATTCAAATATATAAAATATAACTTTTTAGATTTTATTTTAATTTTTTATGTAATTGTTAATTAAATTTATATTATATTTTTATTATTAGTAAAATTTTAATTTTTTATGTATTATATTACAAGTAAAGTCTCTTATTTTTCACTTTGTTCATTCAAATATACAAAATATAATTTTTAAAATTTATTCTATTTTTATTTATAATACTCTATAAATCTTTATAAATTCTTATAAAATTTTAATTTTTTTATATATTGCATGAATTAGAGGTTACCATGTGCACTGATTTATACTAACTTTTTATTATGCATGCATAATTTTTTTAATGGGTTGAATAGATAAAAATAATAAAATAATATTTTCATCAATTTAATATCTGATAAAGTTTAATAATTGCTACTTTCTTTATGCACACCACATATACAGTGAATTAAATATTGTTGCGATCATTTTTTAAACAAATTTTAAGTTTATGAGTTAATTGAGAACCAAGACTAAGGCAGTGTTCAGATGGTAAAAAAAAATAAATTAAAAATTAGTGTAAAATGATACCTGGAAAAATTTAATTAGAGAAAATTAAAAACATTAATAAAAATTAGAATTTTTTAATGGTTTTTTTTTTTGGTCACACCATACAACTTGAAGCAATTTGAACAAAGATGACGACGAATCCCACAATGATGACAAACCTATATAAAGGATGATTTATTGAACATAATTTGTCACTTACCATTAACTGATCGATTCAGAACTTATTTCTTGTCAATCTCTTTCTTTTGGGGAGGTGCAGAAGTGGATGCTAAAGAAGCAGGGTCAGACAACTTGGTAGAAGTCTTCATAAATTACAGGTATAACTAATTTACTTTTACTAATTAAAATATCACATGATAAATAAATTATTATTATCATTTAATTATATTCATCGAGAATAGAAATGACTTGAAATGTTATGTTAAATTAGATATGTAAAATAATAAAAATTTAAAAATTAATTTATTACATTATTTTTATTTTCCTTTTTATTAATAAAATTTATTAATTTTATTTTTATTTGATCTCAATTATTAAAGTAGAAGGAGATAAGATGATGATAATGTTTGAATTGAACTATAATTCTAAATTTATATAATAAAATAATTTAATTATTATTAAATTTAGAAATATATTTGACAAAATATATTTTAAAATAATGCATTCTAACTTTCTAAAATATATAACTAAATTTAAAATAAATTCACAAAATTATATTGAGTGAAATTATAGTTTTAATAAAATCATTAAATTATCACCCAATATTTAATTTTTATTTAAATTAAATTTAAATATTTAATATTGATATAATAATTTAAAAATTAACATAATAATCCATATAGATAAAGAAAGGGGTAAGAATAAAAATTTCAATTTATATAAAATACATTATGCTTTCGTTAAATAAAATTAGATTAACCATAGTCCCTAGTAAATAGAATTTTATTAGATACTTATAAATTAAAATAGAATTTAAATAAAGTTTCAATATTTGGTATACAAAAAATTAAAAATTTTAAGAATAATGAAAAATTTAATAAAACGTAAAAAGTTCATTAAAAATCACATTAAATAAAGATAGAATAAATTTTAAAAATTATATTTTGTACAATTTATAGAATTTAAATAGAGTTTCAATATTTAGTACACAAAAAATTAAAAATTTTAAGAACAATGAAAAATTTAATAAAATCTTAAAAGTTACATTAAAAATCAAATTAAATAAAAATAGAATAAATTTTAAAAATTATATTTTGTATATTTGAATGAACAAAGTGAAAAATAAGAGACTTTACTTGTAATATAATACATAAAAAATTAAAATTTTACTAATAATAAAAATATAATATAAATTTAATTAACAATTACATAAAAGATTAAAATAAAATCTAAAAAAATAGATCTATATATTTGAATAGACGGATTAAAAAATAAGACAAAATAATACATAACAAAAAAATAATTTTAATGTAAAAGAGTATCATATAATAAAAATAAATATAGAATAAATACGAGGAGAACATTAGATAAATTAAAAAATAACCATAAAAAGATATTTCTATTGAAATTTAATGTACAAAAAGGTTAAATTTTAATAATAACAAAAAAATGTAATAAAATCTCAAAAATTATGTCAACAATCACATTAAAAAATATAGTAAAAATTAAAAAAATCATACCTTGTATTTTTGAATAAATAAATTAAAAATTATAGAAAAAAGTAGGCTTTCCTTGCAATATACAAAAAAAAATAAATAAAATAAAATTTTGTCAATAATGGAAAATATAATAAAATTTAAAATTTAATGTTAACAATCACACAAGAAAATTAAATAAAAAATTATAAAAACTCCAACGATACATATTTTAACAATTACATCAAAAGATAGAATGGGTGGTTTCTAAGGAAAGAGAAGGTTGGAAAAAATAAGGAGTGGGAATGGAAGTTTTTCACACAGAAGAGGAAGGTGATGGGAAGTTTATGGCAGTAGAAGATTGTGTAAATTAAGGTGCTTAGAGGACCAGTAATCTTATTTTGTATGTATATATGTGTGTGTGTACGTATATACATATATTTTTTTGTGATGATGGGAGTATTGTGTTGACTCCCCAAATCTCACATCGGGAGAGAAAACAAAAAATAAGAGGCTTGACTGCTATAAAAAGGGCATTCTCCCATAATTGTTAAATGTACTAAGAACACAACTAAAAACTTGTGTTATCAAAGTATGGGTGTAATTGAGTTTTTGATTGTGTGAGTGGTAGAGAGTTTTACAATTTTATTCAAACAAAAATTGTAATAGTTTAATATTAAGTTGAGTTTATTACTTCTTTTTGAAATCGTGGATGTAAGTTTATTGAGAAACTAAACCACGTTAAAAATTTGTGTTGAGTGTTCTAATTTTTTTTTTCTTATTTATATGTACGCTTTCGTCGCAGATTTTATAAGTGCTTATGGACCTAACAGGGAGGGAGGGAGGTTAAGTGGTGACTCGATAGCTCAGTTCAATGTATATGCGCGAAGAAGTTAAGGTTACGATAAATGCATGTGCGCAGCCTCTCGTGACTTTTGAACATAAGTCTTTTGGGAAAGCCCCAGCGCACGTCCGTACGTGGCTTGAAAAATCACTGGTTTGCACACGTGGATTCTTGGATCTACTTATCATTTTAATAAAGATGCAATGCAAAATATAAATAAATAAATCAATAAATAAATAACTAAAACCTATTTTACTTTAGTTTTTACTTAAAAAAAATTGAATAAGTATGGTGTCGCGAAAGTATTATTATAATAAAAATGCATTATACAATTGATTGTTTGTTTTAGAATGATAAGTTTACAATTATGAAACATCATCTGATTTAAAATATTATATCTATTATTCAGCACAAAAAATATTATGAATGCGTTTGATTTATTAAAAATCATTGAAAAATTTTAAACATTTTAAAAAATTATTCATTTTTTATTTCACTGTATGAATTACGAACTCACAAATTATTTTATTTTATTTCATTTTTTGTCACTTTAAACATACCATATATGTCACATTTAGTTGCAGTTAGAATTTGAAAGTGATGATTAAGAGTAACCATATTTGGCATGCAACACCACCTTAGTCTTGGTTCTCAATTAACTTATAAACTTAAAATTTGTTTACAAAATGATCGCAACAATATTTAATTCACTGTATATGTGGCGTGCGTAAAGAAAGTAGTAATTATTAAACTGTATCAGATATTAAATTAATGAAAATATTATTTTATTATTTTTATCTATTAAACCCATCAAAATAATTATGCAGGCATAATAAAAAATTAGTATAAATCATTAAACATGGTAACCTCTAATTCATGCAATATATAAAAAATTAAAATTTTATGAAAATTTATAAAGATTTATAGGGTATTATAAAGGTCCAAAAGGAAATTTAATTTAGAATATATTGTTACCTATTAACTCATTAATTAACCCGGTGCCCAGTACTTGAGGTTATGTGGGAATCTCTCTCTCTTATTTATTTTTATTTAACCAATTTGTCTCGACTTAATTAAGACTGCGATCCATGCTTGTTTAAAAATGATAAAACACAGACAAGTCAATATATTATAGACAAGAAACCTTTACACTCTTTCTATTCGATGAAATACACACACTGGCAGAATGGTCAAGGAGAATGGATCAAAGGAAAATTCTACGAGTTCAATATAGAGAATTCCAAAACGCAATGTTTAGTGGAAAACGCCGTTATAATTTTGCTTACATGGTAGACGAAAAAAAGAAGGAAGCATCAATGGCTTCTCCTTCAACTCCTCTGCTTTTTACTTACCAAAAAAAAAAAAAACTCCTCTGCTTTTTCTCTGTCTCCTCCTCCTCCTTACTCTCATTTCCTCCGGCTCTGCTCTTGCCATCTTAAAATCCGATTGTAATGTTGAACCGGGATCATCCTTATCAGCGTCGTCTCAAAACAACAACACTTCATGGGTGGGTTTCACCCTAGGGTGAATTCGCCTTCGGATTCCAACGTCTCGACCCCCCATACGAAGAAAATCTCTTCTTGCTAGCAATTTGATTTGCCAAAATACCAACCAAAACAGTAGTTTGGTCCGCAAATGATTCTCTGGCAACGGAAGGATCCAAAGTCACCCTCACCAATAACGGGGAGCTCAAACTCTCTGAACCTGAAGGCAAATTGATAGAGAAGTTTAGAAATGGCATCGGAGATTCTTCAACCAGCGCTGTTATGCTCGACGCGGGGAATTTCGCAATCTTGGGCGCAAATTCGAGTCCTCTGTGGGAGAGTTTCTGCAAATTTGTGCAGACACTGGTCTGATATGATTTGCTTGTTTTGGTTATTGTGTGTTTGGTGGCAATCGGAGAAGCTCGGAAGAAATTACAGGGCCTCACTAGATGACCCAGCACCCACTTTCTTTTGTCCCTAGAGCAGCATATCGTACATTAATGGAAGCTTTTCGGGGTAAAGGTTGTCTTGTTGGGACACCAGATGAACTTAAGGATTCGGCAAGGGCTGACTTGAGTTCATCTGGCGTGCCAACAAGATAACCTTCGCCCCCAGAAGCTTTCATTAATGTATGATATGCTGCCCCAGGGACAAAAGAAGTGGGTGCTGGGTCATCCTTGCGTTGTGGGGCCCTGTAATTTCTTCCGAGCTTCTCCGATCAGGTAAATCATATCGGACCAGTGTCTGTACAATCTTACCTGGACTAGTTCTGGGATAGGGTGGAAGACTCGTAGCTCGCGAATCGGAGAAGAATTACTCCGATGGGCAGTTCCAGCTTCAGATGCAGGACCATGGGAATCTCGTGCTTTACAGCGTATCTGTGCCGACTGAAGTCATCTATGGAGCTTACTGTTGGATATTTTCAAATAATTTGTAGGATATGAATAGTTATATTTGAATATAAATTGTTGTTTTAGGATATAAAGAGACGATGTATTTGAATGAGATCTTACAAACGTATATTCTGTGTATATCTAAATAACTTACACAGCGAGTGTATGTAGATAACTTATAGTAATAGATATTACAAGTAATAATAATAATAATAATAATATGGAACATACTAAATTTTAAAAATGCATGCAACTCAATGGAAGAGTTGATGTGTCAAAAGTTCACCTTTCACCTACCCGGAGTTCATATCTAGGCATGGCATCCCTCTCCCCAAAAAATAATAAAAAACACAAAAAAATTCTTATCTTATAAAAAAAAGTAGTAATAATAATAATAATTATTTAATTAATTATTATTCATTATGATTATTATTTAAATAAATATAATTACTCCATATTTAAACATGACTGTTTGCACAACTGATCTGTTTCAAATATTGCAAACTGTTCTAATAGAATATAACTGTATATGGCATGTTGAGAACAAACAAATCAATTAACACTGGTTTTTATTTTGCAGCAAAAAAAACAAAAATCCTTTCATTTATAATCCTATAACAAAACAAATATTATTTTTGTCTTAATTTTATAAGTGCAAAATATAATCAAGAGCTTCATTTTATCTTAAAAGAATAGTCACGCATAACCTTTGTTGCACTGTATAGGAGCAAATTTTGCCTTAAGGAAAGTGGCACTGATACACAAGTTGAAACAAATCCCAAAATCCTTTTTATCTATAAGGTACTTATTCTAACACTTACTGGGCCAGTGGAATTGTGCACCCGAATTCCAGCTCTGAGCTGGTGTTTGACGAGGCTGGGTTAATCTATGTCAGAGAAGGGACTCCGCGTTTGTACGACCTCATGGCCAAGAACATGGGCTCAAACGAGGAGTTTTATCACCTGGTCAAGATTGATTTTGATGGGACCTTCAGGGAACGGGGGCAAACATTTCTTATCGTCAAATTGTGTCTATTTCCGTTTATACTCAAATATTGGTAAAAATTTAATGAACATACTAATGGGCTGATTGGATGCTATAAAATTTGACATCTATAAATAATACACTCTTATAAATTTTGATATGATATTTTTTGTTTGGTTTGGAAAGTAAAATTTCTCTCCTCTAAAAATTATTCTCTCTTCTTAATCTTAGAAGAAAGTATATTATATTTGGAGAGTGTTTGAACTCTCCAAAAATTATCCCCCTTATATGGACTAAATTGGACCATTATGTCCCTTCTCATCCCCTTCTCACCTACAAATGTATTTTATATTAAAAATAAATTCTTTTTTTTCTAATGGAAAAATGTATTTAAATATTATATTAATAAAAATAAAAAAATATAATTTTTTTTTCCAAATAGAGGGTCGTGTGATTAAAAAAATATATTTTTTCCAAATAGGAGGTGAAGTGATTTTAAGATAATAATATTATTTTTTAACAAATTTATACAAAATTACACATATATTGATTTTTTTAAATAAGGAGAAAAAAATAAGCGACTAAAGAAGTCTCGGGTAAATTGAAATGTTATTGTCTATGAAACTAATTTATATATTTTATAAAATTTATTTTATTAATAACATAATTTATTTATAATTAATTTGTCTAAAATTAATTTGCACTAGTTAGTTTTCACATCATATAATTAACATAAACATATAATTAAGTTTGGGTAACTAAGTTTAATTTAATGGGCAACCAAGTTTGGGACACCACAAGGGCAAAAGAGTCATTTAACTGTTTTTCCATCATTCACCTCCTCTTATTTATGAAACATCCAAATCAAGTCAAAAGTTATCCTCCTCCATAAACATCACATCAACGTGGGTTAACTCTCTAAAAATAATATCCCTCTTATCTTATATCTCCTCTAAAACTTATCTCCCTGAAATTTTAGCACCATCCAATCGGGCCTTAACTTTTATATTTTTAGATCATTCCGATTAGTTATCTTGCCAATTGCTTTTTGAGAACTATAAAATGTTGTGTTCATCATACATAATAAACATGTGATATTTTTTATTAACAAATTTGACGAAAATAGGCAAAGTTGGATGATTTATAAGATTGCTCCTACTATCTTTCCGGCAATACGATTATCTAAGGAAGAGAGACTTCGCAGGGGATGCAATTTGCCCTTCATTCTGGTCGGCAGTTCAGAGATTTCCTAACATTATCTGCACTGCTATATTTATGCAGCTTGGCAGCAGTGCATGTGGATCAACAGCTACTGCCTTGACACAAATGGGAAGCCGGATTGTTTCTGCCCGGAAGGGTACTTTCCGGCAGATCTGAACGGCGACAGAAAAGGCTGCCAACCGAATTTTCAGCTGCCGAGTTTCCAGACAGATGGGAAACGAATCCAAACCTCGTAGAGTTCAAGGAGTTGACGGACACGGAAGGTAGACAATGATATGTGCGCCCAATATTGCCTAAGAGATTGTTTTTGTGCTGTTGCTGTACATAATCAGAGTAAGTGTTACAAGAGAAGCTTCCCCTTTCTAATGGAAGGAAAATTGATAGTTTCAATGGAACTGTTCTCTTGAAGGTTCCCAAGGGAAATATTACAGGTTTCCAAAATTGTTCGAAGAAAGACCAATACACATTGACCACAATCATATCAGTATTCCTTGGCAGCTCTGTGTTTATCAATTTCCTTCTGTTGCTATTCATCTTTGGGGATGTTTTGTCATCGTATCACAAGAGACTGCAGAACATCCATTCAAACTCGTTCCCAATGAACGTCATAAGGTATTCATACAAAGAGCTCGAAGAAGCACTAGCGGGTTCAATGAGAAGCAAAAGCAGGGAAGAGGTGCTTTTGGGATGGCTTGCAAAGGGTCTTGCCATCGGACGCTAAGAGGTTCGTTGCCATCAAGAGGCTGGACAAGGTCGTACAAGAAGGCGAGAAGGAATTCAAGACGGAAGTGAGCGTGATCGGACAGACTCAACACAATAATCTGGTCAATTTGGTCAGTTATTGCGACGAAGAAGATCACAGGCTCTTGGTCTACGAGTACATGAGAAATAGCTCCTTGGCAAGCTTTCTTTTCGGGATCTCTAGGCCTACTTCGAACCAAAGAGTGCAGACTGCGTTCGGGATCGCGATGGGTCGATGTATTCGCACAAAGAGTGCAGTACCCAGATCATACATTACGATATAAAGCCTCTGAACCTACTTTTGGACGACTATTTTTTGCTAAGAATATCAGATTTGGATTGGCAAAACTTCCGCTGGCCGAGCAAACTCGCACTGCTTGTGCAGGATTAAGAGGGCCATTTAGTTATTTTGCTCCCGAAATTCGAATCGTTTAGAAAAGAGTCCATATCAGTTAAGGTAAATGTGTACAGCTTTGAGGTGATGTTGCTCAAGATCATTTGTTGCACTTCCGAGTGTTAGATTTTCCATGGGAGATCAAGAGGAGGCGACGGTGGATTGGGCTTATGATTGCTATTGCGAAAGGAGGCTGGGAAGCTTGGTGGAGAATGATGAGGAGGCAGAGAATGACATGAATAGCATAGAGAGAGACAGGTAATGGCTGCAATTTGGTGCATTCAAGAGGACCCTTCCCTGAGGCCTTCCATGAGGAAGATCAATCAAATGCTCGAGGAGTTGAAGTCTCTGTTCCCCACGTCATTCTCTGTTTACCAGTGTATCTTGAAATCACATAAATGTTTTTTTTTTGGTTACCTATGTAATGACCCGGATTTTAGTGTCAATTTGGCATAGGTTAATGGGATTGAAAATAAGGAAAATAAATTTCTTCTGAAAAATCAAGTCATGTGGTACGATTGTTAAGTTGAGTCCGGGGCCTATATATATAGATGTATTAATATGTAAAATTAGTATAAAAATAGGAAATAAAATAAAATAGTAAATAAAATATTTTAATTATTTTTTAAAATTTGTAACTAGATATTTTTCTGAAAATAATTGAGTTTACAAGTCATAATAGGGTTTGAAATTGTATAAATTAATATAAATTTGTAAAAATTACAATTTCATAATTCATGCAGTGTGTAAAAATTTTAAATTTTATAGGAATTTATATAATTTTGTAAAGTCCCAAATGATATACCTTATAAAATTTTAAATTTACCTCTTTAAACTTTCTTGATTTTTGTGTATGAAAGAAATAAATTGAACTTTTAAACTTCAATTTTCAATTTGCACAAAAGTAAAAAGAAAAATTAAATTTATAATTTTTTTCCTAAGCACACCCTAATTAATACAAAACGATGACAATTTTTGTTTTAAATTTATTTTTCAATATTCATTTTAATGATAATAATAGTGACATTCAATAAGTCTAGAGTATTATGAATGTAAATTTTATTTGTCATGGTATGGTGACGATGTTGTCATCATAGTTTCAAATGATTTGGAGTTGTTCAGATATTTTTTGGGACAGATCGGGACAGATTGAGGTAGATTGGGGCAGATTTGGATTGGATATCGGATTCGGGGTGGAGGCAATCCCATCCCTATATCCGATCTAATATCCAATTTTTAAAAAAAAAAAAACTAAATCCAAATCCAATCTAACTTCCAAAAAAAAAAAAAATTCAAATTTCACATCCATTTGAATCGGGTAACGGATCAGATTCAGATGAGTCGGCCGAGATGACCATCCCTAATTTATTATATGTAATATATAATTTATAGTTGTTATTAATGTTTGGCTAGAGACAGGTAATCTATTACGTAGCGAGGACAAGTATGGGAAAAATTTTCATATCCGCAATAGGGACAAGGACGAGAATGAGGAAGGATATTGCTAAATGAATACGGAGACGGGAACAGGAACGGGGAAAGCCATACTCACCTTATACCCACTCGGTTAACATCCCCAGAATGAAGGTTGGCACATGGAAGATTATTACTTAAAAATTATAAATTTAGCCATAACCAAAATCAGTTAAATTTAAAAAATTATTTTATATATTGTAATTGATAATATTTTTTTATCTTACTTTAATACCTTAATAATTTTTATACTAACTGAATATTTTACAATATTAAGAAATGAGACGTTAACATTTGTTCCTGTGTTATGCAAATATTAAATTTCACATAAAATATAAATTTATAATAATAATAAAAAATAATATTCTAATTATTGGCATGGTCCAATGGTCAAAGAATTTTTTTTTTTTTTTTTTTCATTTGAGTAATGTGTCTGGGGTTCGAAACTTGGAACATACTAAATTTTTAACATTTTATTAGTGGGTAGCGATAGTGCAAAAATTTTAAAAGCTCATTTAATGTTTTCTTATACCTATTGATAAAATTACCTTTATCTCACATCTTTCTCTCTCAATTTTTAATTTCTCTCATCATTATCCATTCATTAATATCTTTTTCTCAAGACTTATTTCTTTCCAAAACCCATTATTCTCTCTCTTTAAAAAAAAATCTTTATAGTTGAATAATAAATTCCATATATTTAAATATAAAAATGATTAACGCACTATTATATTATAAAAATATTATTTTTAATATTTTATCTAATATATTTAAACATTTCTTATCACTATGAACTTTTTCTTTTCATAGATTAACGAAATTTTAATACATCTATAGAAAAGAAAAATATATACTATTAAAAATTTAAATTTGTCTTTAATTTTGATTATAATAATTTAGAATAAAAATTATTTTATTATTTGCATTGAACTTTCTTTTTAATTTTTTTAAAGAATATAATCTTCTCTATACATATTTATAATTTAATAGAATATGAGAATAATAATTATAAATACATGTTATTTTTAAAAATTTATTTGCGTAAAAAATTAATACACTGTCAATATATCAAAAATTAAACTCGATTTTTATATTTAGTTTTTAATTTTAATGTGTGTATATATAATAGGACTACCCTTAGATATATACGTAGAAAAAATAAAAATTAAATATATTAAAAAAGTTCAAAGGAGTGGCTTATCACACATTTATAGAAGTGGATATACACCTATAAATTTGATGATTAATTTAAGTTCATTTATATATTTTATAGTTTAATTTTAATTTTATATTATTTAAAATGGGTCTAATAAATTTTTTGAATTTAATATCATGGAGACATTAAGATGTAAATTTATTATTTATATATTACCAAAAATTTTAAAATATAAAAGTATAATTAAGTATACAACACACAAACTTTAAATGATAAATATTTTCTTATTTATTAGGTTATTAATTGAATATTTTAATTTTGTTTAGTTAATTTTGATTATATAAATTGTGAATGGGATAAATAGTAAAAGAAAAATAGTTTATAAATTAAGTTGGCTTAATTGAATGGATTATTTTAGATTTAAGAATTAATATAGGGGTTAGATGAATTTTTTTAAAGGAGAGAGATGAGTCTTTTTAATTTTGAGTGTTAGTTCAATTGGTAAGATCTTGAGTTTGCTCCCAGATATTATTAGTTTGAGCATCTTCAAGACCATTAGAGGGCTTATCTAGTCGTTAGCTCTTCGGACACCTCGAGTTGCCAAAAAAAGGAGAGATGAGTCTTTTTTAAAGAGGTATAGAGAGAAAAAGAGAGATGGAGATAAATAAATAAGGATGAGAGAAATTAAAGGTGGAGAGACAATCTGAGTTTAAATGAGGGTAATTTTGTCAATGAATGCAAACAACATTAAATGAGCTCTGACGTTAAAATTTTTACTTTGACAATATCACTACCCTTTATTAGTTGTTCATAGACGACCTATGTATGAGCCTATATTTTTGAATAACTAAAAATGATTTCTAATCGAGTCTCAAGTGAACTCGGTGTTTTTACGGATGTTTGGTTTATTTGTATTTTTATTTTTTAACTTATCCAAATGAGTGAAAATAAGGAAATAAAGTGAAATTTTGGAAAGGTAAAAAATGAGTATTGGAAGAAAGAGAAAAATTAAAAATAGTGCATTTAATAGTTTTTAAGAGAGACAACTGCCTTTTTTTCTCCCTTTACATTTTTAATTTGTTACGAACCAACTAATGATGTAAATGGGTGAGGTTAGGTTTGACCTCACCCCTGACTAGACTTTGACCTGGTCACGGATTAGCCAACCCAACTGACTCGATTTTGATCATTTAGATCGGGTCAACTCAGGTTAGATTTAAGAAAATCTGTCCCTTACTTGTTCCATTGACCCTACATTTTTTTAGATACATTAAGAAAAAAATACATTAATTTTAGATACATTGAAAAAATACATTTTTTTAGCTCGGATCATTTTAGATACATTAAGAAAAAAATAAAACGACATAATTTCAATTACATTTAATTTTATAAATTGTAATAAATAGATTTTGGAGTTTCAATAAATCGGTAGTTGTCTCTTATAAACTGTTCGATCAACACTCAAGGTAGAATTCTGTTGCTCGCTGGTTGTTACTCGAGTAAAATGACAACATAACCTCTGCCTCTTTGTTTAAACACCTGAAGAGAATTATCGGTCGAACGGGGTGTGACAGAATGCCTTTTCGATGATCGAGTTAGTATTGTTTGAGAAAAAGGAGGGCTAAGAAAGTAAAAAGATAGAGTTTCCATCAAGTACATAATATTTAACTTTTTCCATGTGTGTCATCTGGTTCATATAAGCATTGGTAGAGATCTATGTCTACTACCCCGAATGATCGAACGGCGTATGAAGGTGAGAAGTGGTGCTGGAATGTAGGCAGAGGTGTGGGGGGCAAGGTAGCACTTTGCTCCTTACGTTTGCCGTTGCCGGGGCCAACGTGCTGAAGAAGTGGGCAACCGAATGTTTGCCACGTGTCTAACGTTTGAATGCTTGCCACATATCCGAATAATCCCCTCTAATTTTTATTTATAAAAATGACATTTTAAAATAAAAAATACTTACAAGTTGCAAATAAAATTAGATCCATTTAATGAATAAAAATTTATTAATAAATAAATAATTAAATTTGACTTCATTAGTTATTAATGAATAAATAATTTTTTATTAATAAATTTTATTAATATATAAATAAATAATTATTAATCTGAAAAGAAAGTTGAGGATTTAATTGGTGGAGTGTGACCCACCATAAGAAATAGAAAAAAAAGGACGTTAATTACATTGGCATCCCTTCAACTATATCAGATTTTTAGTTACCTCCTTTATCTATTAATCTTAATTTTTTTGATCCTCTCACTTATTTAAAAAGAGCTGCGTAGAGTTTTTGAAAAAAATTTAGAGTTTCAAATAAAAAATCTCAGAGTGGGGCCCGCAAGGGGAAAAAAGGAAAAAAAAAAAGAAAAAGAAAAAAAGAGCGAAGACAACAGAAAAGAGAGAGAGAGATTGGAGAAGGGAGGGTCGGGGCGGGTTGTGAGATGAATATCGGGATCGGGTCAAGTTATCCCAAACCTTAAACCAAATTGCTCGAGCCGGGAGGACTGTCTGAACACTGGAACAAAGGGGGGCGGGACCAATCCGATCCGGGTCTCGGGCCGCCCCGCCCCGTTTACATCACTTTCGTCACTGGAACCGACGTATGGGCCGTACCTCAGTTCGGTCGGGTTTTCATTTCTCGCAACCTTTTTCTTGCTACTTCAGTAGTTCTCTTTCTGTTCCAAGCCCCTCTCCTCCGTCACAGAGCTCAACAAAAATAAGTGAGTTCTCATTTCCCTATTGGATTAAGCGGTTAACTTCTTTAATTACCAATTTGTATTGCCAGTTGAAGTTTAGGGCTTTTGGATGAATGGTTGATTTGAACCGATCTGCTTGCTTATGCTTGGTTTTGAATTTTTGGCATTTCTTTTTTCTGTGCATTTTATGTTTGGCTGAGAAAGGACAGGAAAAGAGAACAACATTGGTTTTTTTCCTGAATCGTTACCGCTTGGCTATGGACATTTGCGTTTTTTTTTTTTTCATTGATTGTTTATTATTTCAATATCCTTTTTGTTTACAATTTCCTCAGGTATTCTCGGAGGCCAGACAGTGAAGTAGGGTTTTGTTCTTGATTCTAGTGTTGCTACTTCTTTGTGTCCAATATTTGTTGAGGTATCTTTCCTTTTTCTACCCACTCATACACTTCGCTGAATGGACTTCATTCGTCGTAATATATATATTGTTCGGCAGCAGAAATTACCGCCGGAACTGCTGACCACGCCAACCGGAAATGCAATCGTCGACCTGCCGAACAAAGACAGAAAGAAAGGTGACGGCCGGAGAGGAGGTCTCAGGCCGGAAAACCTCCGATGATTAAGTCAGTAAGTCGCTCAAAAGAAGTTTTATGGAAATAAAGGAGTCAAAGTTTAAGTTGGCAATAGTCAGCTTACCTCCGTGATTCAGTTGTATATCTATATATAGTGGTTTGAGTAATGATTACAGCATACCTATGACTCGACATTACGCACACTGCCGTGTTCCTCTTTTACACTCTTGCTTTAAATGCCCTTCCCCTTCATTTAATGCCTCAGATCCCTCATAAATACACCGTGCCTTTCATTTAATGCTTCTGGTGGTTTAACACGGCATTACAACCTGAATTTCAGGGTCATACTGTCTTCTTGTCGCATCAGCCACCGAATCGTAACGAGATAGACCGATTTAGTTACATCTCCAGAGACAAGTACCTAGTTCAATCCTAACTAAGGTGCATTTATGGTCATGAGCCTTCTTTAAAGGCTGTGGGCCCTAAGTTTGACATTTACTGGCCATCGACATATATGCCGAGCAAACTAGATTCCTCGGCTATAGCCACGTGGTTATACATTGTTTATTGATGTCGAGATTCAGGGTACTCTTTGGAGCACTAACTCTAAATCGTGTACTCACGTACATCACTCACGTGGAACCCTCGTGCCAATAATCAGTTGTTCGGCGAGATGCCACGTGTCCAAACGGAACGTGCTCGGCAAGTGGCTAAGTGGCTTATATGAATTTGCTCGGCACCACGCCACGTGGCACCGGACAAACCTGTTCGGCAAGGGTACATCTTTAGTATTATTATGCCCAACATTTTGCCCCCACTCTGGTCGAGAAAAGATATTTTCCGAGCAGAGTAGCAGAGCAGAATAACCTTACCTCCCTGATCCTTCAACCCTCCTACGCAGTTTGTCGTTTAGTATGTCCCTGACGCGTATCAAATCTGATTGGACTTTTCTCTCTCCTCGTGACGACACGCGCAGTGCCCTTTCAGCTTTTCATCTACTGCGCCGCTTACGCGGTTTCCCAGATACGAGGTGTTAAAACGTGAATGGTCAGAAATTTGAAAATTGGGGCGGTAATAAATGCCATTTTTACCGCCCATTGCCTTTTCGTTGGAAACGCTTCGGTTTCCCTCAGAGATACATACACATATACATATATACCTGATTAATCTTCTCTTACCTCTTTTCTGCGATTTGAGTCTACAGATTTCCCTTGCTTCTTTTCCTCTGAGCTTTCGTCTTCGCAAGCTTTCACCCTTCCCGTCGTCCTTCATTTCCGGTGAGTTAATCCTCTTTTTTCTTCAAATTTTCCGTTATGGGTAGACTCGCGAACGAGCTAAGTTCTGAGGAAAAGGTTAGGATTTTCAAGGAGAAATACCAGATTCCTCAGAACGTAGGTATCAGGCTCGCCGAACAAGGCGAGCGTGAAACAGGGGAATTCCCCATAGTGGCAATCACCGAAGGTGGCCTTAGGTTCCCCCTGCACCCCTTTCTTCGCTCTATGATGAGCATTCTGGACCTTGGCCCTAGGAACCTCACCCATAACTTTTATAGAATCGTTAATGGGGTGATAGAAATAAACAGGCGATACGGATTCCACATATCCGAGTACGATCTTCTTTACTGTTACTCAATCCAGAAGGTGAGGAAGGATGAGAACAGGTGGTACCTGAAATCCCGACCAGAAAAGGCCTTGGTCCACATGCTGCCTGATACGATTAAGTCAGAAAGTGACCTGTGCGTCGTCACAGGTCACTGGACACACGATCCAGACGAAGATCGTTTTCCAATCGTCCCTCGGGTTTCTTTGGGCCCAGGTTGGTTGATTTCAAATCCTACCAGTTCTTATTCTTCTTTACCCTCACTTCTAAGCATACTAACTGTTTGATTTAATATCTGTGCAGGTGTTCAGCTAAAGAAGTTCTGGGCTACTGGCATTCGTGCTGACAAGGACCACTTGAAGGAGGTGTTCAAATTCCTCGGGGGTCCAGATCTTTATCCCTTTGCCAGAGCAGTTCCGATTTTGTTCAACTTCACCCCTTCTCATCAGACATTCATTGCCCCTCCTCAAGGTTTCGCAACTTCGG
Organism: Vitellaria paradoxa; assembly: GCA_019916065.1. Classification (NCBI taxonomy): domain Eukaryota; kingdom Viridiplantae; phylum Streptophyta; class Magnoliopsida; order Ericales; family Sapotaceae; genus Vitellaria; species Vitellaria paradoxa. Next base: position 31,450,949 of record CM034243.1, read on the forward strand.
AGGCTATTAGGCGTCTTCAGTGGTGGTTTCGAGCTTCTGCTGAAGAGAAAGAGAACTACTACGCCTTAAGGCATCCAGGGTGGACTCGCCCCCCTCCATTCGCCATCCCACTTGTTGCCGAGCAAGTTCAAGCCCCTCGAGTTGCAGTTCCTGAGCCTTCCGAACAGCCGAGGAAGCGACAGTTTGTTCTTTTGGACGAGGAGGAAGAGGAAGAGGAAGAAGTTGAGATACCCCCTGCCTTCGACTACGTTTCAGATTTAGAAGGGGAAGAAGAAGAAGTGATGGCCCCGAAGATCGATTACAAGAAGCTCGCCATGGCTAAGGCAAAAGGGCAAAGGGCTGGAGAGGCCCAGAAGAAGAAGGCGGACGAGCAAAAGGCTGTTGGGAAGAGGAAGACTGGTGAGGGGAGTGCCCCTGCTCCTTCTACTGCCGAGCAAATAATGAAGGTCAAAATGGAGAAGGGGAAGGAGCAGGAGGCAGCTCAGAAGAGGCCATCTGGCCCTCCTGAGCAGAAGAGGGCCAGGACACAATCTGCGGACGCGGCTCCAGCGGCCGAGCAGTCGAAGCTATCGAAGGAGGACGCCGCGAGGGGGCCAGCACCTTCCAAGGTCGTGCCACCCACCAAAGACGCTACCACCGAGAACCTCCGAGCCGTTACCTGCTCAACCAGTTGGGCCCGTGCCTCTAGCCATCGAGTATCCGGCCAATCCGGTTCGAGACTCCCCTCCGTTCATTCCAGAAATCCTCATTCCCAGTCTCGAACATCCTCAAGGCCGTCCCTTCACTATCCAAGACACTGCCTTCAACCACGCCGAGGAGTATCTCAAGGGTATCCTCCCTCCTCGGGACGTTCTTAATACGAGGAAGAATAGGACGGAGGAGATCCACAAAACTCTGATGAAGAACATCATCTCTGTAAGTACTATAATATTCCTTTATGTGAATCCTTTCCTTATTATAGTTTTTCCTAACTTTCTGTTCTTTCTGCAGACTTCTCTCCACACAATGGAGTTGATTGCCAGGAGCCGAACATTCGAAACCAGAGCCGAGCTGGATAAAACGGAAATAAGGGAGTTGAAATCAAGCGTGAGGTCCTTGGAGAAGGAGAATAAGAATCTCCAATCCAGCAATGACGCTCTGGCAAAAGAGAGGAGTCAGCTTCAGGACGAAAATAAAGAGATTGAGCATCAACTCAACACTGCCCTTGGCCAAGTTGCTGGAAGCATAGCTCGTGTGCAGTCAATGGATAAGATCCTAAATCATAAAGACGAGGAGCTTTTAGTGGTCAAGGGCAAACTTTCCACGGCCGAGATTGAGTTGTCCTCCATGAAGACTGGGCAGGAGTTACTCATCAAGGAGTTGGAGGCTTCCAGGGCCGAGCAAGAGAGATCAAAGCAGGAGCTTGTCAAACTTCGGGCAGAGCTTGCACTGAAGACTCGAGCCCTGGCAGAGAAGGAAGCTGCCCTCCAGGAGGCCGAGGACAAAGCCAAAGCTGAGGTGGAAGCCCAGATTAACGATTGCGTGGATCAGATGAGGGATGCTCACAACGACTTCTTTCTTGAGGGTTGGGAGGCCGCAATGAAGAAGAACAACGTTGATCCCACCAACCCCATATACAAGGAGGTCCCTTATCCTGATCCAGAACGCCCAATTCCCCAGTTCAGCTTTGAGCGTCCACCTCAAACTCCCTCAATTCATACTGCCGAAGAAACAATTGAGGAGGGAGAGGTTGAGGTGGATAGTGCCCAGAAGGACGTCTCCCAGGCGCTTGAACAGATTGATCTAATAGTGGAGAGAGATCCCACTAAGGGAGGAGAGAAGTGAGCCTTCTTGTATAAATTTTTATTTTTTTTTTATTTGGATGTAATATAAAACTTTTAACTCCAAGTGAATGAAAGCAGTTTGACTTCTGTCTAATTTTGTTTTATTTTTCTCTGTCTTTGTTTCTTTAGAACTGCCGATGAATTGATTGGGGAATGCCTTAACTGGTTTGCTGACAGAATTATAAGGAGCGCAGCCCAGGAGTACCTAGACGTTTTCTCCCACGAAATAGCTACAAACCCTTACAACAAATGTTAATGTCTCATCTTAGATTTAGGATAGCTTCTTTGATTAATAGTTATGTAAAATGTATTGTAACCGTACTCTAAGGCATGTAATGAAAGCTTTTGAATTGTTCACTTTTTACAGTCTGTCTTTCCATTTGTATATTTTATGCTTTATATTGAAGTATGTATGGTGTCTGCATTTGTACCACTTTGCCGAGCAACCACAACTTCTAGCAAAAATACTTTAAATAGTAAACCCTTCAGAGGTAACAAGCTCATGTAGTAATTTGCTTTTCGTAAAATAACTTCAAGCTTTTGTTAAAGAGGCATAACTTTAATAAATCTCACATACCTCGATAAGTTCGGCTGTCCTCTTTCTCATAATAACGGGGGTAACTATCTTCTGACAAATCTTCGCTTTTTAGTCTCATGCCGAGCATCGCGAAATGTGTACCATTATGTTGATACTGGCGTTGTGCTCTTTAGAACATGCTTCTTTTGCTTCCAATTAACAAACCAAGGAATCGAATCTTGATTTTTTAGAAAAAATCGTTTCTAGTCGATGAATAAATCAAGATTGGGCCACCATCAGAAATGATGTGGGTTCTCTTTGTACCAATGGTCGGCAAACCGAGCATGGATTTCTTTGATAATTCTTTTCAGGAGACTGAGGAATTGAATCTCAGTCTAGAGAGCATTTCCTGGTCAATAAACAAACCAAGATTGTACCAACGCTGGGCAAGCCGAGCGTGGTTTCTTTTGATAATTCTTTTCAGAAGACCGAGGAATTGAATCTCAGTCTAAAGAGCATTTCCTGGTCAATAAACAAACCAGGATTGTACCAACGCTGGGCAAGCCGAGCGTGGTTTCTTTTGATAATTCTTTTCAGAAGACCGAGGAATTGAATCTCAGTCTAAAGAGCATTTCCTGGTCAATAAACAAACCAGGATTGTACCAACGCTGGGCAAGCCGAGCGTGGTTTCTTTTGATAATTCTTTTCAGAAGACCGAGGAATTGAATCTCAGTCTAAAGAGCATTTCCTGGTCAATAAACAAACCAGGATTGTGTCAACATCGATGGAGATGGGGCGTTCTTCCCGTATCAATGCTCGGGAAGCCGAGCCTGGCTTTTTCCATGCCACCACCCAAAGTGATGTGGCGTCTTTTTGTTGAGCAGAAAGTGATCTTCAAGCTTTTGAGTTTGCTTTTGCTTTGTAAAAAGGATTGCTTTTCAATATACATACAAAGTCTTTAGTCAACAAATGTGAAGAAAAAATTAATGATAGTACAACTTTAGATGGGCTATATTCCACGGTCTTTTGATTGGCTTTCCCTCCATGTCAATTAACTTGTAGGCGCCATTGCCGAGCACCTCAGAGACGGTGAATGGTCCTTCCCAATTAGCTCCTAGCTTTCCTTCAGTTTGATCTTTCCTGCTTCCCATCAATTTTCTCAGCACCCAATCGCCAGTACGGAATTCTCTACGTCTGACCCCTTTATTGAATTTCTTCCTTGTCTCTTGCTGGTAGTTGGCTAATCTTAGTGCTGCCAGTTCCCTTCTTTCATCAATTAGATCCAGGCTTATTCCCATAGCTTGATCATTCTCCCCTCTGTCAAATGATAGAGTTCTGATGCTCGGGAGGCCAACTTCTAAGGGTATGACGGCTTCGACACCGTAAGCCAGAGAGAAGGGAGATTCTCCGGTTGATCTTCTAGGGGTTGTTCGGTAGGTCCACAGTACTGATGGCAATTCATCCACCCATCTTCCTTTTGCCGCTTCCAGTCTTTTCTTAATCCCATTGAGAATGACTTTGTTTGTAGCTTCAGCTTGACCATTGCTTTGGGGGTAAGCAGGTGTAGAGTAAATATTCTTGATTCCATACCTAGAACAATATTCCCTAAACGGGGCACTGTCAAATTGCGTCCCATTGTCGGAAATAAGTGTCCTAGGGATGCCATACCTGGTAATGATGTTCTTCCAAATAAATCGAATGGTATCAGCATCTTTGATGTGAGCTAGGGGTTCTGCTTCCACCCACTTAGTAAAGTAGTCGGTGCCGACCACTAAGAACCTTCTATTTCCCGAAGCGGAAGGCAGAGGCCCCACAATATCAAGTCCCCATTGAGCGAACGGCCAAGGGCTGGTAAGCGGGCTGAGTTCCTGGGCTGGCTGATGAGGAATGGGAGCGAACTTCTGACATTTCTTGCATCTCCGAACATAGGCCTGAGCGTCATATCCCATCTTCGGCCACCAATACCCTTGAGTAATTGCTCGGTGTGCCAGTGATCTGCCCCCAGTATGTGCTCCACAGACACCTTCATGAAGCTCGTAAAGAAAGTCTTGCACTTTATCGGGATGAACACAAAGGAGATAGGGGCCTGTGAATGACTTTTTGTATAACTTCTGGTCGGGAGAGAGCCAAAACCTGGTGGCTTTTATTCTTAGCTTCTTTGCTTCTGTTTTGTCTTCGGGAAGTGTTCCGTCCTTCAAGTAAGCGATGATTGGATCCATCCAAGATGGGGCTGGGTCAGCACACATTATCTCTACGTCTTTCGTTATGCTCGGCCTTTTTATGACTTCCATAAAGACCTGGTCAGTTAGCCTTATTCGAGAAGAGGCAGCTAGCGTTGCAAGTGCATCAGCATGAGCGTTATGATCCCTGCCAATGAGCTCCACGCTAGCTTTATTGAAGCCTTCGATTCTCTTCTTTGCTGCTTCTAGATACTCTGCCATCTTTTCGCTTCTAGCCACATACTCACCCTTTAGCTGGTTAGCAACCAACTGAGAGTCAGTCCTTACTACGATATCATCTGCCATCAGGCGCCGAGCAATGTCGAGTCCAGCCAGGAGAGCTTCATACTCCGCCTCATTATTAGTGACTTCAAACTCGAGTTTTATTGCATATTCTATTGAGACCCCTTCTGGTGTAGTCAGAACTATGCCTACGCCGCCTCCTTTTCTAGTCGAAGACCCATCAACCTCGATTTGCCAAGTTTGTTCGGCCTCATTATGTTCGGCCGGGGCAGACTTTATTTCAACATGCCACACTTCTTTTGTCTGACCACAGGCTGGTGTGGAAAATTCCGCTACAAAATCGGCCAGGACTTGAGCCTTTATCGCGGTTCTTGGGATGAACTTTATGTCGAATGCGCCAAGGGAAACTGCCCACTTTGCTAGTCGGCCCGATACATCAGCCCTCTTTAAAACATGGCCAATTGGCTGATCGGTGACAACTTGAATGGTGTGTGCATGGAAATAATGGGCTAGCTTCCTGGATGCCATTATTAGTGCCAGGGTCAACTTCTCTAGGGGCAGATATCTGGTCTCTGCTCCTTGCATTGTTTTGCTCACATAGTAAATAGGATGCTGCTTCCCTTGTTGCTCTCTCAGCAAGACGGCACTGACTGCATGCTCTGAGACTGCCAGATATAGCTGCAAAATATCCCCCGGCTGCGGTGTTGACAATATTGGGACAGTTGTTAGGTATTCTTTAAGCTTTTCTAGTGCCGCATCCGCCTCAGCATCCCATTGCATCTTATTGGCCCCTTTGAGCAGCCTAAAGAATGGCCGGCACTTGTCGGATGATCTGCTAATAAACCGGTTGAGTGCCGCCACCATCCCTGTGAGCTTCTGTACCTCCTTTTTTGTGCGCGGGGGCGAAACAGATTGGATGGCACGTATTTGCTCGGGATCAGCTTCAATTCCCCTTCTGCTCACCAAGTGGCCCAAAAATTTACCCGAGCCAACTCCGAAGGCACACTTGGCAGCATTTAATTTTAACCCATACCGATCAAGGGTAGAGAAAACATGTTGGAGATGTTGGAGGTGTGTGTTCGGCTCCTTGCTTTTTACCACCATATCATCAATGTAGACCTCCATCGTCTGCCCGAGGTCTTTTTTGAATATTTTTGTAACCAGCCGTTGATAGGTGGCTCCAGCGTTCTTCAGCCCGAATGGCATAACTCTATAACAGTATATGCCTCGCGGGGTTATGAAAGAAGTTTTTTCCTCATCAGGGCCGAACATAGGGATTTGGTGATATCCCCTATAGGCGTCCAGGAACGACATCCTGGAACATCCAGCAGTAGAATCAACGAGTTGGTCGATCTTTGGCAGAGGGAATGGATCCTTAGGGCAGGCCTTGTTCAGGTCTGTGTAGTCTACGCAGACTCTCCACTTCCCATTCTTCTTTTTGACCACGACCGTATTAGCTAACCACTCCGGGTATGAGACCTCCCGAATGGCCTCTGCCTCTAACAGTCGGCCGACCTCCTCAATGACAGCTTCTGCGTGTTGCAGAGCTGATCGCCTTGCTTTTTGTACCACAGGCTTTACCTCCGGGTTCACATTCAACTTATGAGTCATGACTTCGGGGGAAATGCCTGGCATTTCGTGTGGAGTCCAGGCGAACGTTCCAATATTCTTCAAGAGCATCTCCGTTAGCTCTAGTTTTTCCTCGGCGCTCAGGTTGGCGCCGATCAGGAAGAATTTATCATCCTCAACCGGGCCAATTTGATATTTCTCCAAACCCTCTATTGCTTTCATCTGCGGATCACCACCGACATCATCGATCTTTGGAGTGTCCTCGGGTAGTTCCGCCAGCTGGACCTGTTCGGGGATCATTTTGGACTTTAAGGCTGCAGAGAAACACTTTTGGGAGGTATTCTGATCCCCCAAAATAGAAATCACTTCCCCGCAATAGGGGAACTTCAGCACTTGGTGGTAGGTTGAGGGGATCGCCTTCAGAGCGTGAATCCACGATCTCCCTACTATAGCATTGTAGGAAGAGGGGGAATCCACAACAGTGAACTCAACCTCTTGCTCCACCGGACCCACGCGGACAGGAATGACGACTCTGCCCAGAGGCCAGACAGGAGCAGAATTGAATCCTATGAGTGGGCATTCTGCCTGGTTCCAGATCTTCTTCAGTTAGTCCGAGCTTCTTAAATAAGCTCAGGAACATAACTTCTGTTGAGCTTCCTGCATCTACCAGGATTCTCCTTACTTCTGAATTAAACATGCCCAAGTGACCACTAGGGCATCATTGTGCGGCAGCTGAACACCAGGATGTTCGTCTTCATGAAAAGTGATTTCCTCCATGGCGGCTGTCCTTGGGCGCTTGCTTCGGCTGACCCGCGACGCCCAAAATTTCTTTGCTTGGTGGATTAGGGGCATGATTGATGACACTCTGGGGTCGTCGTTCCATATGAATCACGTGGATGACTGCAGGTCTCGGGACATCTCTGCGCGCCCTGGCCCTTGGTGGGGGTTGTGCCTCTTCGGCTGCCTCCTCCTCGGCAGTCTCTTCTCGTTGCCTCCTTGGCTCTCTATCCTGTGGGGCTGCTTCTCTGGTTCTGCCCTCATCGACGAACTCTTTAAGGTGGCCTCTGCGCACCAATTCCTCCAGATGATGTCGTAGCGATCGGCAGGCTCCGGTGCGATGTCCCTTGTCTTGATGATACGCGCAGTAGTTTTTGGAATTCTCCTTTCCAGGGAAATCCGGCAGCTTTCCGGGCCATCTGAAATATGGCCTATTTTTTATTTGGGGAAGGATCTTGAAGATTGGCTCTTTGAACACCGTATTAACCGCTTCGAAGACTGACTTCCCCTCGTCAATGAATCGGCGGCCGTCTCCCCGTCTTTTCTCTCTTGTCTGGCCCTGGGATCTCCTTTCTTTCTGCTCGGCCGGCTGTGTCTCGTCCTCCACCTTGGCGTACTTCTCGATTCGGCACATAAGATCTGACATGTTGGCTGCTGGCTTTTTGGTCAAGGAGAGCCACAGCCTATCCTCCTTCCGCAGCCCCAATTTGAACGAGGTGACCGCCAATTGCTCCGAGCATTCTCCCACCTCATTGTAGAGCTCCAGGTAACGGCGGGAATAATCTCTTAATGATTCCCCGGACTTTCTTTTCATTGTGAGGAGAGCGTCAGCGGTTTTAGGCTGTTTTGTGTTAGCCAGAAACCGGGTAACGAACTCCTCCGCCAGTTGCTGCCAACACTGAATACTGCCAGGGGGCAGTTTATGGAACCACTGAAGCGCTGTATCCCCCAAACTAGAAGGGAATACTTTGCACATGAGGTGGTCGTTACTGTTCTATAACGTCATGGCCTGCATGTAATGACGGTAGTGGGCCAGGGGGTCAGTTCTCCCATCGTAGAGATTAAGCCTCGGAGTTTGGAATTTCTCCGGAGGCTCCGCATCAATTATTTCATCGACGAATGGGGAGGCAGAGATTCGCCCCAAGGCTTTCCTTGCCATCATTCGTGTGCTCTGGCCCTGAGCACTCCATTCCTCTGCTTGCCCCCAGTCTTCCATCTTTGCCTTTCCCGCTTTCTTACGCTTTAAGGTTAGCTCTTCTTGGTCCGAGCTATTCGCCTCCTCTGAGTGCGCCTCCAGCATCTTTTTTGAGGAATTCCTTTGGTGATGCGCTTTGATGGGCGCGTCAACATCGGATCTCACGTCACGTTTTGCGACCGGTTTAGCACGGCGCGAGTCCTTCCTGGAAGGAGAGACATCACGTCGCGAGCGAGAGCGCACCTCCTTCTGTTCATGGGTGTCCCCGTCATCCTCATCAGTGGGGTCCTCGTAAAGAGCATCGTAACCTTCATCAGATTCCGAGTCGGATTGACCAGAATCAGCAGTATGGCTAGCAGGGGGTTTTCCCTTTTCTTTACTCAATTCCAGCAGAATCTCCTCCAGTTCTGCCTGCTTTTCACTGGCCTTAGCCATCAGCTCTTCTCTCCGTTTCAATACCTGAGGATCCTCCGTTTTTCTTTTCCGGGCGGACTCCAGACCTGGAGTCCGGATAACCAACGCACTCCCTTTAGTTTTGGCAGGAGTGGAAGTGTCTCCTGCCCGTGGAGATGGTGGTGGGGTAGTGTTTCCTCCTGAGGTCATTATGTGGACAAATATTGGAGACTTAACAAAGAAACAAGAAAAAAGCTAGTGAACACGACGATGAGCTAGACAACGAGCCCCACGGTGGGCGCCAAATGTTCGGCAGCAGAAATTACCGCCGGAACTGCTGACCACGCCAACCGGAAAATGCAATCGTCGACCTGCCGAACAAAGACAGAAAGAAAGGTGACGGCCGGAGAGGAGGTCTCAGGGCGGAAAACCCTCCGATGATTAAGTCAGCAAGTCGCTCAAAAGAAGTTTTATGGAAATAAAGGAGTCAAAGTTTAAGTTGGCAATAGTCAGCTTACCTCCGTGATTCAGTTGTATATCTATATATAGTGGTTTGAGTAATGATTACAGCATACCTATGACTCGACATTACGCACACTGCCGTGTTCCTCTTTTACACTCTTGCTTTAAATGCCCTTCCCCTTCATTTAATGCCTCAGATCCCTCATAAATACACCGTTCCTTTCATTTAATGCTTCTGGTGGTTTAACACGGCATTACAACCTGAATTTCAGGGTCATACTGTCTTCTTGTCGCATCAGCCACCGAATCGTAACGAGATAGACCGATTTAGTTACATCTCCAGAGACAAGTACCTAGTTCAATCCTAACTAAGGTGCATTTATGGTCATGAGCCTTCTTTAAAGGCTGTGGGCCCTAAGTTTGACATTTACTGGCCATCGACATATATGCCGAGCAAACTAGATTCCTCGGCTATAGCCACGTGGTTATACATTGTTTATTGATGTCGAGATTCAGGGTACTCTTTGGAGCACTAACTCTAAATCGTGTACTCACGTACATCACTCACGTGGAACCCTCGTGCCAATAATCAGTTGTTCGGCGAGATGCCACGTGTCCAAACGGAACGTGCTCGGCAAGTGGCTAAGTGGCTTATATGAATTTGCTCGGCACCACGCCACGTGGCACCGGACAAACCTGTTCGGCAAGGGTACATCTTTAGTATTATTATGCCCAACATATATATATATATATATATATATACAATGCTTGGGGAATTTCTGATTTTCAAATCCTTAATTTGTATCTGGCGAAGAATTTAACAACTTTCGAAGCTCATTCTATATGTTACTTGCGTTGATCTTGTTATGCTTTGGAATGTTGTGGTCTTCCTCTTCTTATGTTTGCTGATGTCATATTTTTGGGCAGAGCTTTTGTTTAACCATTTGATGCCGTAGAGGGCAACAATGGTCGCTAAGAAAGCAAATGGTGCTGTTTCTGGCTCCAATTTAGGCCCCAGTAGTGATGATGCTGTTAATACTTCCCAAAACGAGACAATAGTATCCAGCCTAATGATGATGAACGCCAAAGATGTAAGCAAAATAAGTATCAAAATAAATATTATCCGTATCTGAATATATGAATATCAGAATAAATTAATGCAAAAAACTCATACCTGTTTCTCTCATGATTTTACTTTGTCTTGTGATTTCGCCATCTCTTAAACTAGAAAAATAGAGCTAAATTATCTAAATTATTAGGGCTTGATATTTTTCTCTATCACAATCAATATGACAGTTATCAATGAGAGAAACTGTCTCTATATTGTGAAGAGATGAGACCTAGCCATATATATAGGGTAAATCCTAATGTCTCCCATAATAGGCTTAGACTGGACTAACAATTGGTTCACACTAATGGTTTAACCTCATTATCTTTATTAGATGTACATAAATACAACAATATAGATCACAGTCAAATGAACCTTATCATGTTGGTCTCCAACATTAATTTAGTTCTAACCCTTTTTGACAAAAATAAAATTGATTAGTGTATACTCAATATACAGAAAATTCCAAAAAAAAAAGTGGTCTTTCTCCTCAAAATGAAGACAATGAGGAAAATTTAAGCAAAGAAGTAATGAATGAGGAAAATGAAATACTTTGGAAGAAGTGTGGAAGAATTGCAATGCAAGAAGAGGATAATGAAGAAGCTGTGGTAGATGAAATGGAATGGCATGAAGAAAATGGTATGGAAGAAGAAAAAATTAATGAACTAAATGCAATAGAAGTAAAAGGTAATGAGCAAAATGTAACAGACAGAGGGGAAAGAAGAAGAAAATGAGGAAAACATAGTTGAACAAGCAAAAAATGAAAAAAAAAAAAAAAAGAAAGAGCTAGGAGCAAATTCTCAGGAAAAAATCAAAAGATCGAGGAAACAGGAACTAAGAAGGTTATACAAGGGGGCTCTGAGATAGTGGCCCCTAAAGCAGAGGATAAGCCAGGATCAATGGATCATCAAGCAAAAAGGTTTCAAAGAGGGCTGAGAGCCTGGGGATGATTTTTATGTGCAGTTCGCAGACAAAACAGGATTGCTATAGATACAAGGTTTCTTAGGAAAAGTTTATAAAGATATGAGGCTGTTTTTGTAGGTATGAGGCTGTTTTTGTTTGATTTTGAACTGAGACTGATGTATGCTATACACAAAGCTGTAGGACCTGTGGTTATTATATTTATAAAGAGATGAGTGATTTACTGAATAGATTGAATAGATTGAGGAGTGACAATAGATTGAATAGATTGAGGAGTGACAATCAAATGGGTGTCAGATTGTTATTTATAATCATACACAATAAATACTGTATAGATAACTTAGACTAGATAAATTATCCCAAAACTTAAGTACATCATCCCTGGGACAAAAAATAATATATTTGTTTGTTTGTCATGTAGCTTTTTCTTGTTATTAAATAATATCCTGCGACAATTTAAGCTTTACATGGGAAATGGATGGAACTTCATGTCCTTTTATCCATTTTTTCTCTAAATTTATTAATAGTTTATATGTATATGTAATGGTCGAACTACAAAGAAAGTATAGTTGTCTTAATTTAAATTTTGGGTCGAGTTGAAAAGATTTGAAAAATAATGCTATCCAGTGATTAGGCTCAGGTTCTAATTTATAATCCAACTTTAAGTTGGATTTGAGCAGGTTTCTAATCCCTTGGGTTGGGCTTGATTGAGTGCCGAACTCGCCTGAGTTGCACCAACTAGGCGCTGACAACCATTTCCTTTCTTCTTTCTTTGGGCAAAATTCAATTTTTTTTTTTTTTCGCACTTGTTAATTGCTTCCAAAAAGCCATGCAATTTTAATTCCACCAATTAAGATATTTATGTTATGTTTGAATTTAGAAAAGAAAAAGAAAAATTTTAATTATTTATAAGTATTTATTTTATAATTAAATATATATATATATATATATGTATATTTACAAATATCTAGTAATTTGTTTTTAAGGCAATTCCTAATCTAATAAAAATGTTTTATTCACGCTTCAGTTTTCTTTTTTTAAATCTTTTTTCCCCCTTCTATGAAGACAAGCATCCGAACATGATGTTAACCACTTACCAAAAAAAAAAAAAAAAAACATGATGTTAACCTGCATTTGTATCTCATATTTGATGTTAACCTGCATTGATGATATTTGCACTCTGTAATTTGCTTGTCCTACTACTATCTATATATACTTACTAGTTATTACTGATGCTTGAAGGTACAAAAATATAATTTGATGTATAAATAATTTAAATTTAAATATATAAAGTAAACTTACATAAAAAAGTATAAAAATAACTTATAAAAATAAAAATTATTATTTATTACAAATATTATCACTTTTTTAATATTAATTTAAAATCTTTTATATAAAAAGTATTTAAAAAAATATAGAAAGAGTGAGAGAAAAGAATAATTTTGGTCATTTAGCGAATTCAACTGTTAAAAATATCTTAAATTTAAAATTTAAAATTTCTTTATTGTATAAATGATATTTTTTTATGTAAAAAGTATTAAAAGATATAGAAAGAGTGAGAGAAAAAAAAATAATTTGGCCATTTAGCAAATTTAATAGTTGAAAATATCTCAAATTTAAAATTTTAAACTTCCTTGTTATATAAATGATATATAATGTAAAAGTTTATATAATTAAAATTTAAGTTTTAAGTTCATTAAACTTGAAATTTTAATTTAAATATTTATTTTTAATAAAATTTTTAAAAATTTAAAATTTAAATATATTTTTTAAATAAAAAAATTTACTTGATTTTGTGTAATAGGTATTCATATATTATTTAATAATAAGAGATAATATAAGTAAAATATAGTTTGTATAATTTTACAAAATATAATATATGTATGTATAGTTTTACAAAATATAATATATATATTTATTTGAATTTCAAATTTTAAATTTAAATGATATGTTTTATTATACAGATATATAGTAAGTGATGACGTGGTGATGAATAGGATAAATGTCAAATTAAAAGACGTGTTTTATTACAGAAATGTAGATAGATAATCAAAGTAAAAGAAAATTTATGAGAAATTATCATTTTATTTTTTTAAAGAGTTTAGCCCTTCTGTGTTCTATTTTTTAACACTTCTACATTTCTTTCCCATGGTAAATTCGAAAAGCACGCGCATCCAATTCTTTAACTCGCGTTCATCTTGGCAAACGACATTATTAACAATTAAATTGGAGATAATCATAATCTTGTTTAAAACAAAAGAAGGGTGTATTTGCAGTAATAAAAAAATGATAAAATTTAATAAAAATTATGAATTTATAATTTGTAAAGTAAAGTAAAAAATAGGTAATTTTTAAAAATTTTTAGTATTTTTTTAGCATTCTTCAGGGTTCTAAACGAAACTGAAACTGAAATGAGATAGACAAAGTGATGATCGGAGAGAGATTTTGTCTCGTCAATGAGATATACAACGAGTGAAGTGTTGTTGCCAAACAGTGTCTTTCACTCTTGGGAGCCAAATTCAGGATGACCCAAGACAAAAAAGTCTGCTCCCATGGTTGAGTAGCTTACTTGGCTAGCTTCTTCCCTCTTGAAGAGTCAAACAACACCGTGTATTTTTGGAAGGTTGCCGCGATGATTATGACTAAGTGCTAGTTTGGTAAATCATTAAAAAAAAAAAATTACTTTCAACTTTTTATCATTTTTGCTATTGAAATTTATTAAATATATAACTTCATTCTCACGCACAAAATCACCCACTTTTACCAATTTATCCCAATTTTTTTTCAACTTTTACAAATTTTAAACAAACCCATAATACGACATATATTAATCCATTAATAAAAGTTACTGAGAGGTCCCATTTAGAAGTTAAATATTTAATAACTGTTGGTAATTTTTTAACAGAAGTTAGTAGGTGAATTTTTTGTGTGTTTGATAAAAGAAATAAAAAATTTTAGTAACTTTTGATAATTTTTAAGTATTTCATAAAAATTTTAATAACTTTTGAATTAGATTGAAATGAATAACCATTATATCTCCCGCTAATTCAACAAAATTTTATGTTTTGATAATCAACCAACTCACCAAAATTAACAACTCTTAATGTTTTAGCCAAATATCTAAAATACTAGAAGTTGATTTTTTTTTACACTTTCTTACTCCTCCAAACAGGACGTAAGAATTTATAAAAATTTACATGCCAAACTGGTCCAATTGATCTATATAAGTGGGTCCTACTAGCAAGTTTAGAAGGTAAATTCTACGATTATTCGTCGTGATTGATTGATCGATGTTAAAAATTAAGTCACGCAATTCAAGAGATTGATCAATAGTTACGGATTGAAGATTGCGCTTTTCTTCGAAAACACTAAAAAATTGGACTTTGACTATTCCACAAAGGCTAGCTTTAGTCGTCCCGTAAACTTCGAACTGTCGGGAAGTAGGTCTTAAAAAAGAGGGTCAACTTATGCAACTCTTATCCTAGGCTTGGTTTTCAATTACCTTGTAACCTTAAAATTTGTTTCAAAAACGGATGTAATAATATCTAATTTCTCGTGCTTGGAGCGCACAAAGAAATTAATAATTGTTAAACTGTTTGTATTAGATATTAAATTGATAAAAATATTATTTTATTGTTTTATCAATTCAACCTATTGAAGAGGTATTTGAAGGGCTAAAAATTAGAAAAAAATATGACACGTCAGTTATTTTTGGAATTTGAAAAATAAACTCAAACTTGTTAATAAGATTCGTTCCCAAACGCGATTGAATGACCCATTCTGATTTTCTCATGTTGTGTCTGAATTTTGAGGAAAAGTTAGTAAAATTTAGTAAATATGCATGAAATACGAAAATAGCTAAAAATTTATAAAAATTCTAAAACTTTATAAAATCTTGTAACATTTGATTTTTCAAACAGCATCTAAAGAAGGATATTTGGAGTGATAAAAATGAAATAATTTGAAATAATTTGTGAATTTGTGATTCGTATATTAAAATAAAAAGTGTATAATTTTAAAATTTTTTTAACATTTTTTAATACACAAAATGCACATACTACTTTTTTAACTCATCAATTTGCCCACATGCCCAGTAGTTGATGTTACGTGGGAATCTCTCCCCTGTTATTTTTGTTTAGCCAATCTGTCTTGACTTTTATTAAGACTTTAATCCACGCTTGCTCAGAAAACACGAACAAGCCAAAAAAAAATTACGAACAAGAAAGGCCGTTTGAAGTTTTAAAAAAATTAAAAAAAAAATTAATGAATGAAATTGATGTGATGTAAAAATGATAGATGGTAAAATATGATTGTAGGGATTTAAAACTTTTTAAAATTTTTTAAAATTTTTTGAGTTTTATTGTGATCGCAAACGAACCGGGATGTAATACACACACGTATAGATATATTATATATATATATATATATACACACAGACACACACAAGCACAGTCACGCAAAATAGTCAAGGAGAGAGGATGAAAGGAAAATTCTACGAGTTCAAAATAAAAAATTCCAAAACGCAATGTTTAGTGGAAAACGCGGTTATAAATTGTCTTATAAGGTAAACTAAAAAAAAGAAGCATCAATGGCTTATTCTTCTTCTTCAACTCCTCTGCTTCTTCTCTGTCTCCTCTTCCTCGTTACTCTTATTTCCTCCGGCTCTGTTCTCGCCATCTCAAAATCCGATTGTAATGTTAAACCGGGATCATCCTTATCGGCGTCTAAAAACGACGACGCTTCATGGGTTTCACCCTCGGGCGAATTCGCCTTCGGATTCCAACGTCTCGAACCCCCATACGAAGAAGATCTCTTCTTGCTAGCCATTTGGTTTGCCCAAATACCAAACAAAACAGTAGTTTGGTCCGCAAACGATTCTCCGGCAAAGGAAGGATCGAGAGTCAGCATCACCAATAAAGGTGAGCTCGAACTCTACGACCCTCAAGGCAACTCGATGAAGAAGTTTGGAAATGGCACCGGAGATTCTTCAACCTGCGCCGCTATGCTCGACACGGGGAATTTTGCAATCTTGGGCGAGAATTCGAGTCCTCTGTGGGAGAGTTTCCGCGAACCCACTGACACAATCTTGCCTGGACAAGTACTGGGAGAGAATAGAAGGCTTGTAGCTCGCGATTCGGAGAAGAATTACTCCGACGGGGGGTTCCAGCTTCGGATGCAGGGCGATGGGAATCTCGTGCTCTACAGCGTATCCATGCCGACTGAAGTCGTCTATGGAGCTTACTGGGCTAGTGGAACTGTGAACCCGAATACCACCTCTGAGCTGGTGTTTGACGAGGTTGGGTCAATCTATCTCAGGCAAGGGAATCTGCGTTCGTACGAGCTCACACCCAAGAACATGGGTTCAAACAAGGAGTTTTATCACATGGCCAGGATTGATTATAATGGCTTCTTTAAGTGAGTGTCTTTTCGTGTTTGTATCTAAATATTTGTAAAATTTTAATGAACATGCTAAATAATTAATTTAGGATAAATTATATTTTGTATTTGATAATTTACTATCAATCTCAATTCGATACATTATTTTAAATCTTTTCATTTTGTGTTTTACACTTTTAAATCATCAAATTCCTCAAAATAAACATAGCCTTAGGGTACTAAGTGTGGTTTACCCATTAATTAATTTTAAAATCAAATCAAATAGTTTTTGTGTTCAAGTTGCATTTTGGTTTCATTTATGGGATTGCTACCACTATCTTTCAGGATTTATAATTATCCAAGGAAGACAGACTCCACAGGGGATGCGATTTGCCCTTCATCACCACACTGGTCAGAGGTTCAGAGATTTCCCAAAGACATCTGCACTTCTATAATGATGGGGCTTGGCAGCGGTGCATGTGGATTCAACAGCTACTGCGTTGCCACAAATGGAACGCTGAATTGTTTATGTCCGGAAGGGTATTCCCTCGTAGATCAGAACGATGACAGAAAAGGCTGCAAACCGAATTTTCAGCTGCCGAGCTGCCAGACAGATGGATGGGCAACGAATCCAGACCTCGTAGAGTTCAAGGAATTGAAGGGCACGGACTGGCCGTTAGCGGATTATGAACTGCAGTCTGGAGAAGAGGTAGACAAAGATGTGTGCTCCCAATTTTGCCTCAGAGATTGTTTTTGTGCTGTTGCTGTATATAGAGACAACATGTGCTTTAAGAAGAAGCTTCCTCTTTCCAATGGAAGGAAAACGAGCACTTTCAATGGAACTGTTCTTTTGAAGGTTCCTAAGGGGAATATTGCAGATTTCCAGAATCGTTCAAAGAAAGACCAGTCCACCTTGATCATAATCATTTCAGTATTCCTTGGCAGCTCTGTGTTTATCAATTTCCTTCTGTTGCTATTCATCTTTGGGGCTGTTTTGTTCTCGTATCACAAGAGATTGCAGAACATCCACTCAAACTCATTCCCAATGAACGTGATAAGGTATTCATACAAAGAGCTCGAACAAGCAACTAGCGGGTTCAATGAGAAGCAGGAGCTGGGAAGAGGTGCTTTCGGGACGGTTTACAAAGGGGTCTTGCCATCGGACCCTAAGAGGTTCGTCGCCGTCAAGAGGCTGGACAAGGTCGTACAAGAAGGCGAGAAGGAATTCAAGACGGAAGTGAGCGTGATCGGACAGACTCACCACAAGAATTTGGTTAATTTGGTCGGTTATTGCGACGAAGAAGATCACAGGCTCTTGGTCTACGAGTACATGAGAAATGGCTCCTTGGCAAGCTTTCTTTTTGGGATCTCTAGGCCTAATTGGAACCAAAGAATACAGATTGCGCTCGGAATTGCGAGAGGGTTGATGTATTTGCACGAAGAGTGCAGTACTCAGATCATACATTGTGATATAAAGCCTCAAAACATACTTTTAGATGACTATTTTGTGCCAAGAATATCAGACTTTGGATTGGCGAAACTTTTGCTGGCTGAGCAAACTCGCGCTGCGCGCACTGGATTGAGAGGGACGATTGGTTATTTTGCTCCCGAATGGTTTAGGAAAGGGTCCATATCAGTTAAGGTAGATGTGTATAGTTTTGGGGTGATGTTGCTCGAGATCATTTGTTGCACTTCGAGTGTTAGATTTGCCATGGGAGATCAAGAGGAGGCGATGGTGGATTGGGCTTATGACTGCTATTGCGAAAAAAGGCTGGAAAGCTTGGTGGAAAATGACGAGGAGGCAAGGAATGACATGAAGACGGTTGAGAGGCTTGTGATGGTTGCAATTTGGTGCATTCAAGAGGACCCTTCGCTGAGGCCTTCCATGAGGAAGATCACTCAAATGCTTGAGGGGGTCGTTGAAGTCTCTGTTCCTCCGCGTCCTTCTCTATTTATCAGTGTATCTTGAAGTTATATAAATGTTGTTGTTGTTGTTTTTTTTTTTTTATTTTATTTTTTAGTTACGTTACCTGTATAATGCTCTAGATTTTCATAATCTGAAAACTTGGAGTGTCACTTTGGCATTAGTCAATGGGATCGAAAATAAAGAAAAATAAATTTTATTTCAATGGTTAAGTCATATGGTATGACTGTTAAATCAAGTGTCAAGTTTATACATATGAATAAGTAAAATTAAAGTTATTAATACGTCTCTCAAATTCATGTAAAATAAATAATTTTAAATAAATATATTATTATATAAAAATAATTTTATGACTCATCTTAAATAATTACAATAATATAGTTACAAAGAAGATATCTATATGTCTAATACAAAACAAATGATCAGTAGTTTACAACCAAAAGTTTTTGAATAGCGACAACTATAATCATATCTTATCTGAAAAAATATTTCTCATAAAAGGGTGAGCTACTAATTCAAGTAATCAATTTTTTTGAGTGTCTAAATGATATGAGCATGCTGCTACACTGCATAGGTGAGTTGATTAATCACATAAATTAACATTTAATGATCTAACTTGTGATTGATCATGAATTAGTTGAATAATTGCTTATTTACTAGCATTTATCAATTCCCCCCAATTCAGATGAAGAAGGGCAAAAAGACTTAAACGCTCACAAAGGAATGCAAAGAGGTTAAAAATGCAAAGATTGCTAAATCATTTGGACCCAATCCAGATGGACCACTATTCGCACGACCATTCGAAGGACAGAGAGAGAGCTGATTTTGTGAAGTGATTAAAAAAAATTGACTAAGGGATCGTTTTGTTTAAAAAAAAATGGTTATCCAGCTTTTTGGGTAGTTTTTTTTTTTGGTCTTATATGTCTTTTTTTTAATAAAATTTGATTTTTTTTTAGAAGATATAACTTTTAGGCATATTAATTACATTCATAAAAAAATTTAAGAAATTCTCATTCATTTGAGCAAAAACTATCCGTTTGACTAAAAAAGTAACAAAAAATTTAATATTTTTTCTTCTAGCTTTTACTCAAATTGATGTGAATTTTTAAATTTTTTTTTAACGAATGTGATTAACACGTCTAAAAAATATAACTTATAAAAGAAAATCGAATTTTGGTAAGAAAAAAAATTATATATAATAATAAAAAAAAACCTAACAAAAAAGTTAGGAGCAATTTGTATCCAAACGAAGCCTAAGTGCTGATCCATCATCTGGAACCCAGTCCGATCTGTTCCTCGTTCGCGCCTTCGTGCAGGGGACAGAAGCAAGCGACCTAAAAAAGCCTAAAAATTTTGACTATTATGGGACACCATTCATACGCTGGTCCAAATGACTACTCGTGCAAAAGCACGTACAGATGGCAAAAAACTTGTAAATCCTAAAGACTGAGATTTTCATTTTCTAATTATTATAGTAATTATAATTATTATTTAATTTTATTTTGAGCCTAAATTTATTTTGGAAGAGAATATTGAATTTTGGTTAAAAAAAAAATGAGCTTGCCTCTTAGTTTTCTTGTTTTAAAAGAAAAAATGATTAAACGTTCAACGTTTGGAGTTCCCTGATATTTTATGCATCCAATTTAACAATTCCATTTCGATTTATTTTATTTTATAAATATATGGTTTCTAAATTTTATAGAGATAATTAAAATTATGTGAGAATTCAGGTTGCCGCATGGTATATTATTACTTAAAAAAATTATAAAATTAATCATAGTCAGAATTAGTTAAATTTTAAAAATTATTTTTATATATTATAATTGATAATATTTTATCATACTTTAACATCTTAAGATCTATTTGATATACTTATTTTGGATCCATTTTTCATTTTACGTTTTTTAAAATCAGGAAAACAACTCAAAATGTATTTGGTCATTCGTGATTTCAAAACATATTTTAAAAAAACTGAGCGTGGCCTTTAGCTCAGTGGTTGAGAGCCTCTCCTGCCCGCTCATGACTTGAGTTCGAGTTTTCCCCCTCCCCCTTAAAAAAAAAAAAAAATTCACCTTTCAAAAAAAAAATATATATTTTAAAAAAACAGAAAACGGGTTGACTCATAAATGTAAAATAGATAAAAGTCGTTTTCAACTTGTTTGACCCAAAATAAGGAAAATATCAAAACATGAAAAATAGAAAATGTTAAATAAATACGTTTTTGATATCCTTAAAATTTGAATTTCAAAATAAAAATAAAAAACAAAAAATAAATCAAATGCCACTATAATATTTTTGTGTCCTAATTTAATATTTTACAATATTAAAAATATAACGTTAACATTTTTTCTTGTCATGCAAAACATTAAATTTTACACATACGTATTGATATAAAATTATAATAATTAAAAAAATATAATATAACATTCTAATGATTGTTATGGACCAATGGTTAAAGACTTATTTCATTTGAATAATAATGTGCCTGGGGTTTGAAACTTGGAAAACACTAAATTGTTAGGGTAAATCACATCTGGATTCTTTAAATATTCGAGTAATTACAAACAGATCCTTTTAACATTTAAAAATTACACATAAACCTGTAAATATTTGGATGATTACACATGAATTCCCTTCGTTAGTAATGCTGTTACGATTTTTGAATCCCTATTCTCTTTTTTTCTTCTTCATCTTCTTTTCTTTTTTTTTTTTTTAAACACATGGAGAGAGAGATACAAATATGCAAGTGAAAGATAAAGAAAAAATTGAATATGATAAGAAACTTTTTGTTTAATTTTCTTGTTATTTTTTTTTTATAAAAAAAATTTTGACAAAACTAATTCTAAGATACAATCAACAAATATTATAGTATATAAAATATACTATGGATGATTTTCAAAAAATATAAACAAAAAGTATGAGTGAAATTAGAAAATAATGAGCCAAAAAAATCTATTAAAACCCTAAAGAATCATATTCAAAATATGAATAATAGTAAGCAACTGAAGACCTAAGAACGATTGTCGAATCCTGTCTCTTCCAGCAGGATAATCAGTTCAATAGATTGACCTCCTTAGTAGGTAGATATTCAATCCTATCTTTCAACTTCCAGAAGAGACAACTGTTTTCTTTTTCACAGTTAAGAGTGAAAAGTCTTCTAGGAAATCCAACCCAAAAAGTCTTATGGAACCCAAAAAAAAAAAAAAAAAAGTTAAGGGTAAGACTTAAAAAAAAAATGGAACCGAAAAAACTGTTTAAATTCTAAAAAAATATTGCCACTTGTTATATAGATAGAATAAAGATAAAAGTAGATATTTAGAAGATAAAATAAAAAAATTCAAAATAAAAAAAAGAAGAATATAACTTTAAAAAAACTAAAAAAAAAGACACACAAAAAAGAAAAATGATAATAAACCTTAAATTAGAAAAATGTTAATATTGAGAAAAATAGTACTAAAAAGACATTTATCGTTATTCTTAAAAAAAAAATTAAACCAAAAAAGACAAAGTTACAAATTGGTAATAAAGCAAAACAAATGGGAATAAAGTTAAAAATTTGTGACAAAAGTTAACTCCGATTGCCATTTATTATATAGAATATATATATAATTATAATATGATATTAAAAATTAATAAATATACTCTATTTTTGACTTCTCACGCTAAAAGATCAACACTCAAAATTTAATATTTATTGTAAGAGTAAATAAAGTGCAAGAAATTAAAAATGGAGTGCAATTATCATCCCGAGTAATATTAGTATATAAATAAAATATAGCACATTTGAGTATAAATATATTAATTTTTTTAACTATAATTAAATATTATAAAATATATTACATTTGAATATAAATATATTAAATTATTTTTAGTTATAATTAAATATTATAATAAAATTTTTATACTAAGATATTATGTGACTTATATTAATTATATTAAAAGTTATTAATTAAGCATCACTATTATACCATTACATGATAACAAAAATATTAGCTATACTAAGAATTGTATTAAGTTAAATTGTAATAAATTTAATTTATTATACATAGTAATATTATCACAATAATATATTATATAATTTATATTAGTTATATTAAATAATATTAATTTAGTACAACTGTTAAAGAATGAAATTCTTATATCATTTATATCATTACGGCCGTTAAAAAATCATTAAATATAACTAATAATTTATATTTATATATTTTAATTGTTAAAACATAAAAAATTTCCTAATTTAGGTATGGAGTGAATTTGAAAAAAAATCATCTAACTTATATAATGTTAATATAAATATATTGCCCCCGGCCCTAGTTGGAGGGTTTGCTTCCCTTGCGGTTGGTCGCTGGTTCGAATCCGGTATGAGTGTAGTATACTTAAATGGGTATGGTAGTCCGGGGGCCTTGCCATACCTCTTGGCTTTCAAAAAAAAATATATATATATATATATATATATTTATAAGGCTAATATATCTTATATAAATTCCTGATTTGTATGTTCTTGTATTTTAAGTATTTATTGGCAGTCATCTTTTTTAACTTATAAAAATATGGCTATCTGCTTAGTATCTTAGATCTATGTTAACTTATGACTTTCCAAAAAAAAAAAAAAAAATAAAGAGTGTGAAAACATTATTTGTTTTTTTATATATTTTTCTATTTAAGTTTTTATTTTTTAAAAATAAAAAAATAAATTTAACAAATACGTTTTGTTGCTAATTTTTATAAATCTTTAAATTTGAATGGAAAAAAGATAAATATAAATTTTATCAAACAGGACCTAAAATTTTTAAAGCAAATTATACTTATTAAAACTTTATATATATTTTTTGTCTAAATAAAATTACATATTTAACTTTAATTACACGTGTAAGGCACGTGCACGTAACGTAACTAGGATATATATAAGCACGAAAGTCATTCGCCAGAGGAAAGGTTTTTCGATGGGCAACAATTGGGGGAAAATCAGGTAACAAGTGATGAAATGAAGAGTTCATAGAAGTATCGAAACATATCTCAAAACCCATCTGAAATCCCTTTCATCGAAACCCTTCTATGGAATCATCTCAAAACCCATCTCAAATTCCTTCAAATCTGTGTGGCATAAAAATATTTTGCCCGACCACAAGAGTGGTTTGCCGACCATAAATTGCATCCCCGACCAAGGGGGTATATTTCGGTTAAATTGGGACTAAATAGTTTGCTGGTTACGTTGTATAATTATTTTACATACTACACTACTACACGGCTTCCAAAACTTACATCATCTGGCATTTAATATTAGCCACCCACCTCCACTTTAAGTCATATCAAGATAAAGTAATAGTCAAATCAGCAGAAAGTAAGACAGACACTCCATCTATAAATACCAAAAACCAAGACAGCGTAGAGGTTCTTCTTTCAGCTTCTTTTTCTCTTATCTTCTTCTCTTCTTCTCTCCCTCTCTCCGTTTACATGAGCTTATTATTTATACAATTTACTGACTTAAGCATCGGAGTGTCCTTGGTCGGGGATCAACTCCGACTGCTTTATTTCACTATTTTCTGGCTTGCAGGCAATCTCCATGGACAATGGAGAGAAGGAGTCAATGGAAAAGAGGGTAAAAATTATTGCTGAACATTTGTCGCCCACCGTGGGGCACGAATTTGTGCCTATCGAGTATTATTTCACCACCGGAATATTATCTCGTTGTCGTCGTTGTCTCTATCACCATCGCGAATATTTCTTTACTGAAATCGCTGGGGGCATGATTCAATTTCTGGGAGCATTCTTACCCGCAATAAACAGATTTGTTCTTTCTATTTATTTATACCTGGTTTGAGATTACTCATGTTTATTTGCTGGGTTATACCTATTTATATAATCATTTCTTATAAATAATTAAGTCTTGTCAAAATCTGTGCTATCACTATTGAAAAGGTTATGTTTAATTTTTTGTATAAAGTCATATTTATTTAAGCATGAATTGTCATCCTCTAGCTTGAAATCGTAGGATGAAGCTGAACAAACAACAAGAAGCATATTCATTGCCAAGCTATAGCTTAATTGCTAGGCAAATTTATTTGAGCAACTACATTTGCAATTGCAATTTTATTCATTGAGTTATCTTCTTTAATTTATCCAATGGCTTTTGCTGCTTATAATACTATTTTACATTTATTCAATATTAATTACTTC
The DNA here is from genome assembly GCA_019916065.1 of Vitellaria paradoxa. Lineage (NCBI taxonomy): Eukaryota > Viridiplantae > Streptophyta > Magnoliopsida > Ericales > Sapotaceae > Vitellaria > Vitellaria paradoxa. The sequence goes on from CM034243.1 coordinate 31,475,653, forward strand.
ACAGCGATGCCCTTTTTTACAGTGCAAGGAAATTAGTACATATGAATAAAGGCTTCTTACATTCATGACTCCAATCAAAGTGAGAAATGAACTACATGGCCGAGCTACAAATCACTCGAACCGTGGTGTCGCAATGTACGACCCAGCCATCTGATCATTTTCTCTCTCCAATTTTCTCTGTTCGGGACTCAAGCCTAATCTCTCATTGAACGAACAATTGCATCTAATTATTAGCTGCCGCAATGGATGAATAGCTAAGTTATGGTCCAAGACCAAGCAAAGACAAAAAACCCCAAGCAGTGAACCATATCCGGCTAGAAACATGGTTATTGGCAGCACTATTATTTCATTATTATTATGTTCTGATTCATTCTGAAGAAAATACCGAGCCAAGCAGCCTGAATAATGTATGATTCATTCCGCCGGCCATAAGAAAGTTATATGTGTCTCATGAAAGTTATATAAGCCGAGCCGAGAAAAATGGTTAAACAATTATTGTTCTTGCTTGACAATATATGGAATCATTAATACTAGAGCCGTATTTGACCACCAACTTTCGAGCTATAATTCCCGGCATGTGTGCCGAACATCATATTAGAAGTTTCCGCATATGGGCTCTTCCAATCTCGTCATTTAATTCCGATTAATACTTATTTTCATCATTTTGGACAAGCCGAACATTCATTAGAAGAGTTATCTCAGCTATTTTATTCTGACTTGTTCGCTTTGCATTTTTATTATGGACTATCTTATTTGCTTTAGCTTCCATATGAAATTTCATTCGAGTTAGTTCGTTCCGCCAATCACAAGAGCCGGCCAATTGCCTATAATATTACATGGAGGAACTGTGTTGAGATGAGCAATTACAATTTAATTTTGGATTGAACTCCACTGTGGATCGGCAATCACCTTGAACTCCCGAGTCACCGAGTGGATTCCCGAATTTTTCTGGCAACACTATTTGCTTCTCGATAGTTCATATGCATGTTGTTAATTAAGGAGGAATGTAAACAATCAGACCCATATTTGAGGGATTCGAGATTGAATTAATGGAACAATTTCTGGCTTCCTTCCTGAGTATAGCACTTCATCCCCGAGCATTTCGATCAGCACTTTGAGATTGCTAAGCAACATTTTTTGTATATCTCAAGAGTATACACAACCGAACAATGTTTTCTATATATTTCAAAAGAAGCAATTTCTGCTCCTGAAACAGTGAGTTACTGACTCTCTATTCTTCTCTCTATATTTACCAAGTAACCTGCCAAGCAAAATTATTTTTTCCCCAAGCAATCTTGTCTCTCCTGAACAAGGGTATTCATTCCCAACCAAAATTATTTTTTCCCAAACAAGCTCAAGGTCGACAAGGTTTTACTGTCAAGAGTATGGGTTCTCCGAGCAGGAATATTTGCTCCCCAAACAATAATATTTGCTTCCTGAGCAACAGTAGTCGCTTTTCAAAGTGACATTATTTCCCAATCAAGCATTATTTCTGAACCCAAACAAACTATATTTCCGAGCACTCTGGTTTACTGATATGCATAAAGATACCTTTGATCAACCTTCTTTCAAAGCCCGAGCAAAATCTTCAATCGGGGGACCGAACAACTTATACGAAATCTGCTATTTCAAAAAACGCATTCTAGTTCACCAGACATGCCATTTTATCAGGATTGCAATAGATTACTCTTCAACGTAATTAGCCAACGAGCAATGAATATACAAAAATCTAAAAACACCCACGGACAACTACCGAGTATACACGAATTGGGCAGCATGTATCATTGTCATTGGAAGAGTGGAGAAGGATTGTCCGAATAGTCAATCTCGGCCCATTTACTGAGTTTGCCCTCTAAAACTTTTATAATGAATATCTATTTAAATGTTTTATACGTGACTAACATGTAGCATTTGTGCTTGGATGCTTGGATGTTTTGGTCTCATTATCAGGTTTAAATTATTCTAAGTAGAGCATAATATTCCATTTCATATTTTTCAAAATACTTCATCCTGAGCAGGGTATTCAGCGTGATATTTCAACCCCGGGCAAGGTTCTTGTATCCCTGAGCATGCTCGTGGATTGCTGAAAGTTTGGATATATGCTTGTGGTTTTTAGTTTGGATATATGTAAGCATTATATATGTTATTGTTGAAAGTTTTTGCAGATACACACTACAGATGAGGCATTTCAATGACATGCACACAATTAAAGGAATTACTCTAGCTTCAGAGACATACACATAATTAAAGGGAGCCACACCCCCTTGGGGTGTCGGTTTGGCCCCAGTTTATTGATTGACCAGGTTTTTCTTGGCTTGCCGAACGTTGGTACAGAAAGAGAACCGCACCCTTTGGGTGTTGGTTCAACCCCGGTTTATTGAATGACCGGGTTTCTCTTTAAACCAAGTTTCGGTTCCTTGGTTTATTGAAAATGATTATCAGAAAGGAGCCACGCTCGGCTTGCCGAACGTTGGTACAGAAAGGGAACCGCACCCTTTGGGTGCTGGTTCAACCCCGGTTTATTGACTGACTGGGTTTCTCTTTAAACCAAGTTTCGGTTCCTTGGTTTATTGAAAAGGATTACACAGAAAGTAAAAGCCCCCAAAAAGCCAAAGCACACAGAAAGCAAAAGCTCCCAAAAGGCCAAAGCTCTCAAGAAGCAAAAGCTATCATTAAGGAGGCTCGGCATTGTACAAATAGCAAAAGCTCCTAATGAAAGTACAACATCGGTTTGGAAAGCCAAAGCTCTCAACGAAAGTATACTCCCGAGCACATTCTGGTCGGGTTATCTACAAAAGCTAACTCTCGAGGTCAATCTGGCTCGGTTCATCTTAGAAGGCTTATTCCCGACCATACTAAGGTCGGGTTATCAACAAAAGCATGTCCCCAAGGTTGCTCTGACAGTTCATTTTAGAAAGCAAAGTCCCAACCAAATTCTAGTTGGGTTATCTACAAAAGCCAGTTCACCAGTCTATTTTGGTTAATTTCACTTCAAAAAGTATATTCTGGTTGATTTATATTTGAAAAGCACATTCTTTTGGCTCGGTTCACCTCAGAAAGCTAACTCCTAAGCACGTTTTGGCTCGGGTCATCTCAAGAAGTACATCCTCGAGGTGGTTCTGACTTGGTTTATTTTAGAAGGTTATTTTGCCAAACAAATCATGATCTGCCCAAGCAAAGCATTGTCTTCCCGAACAAATCATGGAATTCCCGAGCATATTCTGGCCGGGTTATCGACAAAAGCATACCATTAGGCTATTTTGTCTAAGTTCATCTTAGGAAGCTAAGATTCGACAAAAGCATGTTTTCTTCCGAGCATAATGAAAGCTATGCTATGCCGAGCAGAGTAAAATCATTTCCAAAATGCAGCTTAACCGGAGCAAATGCACGTCCACAAATGCAAAGTACTTCTTTAAGCACGAATCTCCTGAATGAAAGTACATCCCCGAGCAGGTTAGAAGCCTTCCTGAGTAGAATAAGCTTGCCCTAAAGCCGAACAAAGCTATACCCGAGCAAAGCATAAGCAGAGCATGTTATTTCCAAGCACAGGATTCATTCCCGAGTATGTCTAAGGCATATCTTCTGGTCGGCTCTCTCTCAAGCTTGGTTTAAAGCACATCTTGAGCAAGATCTAAAGCGCATCTGAGCTCGGCTCTCCCCAGTAAAGTTTAAAGTGCATCGGAGCTCGGCTCTCTCCAATAAAGTTTAAAGTAAAGTTTAAAGTGCATCTGAGCTCGGCTCTCCCCAATAAAGTTTAAAGTGCACCTGAGCTCGGCTCACTCCAGCAAAGTATGGTTTTCCCGAGCAAAGTTTAAGGCATATTAGGAGCTCGGCTTCCTTTCCCGAGCATGGTTTGAGGCACATCTTGAGGTTAGCTGCATCCTCCTTGAGCAGAGCATCACTGAGTAAGTTAAAGCACATCTCTAAGCGAGGTTAGTGTCATCAAACGAGGTAACAACTATATAAAACTAGCCCCGAGCTTGGCTTCTCTCCTCAAGCAACACTATTTGTCATTAGAAGTATCCCGAACAAGATAAAGGAGTTCCTAAGTAAGGTTATTACTCTGCAAAAGTATTCCCAAGCAAAATTTTCAAAGTTCAAACACTTATTTATGTTGAAACGAAACCACAGTTAGCATATCCGAGGGAAAAAGTCTAAAAAAGTGATGAAGATGAGCTTATTTTAGAATTCTGACCATCACAAACCACCACAAGTGGTTTGGTCACATAGATCTCGAAAAAATACATGAAATAGACACCAAGATCACCTAAATCGGACACCCGAGCAAAAAGTTATGACCGTCTAAAGTTTTCATGAAATAAAGCCCAATTTAGTTTGGTTTTCATTCTTTTTCTACCCCTATTAACATTATTGAAAGAATTTGCAACCCGACAGATCATAGTTCACTGGTTTCTCTTATCTTTTTGATGATTAAGTCCTGATTACATTAAGATAAGAGTTGCTAAAGCCCTTATTTTGGTTCTTTTGTTGAGCAAAATCCTCATTTATGGATGCTCGGGTTCTTTCACATGACTTTTAGCTGGAGCGTTAAAGTATTCTTGATACACTTGTCATCCTCAGCGACAGCCAAAGTTGATGAAGAGCAACGTTTTGTGACCAAGCAATTTGCGTGCCGAGCAACTTTTTGCCGAGCAGCTTATGCAAGTTTTACAAGTAAAGAAAGTAAGCCCTCTTATACAGATAAGGACCTAATTTTTGTATTTCAAGCTCCCATATCTATTCCTCATGCAAACTTTGCCAAGCACATCCAACAGTATAAACGAGATGAACAAACTCGAAGGATAGTTATAAGATTACGTGGGATGTTCTGGGATTCCATAGAGAATATTAAAAATAACTTCGGCTCCCTGTGTTACCAACAGTATACTGGAATATCGGTCGGTCAGTAGTCAGCACAAGATCAAATTCATTAATTGTTTTAATACAAGATCAAATTTATGCATTAGTGCAAGGCTCTCAGCTCTATATATGTCCACTATTACATCCATATATTACCCTCACAAAGATTGCCCAACCCATTAATATGGTTAAGAGTAGCTCTCGCCGGTGGCAAATTGACATCGGGACAAATCAGTCGATCACTCTAATGAAAGCACCTCATTTCTTCAAGGTAATTACTACTTCTTCGGCTGATTACGCATTCAAAGCTAATTACTTCTATCAGCTCAAACGCCAGATGGTTCTTGAAAAATTCAGAGCTGAATTAAGCCTACCAGCGTAGTAAAAGCAAATTAAGGTTTTCTGATTGACATCCACACTACGCCGAACAATCTTGTAGACAAAAGGTTATTCAAAATGAAATCATTCCTGCCTCCCATCACTGAAGTTCAATTCCTAAGTCCTTTAAGGTTCAATGCTCAAGCTTAAGCTTGCCTTACTCGCCTCTTCTCTTCTAAGCTCTGCTAAAAAGATTATCAGCATCCAAACTGTGACTTAGGAAGGCCAAGTACATCACTTTTTATAATATATATGAGGTAGTAAAGGTACTTTCATTACAATATCATAAGTTACTTTCTTTAAATTTTTCTTTTGTTGCTGAAATCGAAATGAGTATTAACGATTCATCAACATGCTAATTTTTGAAGTATCATTACAAGTGAAGCGGCAAGAAAAGTTATGAAAAGTTTGTGAGAAGCTTTTCATATACGTATGGCTTATGGCTTTACATATTTACTTACACCTGCAAATCAGTTTAGCACGAGTCTATCTTTGCATCTCATAAAGAGCATGAACCGTTTACACTGTTAATGAATTTCAATTCTTGGGTACATATTGTTTATTTTGTTGCTATTAATATGAAAAGGATAAAGGTTTACAAGTTCTACTCTACTCTGCTCAAGTAATAAATTATCCCGACCAGAGTGGGGGTATAATGTGTGGCATAAAAATATTTTGCCCGACCACAAGAGTGGTTTGCCGACCATAAATTGCATCCCCGACCAGGGGGTATATTCCGGTTAAATCGGGACTAAATAGTTTGCTAGTTACGTTGTATAATTATTTTACATACTACACTATTACACGGCTCCCAAAACTTACATCATCTGGCATTTAATATTAGCCACCCACCTCCACTTTAAGTCATATCAAGATAAAGTAATAGTCAAATCAGCAAAAAGTAAGACAGATACTCCATCTATAAATACTAAAAACTAAGACAGCGTAGGGGTTCTTCTTTCGGCTCTTTTTTCTCTGACCTTCTCTTCTTCTCTCTCTCTCTCCGTTTACATGACCTTATTATTTATATGATTTACTGACTTAAGCATCGGAGTGTCCTTGGTCGGGGATCAACTCCGACCACTTTATTTCACTATTTTCTGGCTTGCAGGCAATCTCCATGGACAAGGGAGAGAAATCGTCAATGGAGAAGAGGGTAAAAATTATTGCCAAACAAAATCCATCTCAAAACCCCAAAAATTGTAGCTTAGACACCCATCTAAATCTGTAGACCCAAATAGTTACGGTGGGATTATCATAGCGACCCAGATCGCGCCGCCGACGAGGAGGCAGAGGCGGTACTTGGGGGTCAAATGAAGAATTGTTAAAAAAAAAAAAGGAAAAGAAAAGAAAACGATAGGAAATGAAATGAGAGGAAATCTGATTCTTAAGAATCCATCATGTGAATTTAAGCTTTATAATTTTTGAGACAACATTTTGGAGAAAAATAATGGAATCGATTGAGCCATGTAAGCACTAGACACACCAGTAATGTACACCAGTAATGTTGCTCTGCTACTGCTGATATACATATATGTGTGTGTGTGTGTCTATGTACGTCCTTGCAAGAGAACCTGGGGAAGGCATCGCACTTCAATATCCAACACAGAATCTTCAAGGATCATAACGCGAAGCATCCCGTGTGCTCAAGGGCAGAGCCAGGATTTGTTTTTATCCGGGCTATCAAATAATTGAAAATTCTCAAAAGATGATATAATATAGGTAATTAGTCAATTTTTTTCAATAGTAATTTACTTGTTATTTAATTAATTATTTTTATAAGCTAAGTCAAGAATTTTAGAAGTTGTTATTAATTTCCGTTCAATTCTGTGACAGAATTGTGAGATTATTATATTTTTATAGATCTATCAATCAATTATACAAAGAATAGAGAGACAAATGTTAATAAAGACTAACAAAAAAATTAATACAAATAAACAAGAAATAAGAACAGCAGTCTCGTATAATAAAAAAAATAAAAACAAAACAGTAATTACTCGTATAAAAAAAAACAAACAAAATGCCAAGCCACAAGCAATTACCGACAAGAAGGAAAAAAAATAAAAAGAAATAGGAGCAAGTAAAAATCCTGTCTATTTTTAATATATATATATATATATATATATAATATGTAAACAATAGCTTAAAAAGTTACAAGCATATGTCTGTAATTGCTCATATATATAATATATTAGCATATATAGGTTAGAAATCTATTTAATGGTAGAATATAAAATTGAAAGTTTGTACAAAATTTTAAACAAATTTACTGTAATTGGAGAGAGATATATATATGTACATAGAGAGAGAGTGTGTGAGTGGAAGAACACAAAATTAAAGTTGGTGAAAAAAAAATATGAAGTTTACTCAAACAAATATATAGTCTTAATATTTGCTTCGGCTTTTTTTTTTTTTTTAGCTTTTAAGACTACTAATTTATTTTTAATTTTAAGATATGATTGGTTATGGGGTTAAATATTACACCGAGTCATTTAAAATTATATTAGAATACTATAAATTATTACTACTAAAAAAAATTTTTGGGACAAAATTTTATTCGGGCTACTAAAAGTTTGTATATTTTATATATTTTTTGTATAAATTTTTTTATTCTTTTAATATATAAATATATAAATTGCCCCAACTGAAATTTGGTTGTTATTTAAAACTTTTTAATGTTTACTTTATTCTAAATTTTGCCCCACTCAACAAAATTCCTAGATCCGCCCCTGCGTCATGGCTAGTCGCTTTGATCACCAACGAGAGACCTAATAGCAAGTGTCGTGACGGTAAATTTGACTTTTCAATAAATTTTTAACAGAATTAAGGTCAAAATAAGTAAAAGGGATCGAAGTGTTACCAATTTTTTAAAATAAGAGAGGTGTCTATAATTATTAAATATTAAGGGAGTCAAAGTATAATTATTCAAATGTTTAAAGGGTTTAGGTGTAATTTACCCAAAATTTTAACATTTTATTAGTTGTTCACATATTAGCTATACACGAGCCTAGGGTCTAGGTGTAATTTACTCAAAATTTTAACATTTTATTAGTTGTTCACAAACTAGCTATACATGAGTCTATATTTATGATTAATTGTGTCATTATTAGTTGTTCATTAACTGACTATACACAAGCCTATATTTAAGATTAAGGCTCCGTTTGAAAAGGCGAGCTAATAGTTGATACAGTGGCTAACTGCTACAGTAGTCGACTAAATTTACCATCTTACATTTTAACTTTCTTTTAAATTTTTAAGGGCAAAAATGTCAAATTAGCCAAAACTAAAAATTCACTTGAAAAAAGTCACATTTTTTTCCTTCTTAAACACAAAAATAACTGACTTATTTTTAACTGTTACAGTAGCTAACTAAAAATAAGCCAACTACTTTCTTTTTCAAATGGAGCTTAATTGTGTCTTAAGTAAACTTAGAAGACACTAAATTTTTAACATCTTATTAGTTGTTCACAGACTAACTATACACAAACTTATATTTACGACTAATTGCGTTTTATTAGTTGTTCATAGACTAGCTATATAAGAGTCTATATTTACGACTAATTGTTTCTTGAGTGAACTCGGTTCATTTACGTATCGAACTTAGAAAATATATTTTAGCTTATTTATTAACCATAATAAAGGAACTCGTTAATGTGTCTGTACTTATTTATTAAGCTTAACAAAGAGTCAAAAATGAATTCTTAACAAGCGGCCGAGCGTGTGGTTTGACGGATGTCTAGTTTATTTGCATTTTTATTTTTTTAACTTCTCTTGATTAGTGAAAACAAGGAAGAGAATTAAAAAAAAAAAAGAAAAAGAAAAAGAAAAATGATAGAGAGAATTTGGAAATTTGGAACTGGGAGAAAGAGAAAAATTAGTGTGCATTTGGCAACCGCTAATTAAAAGTTAACTTTTAGTTATTTACTTTTTGATTTTTGTTTTTTTTTTAATTATTAAATTTATCCTCTTATATTTTAAAATTCTTTTAAATCATGAAAGGTAAAAATATCAAATTAACAAAATGTTTTAGTAAGCTTTTTTTTTTTTTCACTTCCCAAAAACCAAAAAAGTTAAACAAAAAAGTTAAACTTTGTAGCATGTAGGTAATTACAAAAAAAAAAAACTAACTATTTTTGCTTCCCAAACTCAACCTAAGAATAGTGCCTTCACTAATTTTTAAAAAAGACAATTACTTTTATTTTTATTATAAATATTCAATATGTTAGTGATGCAAATGGGTTAGGTTGGATTGGGTCGGGTTGGGTCTTGACTTGTCACTTGACCTAATCACAGGTCGGCCAAGCCTAACTAGCTCGACTCCCTTTCAAGTCCGGTTCGGTAGGGCCAAGGTTAGAAAAATTTGCTCCTGACCCGCTCCATTGACACTATATATTTTTAATATTTAAAAATATTTTTAAATAAATTAAACAATAAAATAAAATAATTATCCAATTGATCTTAAAAAAGTTAAAATAACCTCAATTACATTTAATTTTGTAAATTATAATTAATTACTTCTATTTACAAAAATGACATTTAAAAATAGAAAACACTTATAATTTATAAGTAAAATTAGATTCATTTAATCAATAAAATTTATTAACAAATAAATAATTAAATTTGAATTAATTAATTATTAATAAATAAATTTTATTAATCAATAAAAAATAATTATTTATTTGAAGAGAGGGGAAGATTAGAATGGGGTGGGACTCACTAATAGAAAAAGAGAAAAGAAAAAAAAAAAGAAAAAAAAAACTTGTCCAGTGCAGGTTGCAACTAGGAGGAACTAAAATTACTTTTAAATTTTAGGCTCTTAAAATTAAATCTCATCTATTAATCAATGAAAAGTTGATTATTATGTTTTTAAATTAAATAATTAGATCATTAATTGGCGAGCAACATTTTACCCTAGGAGCGTAAAGTTCAAAAGTAAGTTCAGACAACCCTCCTCCCCTCCCCCATCTTTGGGTAGGGTTCAGAAGGAGAAGAGTTTAAAAAAAAAAAAAAAAAGAAGAGGGAGAGAGAGAGAGAAGTGAGGGGCGGGCCGGGTCGGTCTGAGTCTCGGGACGGATATTCGTCCGGGACAAAATGCTCCAAACCTTGACTCAGTGTGCTCGAGCACAAAAGCAAAGTCGGGCCGGGCGGCGCCGGCCCGCTCCGTTTCCATCGCTAGATTACTACACCAGAAGGTCCAGAACCGACGTAGTTCGTGCACGTAGGCCGTTCCCTTGTTTAATCAGAGGTTTTTATTTCTCGCGACTTCAGTAGTTCTTTTTCTGTTCCAAGCCCCTTTCCTCTTTCACAGAGCTTGACAAAAGTAAGTGAGTTCTCATTTACATATCTGATTAAGCAATTAACTTCTTTAATTACCATTTTGTATTGCAAGTTGAAGTTTAGGGCTTTTGGATGAATGGATGATTTGAACCGATCCGCTTGCTTATGCTTGGTTATGAATTTTTGGCATTTCTTTTTTCTGTACATTTTCTGTTTGGCTGAGAAAGGACAGGAAAGGAGAACAACATTAGCTTTTTCCACCCCCCCCGGGGTAACCTCTTGGTTATGGAGATTTGCATTATTTTTTTTTCATTTATTATTTATTACTTCAATTTCCTTTTTGTTAACAATTTCCACAGCTTTTCTCGGTGGCCAGACAGTGAAGGAGGGTTTTGTTCTTGATTCTGGTTTTGCCACTTCTTTGTGTCCAATATTTGTTGAGGTGTCGTTCTTTTTTGTAGCCGCTCATACACTTCCACTCACTGGACTCCATTCGTTGTAATATATATCTATGCAGTGCTGAGGGAATTTCTGATTTTCAAATCCTTAATTTGTATCAGGCGAACAATTTAACAACTATTGAAGCTCATTCTATATGTTACTTGCGTTAATCTGGCTATCCTTCGGAATGTTGTGGTCTTCCTCTTCTTATGTTTGCTGATGTCATATTTTTGGACAGAGCTTTTGTTTAACTATTGATGCGGTAGAGGGCAACAATGGTCGTTAAGAAAGGAAATGGTGCTGTTTCTGGCTCCAATTCAGGTCCCAATAGAACAATAGCCCTTAAGAAAGGAAAGGGTGCTGTTACTGGCTCCAATTCAGGTCCCAATAGACCAATGGTTGTTAAGAAAGGAAAGGGTGCTGTTTCTGGCTCCATTTCAGGTCCCAATAGACCAATGGTTGTTAAGAAAGGAAAGGGTGCTGTTTCTGGCTCCATTTCAGGTCCCAATAGACCAATGGTCCTTAAGAAAGGAAAGGGTGCTGTTTCTGGCTCCAATTCAGGTCCCAATAGACCAATGGTTGTTAAGAAAGGAAAGGGTGCTGTTTCTGGCTCCATTTCAGGTCCCAATAGAACAATGGTCCTTAAGAAAGGAAAGGGTGCTGTTTCTGGCTCCAATTCAGGTCCCAATAGTAATGATGCTGTTAATACTTCCCAAAATGAGCCAATAGTATCCAGCTCAATGATGATGAATGCCAAAGAAAGTGGTCTTTCTCCTCAGAATGAAGACAAGGAGGAAAATTTAAGCAAAGAAGTACTTGGGAAGAAGCGTGGAAGAATTGCAATAGAAGAAGAGGATAATGAAGAAACTGTGATAGATGGACAGGAGCAGCATGAAGAAAATGGTATGGAAGAAGAAAAAATTAATGAACTGAATGCAATAGAAGTAAAAGGTAATGAACAAAATGTAACAGACAAAGAGGAAAAAGAAGAAAAAAATGAGGAAAACATAGTTGAACACGCAAAAAATGAAAAAAGCCTAGGAGCAAATTCTCAGGAAGAAGTCAAACTATCAAAGAAACGGAGAAGAACTAAGAAGGTTATACAAGGGGGTTCCGAGATAGTGGCCCTTAAAGCAGAAGATAAGCCAGGATCATCAAGCAAAAAGGATTCAAAGAGGGCTGAGAGCATGGGGATGATTTTTATGTGCAGTTCAAAGACAAAACAGGATTGCTATAGATACAAGGTTTTTGGCCTACCTGCGAGCAAGAAAGATATCGTAGAAAAAGTTTATAAAGGTATGAGGCTGTTTTTGTTTGATTTTGATCTAAGATTGATGTATGGTATCTACAAAGCTGCAGGACATGGGCGTTATAATATTGAACCCAAGGCATTCAAGTCAGCATTCCCATCTCAGGTTAGTCTGTACTTGTATATTTGGTTTTATTTACTGATTGGTTACCTGGTGCATGTATTTGTGAAAAACTATTTTAGGGAATCAGTTTTCATGTCTTTAATTTTATATTGGCAATGTGTTTCCATTTGAAATGATGTCTAGGGTAGGATGGTTTGCTTAATCAGAGCAATCTTGGGAAAGTTGGCATTATTTGGTATTAGTTTAAAAGTGTCTGTCAAGTTTTTAAATGAAAGGGTGGAATTAAGTATTTTAAGAAGCTGGGACCGAGGTTGTTAAAATCTTGATCTAAATCTTAAATCACTACAATCATGAGATGTTAGGGTGAGAAGAACTTGTTGAATTGCATAAAAAATCTTAATGCATGTAAAATAAGTAAAATTTTGATTTTAGGACATAAAATGGGTAAAATTTCAATTTTGCAGGTGATTTTTCCATTCTAATAATTAAGTGGTTTTTTGTATATTTTTTTCAAACGAAATAGATGTTTATGGGTTTTAATCAAATAAGACTTTTCTTTTTTTTTTTTTTTCCAAGTGATAGGCCACAGATGTTTCACTTGTTTTTTTTTTTTTTTTGGGTAGATTTTTTTTTTATTGTGTAATATACTATTATTTCCTATACCATACTAATTGAAGACCGTGTGCATTGTTACACTAACTATAATAGTATAAATTAAATATAGTAGTTAGAATACAATAAAGTTAATATTTTAATGTTAATTGTATAGGTTACACCAAACATTTTAAAGGTCTCTATTATAATGTCTAAAAGAGAAACTTTCCACAACAACATATTATTGCTACAAATCTCTCTTACATTTATACTATATTTGTTAAGAGGATTGATGTCTGTTTTTACTCTCTTATTTTATTAATAGAATTATTTATTTATCAAAAAAATAAAAATAGAAAATTGGAAGCTCTATATGATAAAATTGTAGTATAATGGACTATGATTTCATGTAATAGGCCGTACACTAGATTTTTTAGAGCCTCTATTGATTTTAGTTTGAATCTTGATTTTAATCACCATGAGTGCAACAACTATTTTAGCTGTTATTTTTAGTTCTAACGATATATCGGTTTGTAATGGTAAGGGAACCTAGAGATAGAATCTCGATTTTAATCACCTTGACTACATCAGCTATTGTAGCTATTATATTTTACTCTTACCGATATATCGGTTTGTAATGATAAGGGAACCAAAGAGACCAAAATTGTTAAAATCAAGATTGTACCTATAATCGACGAATAGTCCAAAAAATTCCAGTGTACAACCTATCACTTGAAATCATAGTCTATTATATTACAATTTTTTCATTTAGTGTTTCCATTTTTTTTAAATAAATAAAGAATTTTATTAATAAGAGAAGAAAGTAAAAACTGGCATCAATAAAATGCTTTCTAACAAAAACCCACTCATATCAACAAAACGAACCCTCAACAAAGCTCACAAAAAATTCTATGTTTGGTTCCATACCTCTTTTGCTTAACTATCCAATTGAAATCTTTAAAGTGTTTGGTGTAGCCTATACAATTGATATTAAAATATTAACTTCATTTAGCTTGATTTCATAAAATTAGAAATGTGTCTGTAACATTTTATTATAGGTTTTTTGGTTTCAATTCTAGCTACTAAATTTAATTTATGGCAGTATATTTGGTAAAATAATGCATATGTTCCTCAACTAGTATAGTATACACAATTAAAAAAAAAAAAAAAAAAACAACCTGGAAAATGTAATCAAAATGAGGTGAATACTTTTGGCCTATCACTTGAAAAAACCAAAAAAAAAAAAAAAACCATAGAAGTTTGTTTTAATTAAAATCTATGAAAGTCTCATTTTATTTGACAACATTACACAAAAATCCCACAATTTTTAAAATTCATAAAATCACCTGTAAACTCCAAGGCCTGCTCTCTATTCCCTTTTTTTTTTAATAGTCTTCTGGTCGAATTTATACCTAACTCTAGACTGCCTCTACGTTTCTTCAATGGCCAATAGTAACTTCATTTGTCGTTGTAGCCCTAGTGAGAGGCCCCAATGTCCTTTCAAAAGATTTAATCCGACGAAGTACCCATCTAGTGACCATTGCTACCTCAAAGCCTTTTTCACCCAAACCCATATTGCTCCCACCCTCACTATCATGATCTAACAATGGCCAGTGGGAGGCAATCTAATGGTTTAGCCCCATGCACCGACTCCCCACTACAGCCCCCCTGAAGCATGAATTCAAAATCCACCCCTCCCTATTTGCAACTTGACATTCTCCTCCCTTGTTGGCCTCGTGGTTGTCCCAACCCTTGCTTGAATACTCACCTCTCCCCCACCTTCTACTGGTAGCCTCTCTCTTACCTAAGATCATTTATCAACCTCCACAACAGCAAAGTTAGACAACAAAGGAGAAAAAGGAGTACAAGTACAAAAATTCCTCTATATAACCCCATTGCATAATGTGAATTATACGTACCTGGGCTTGAAATAGGTCCAACAATCTTCGTCCCTTGTTCAATTGAAGCCCAACGTTTTTTTTACAAGGTTAGAGTTGAGTGAGTCTCGACATGTGGTCCAACATGAGCTCCCCTATCCTTTGGGCCTTGGTCTAAGTGGCCTATAGATACCAGGCTTGCAATCCTTTCCCCTAGGATCCTGAATTTATTATGAATCAGCATCGGGCTTGAGCCTAGAACTGTTGACCCTCTTGCTCCCCTGGCTTCAGGCGCTACCTGGCTAATATCATTGAATCAACCCACCTATTTGAAATCTTAAGATCAATGGTGCATGACGTCATGCTTTTGGATTCTTCTTTTCTAGACTGATTGGCTTTCTCTTGCCCAAGCATCTCACTCTTCTTGAGCTTTCATCTTCTCTAAAGCTACCATCACTACCGACGAAGTGGTTCCCACTGATTTTCTTTGCACAAAGGCCTTTCCTCCACCCAATAGGAATCTCATAAGTCAAATCCTTTAGATAAATCATAACTGTGGTTGGAATTTTGCGACCATCTCCCTTCACTTTCACAGGAGGTGGTCGATTTTCTAGGTCATGTCATCTATTGTAATAAAAACCCCACAAACATCACCAATGTTTCTAAAAGCTTCCATAACCCACAAATGAATTGGAAGCCTTAAAATTCTGACCTAGACTTCCTCTTCAGCACACCCCTCTTTCGAAGAGAGTCCCTAACTGTGGTAGTGGTTTAACAGAAGTGGCACACCCTTAGCCTTCTACGCTCCTGAGGAAACCTCTTAGCATTGTACCTAGATGGGAAGGAGAAGAGAGAGAGGCGTTTTCACCTCCACCTAACCTTCAATAGCCCATGACCAATCGACTGAATGCCCTGAACTTGTCCAGTTCTGTCATCAGATCAATCACTCCCAACTTTATCCACCAAGCATCGACCCCATTGATCCAACCCACAGTCATATGTACCCACCATTGTACCCAACAACCATCGAGATTTGGTGATCACTTTTGCATTCGAACCTTTGATCACCCTTTTCGCCATCTCCAACAGCACCACAATAGGTTTTCTCTATCCTCCCTAAGGTTCAAAGTATTAGCTAAGACACCGAGATATCGGTTGTCTTAGCTCGGTCTCACCACTGATCCTGTTGAGATATCAGCCCAAATCAATTATTATCGTTGAAACAGTCTAACTCAGCTTCTTGCGGCCAAGATATCATCGATACTCCAAGATTTGGAGAAATTGTGATAATATCGATGCAGATGATGTTGAAGTGAGATGCTTTCGGAAAGTAAAGCCTTTTCGAGAAAGTGTAGAGCTCTCTCGGAGGCGAGAAGGGTTGACCCAAGAATGGAACCAAAGTAAAGGGAGAGAGTGACGAAACCAGAAAAGGGGGAGAAAGCCCTAAAATTGCATACTGAATGAGAAAAGAGAGATTGAGAGAGACCTACCGGTATTCATCACAGTCGCTAGTCATCGGTGTTCGTCAATTGCAAGCAGTTGCCATCGATTGTTGTCCCTTCCTCACTGATCATCGATCGTCACCGGCCCTTCCTTCCTGCAGCTCCTTGTCGTCGTTCTGTACTTTCCCTTTTATTTTTGTTTTTTCTTTTTTTTTTTATTTTTTTCTAACTATGGCAACGCTTTTTCCTTAAATGCTATATTGTATATTTGAATATATGGCAATGCATATTCCTTTTATTTTTTGATATTGTTTTTTAATATAATTCCTTTGATGCCTTACTTACCCCCCCCCCCAAAAAAAAAATCATTTGATGCCTGTTCTCTTTTTTTGACCAACACGTTGTATAAATGTTCTTTTTACAAGAATACCCTTGCAAAGTTGTTAAGTGTGGTTTCTACTTTCCTCTCAAAGGACAGATGGGGCTTTTTTTTGAAGGCAAATATCATGCAATTGCTAATAATAATTTAAAAAAAAAATGGATATCAATTGTTTGCTTGTACTTCATTCACGTGTTCCAATTTTTAAAAGAAAAATGTTAAATGTATTTTATTCTTATGTTGTTTATACTTTAAAAGGTAAAAATTATACATTATTAAAAAGATTTATTTAAAATTGATTTTACTTGTTCAATAAATACATATTAATGAGATTATTATTTTAAAATGATAGGTCTATAATCATTCATATAATTTTGGTAATAAATTATACTCTTGTATAATAGAATTATTACTTTAAAAATTATTATTAGTTGTGAGAAGTTAAAAACTAAATGTATTTATATATATATATATATGAGTAAAGGTGAAACTTAATTGGTATATTTTTCTTTCTACTTCTAATTTGTTTTTTTTTTCTTGATTATATTTTCCTTTCAATTAATTAGTTTTGATGGGATACTTGAAATTGGAAAAGCAAATGAGAAAAATGTTGAAAAGCAATAAAAAAATATTACACTATTATTAAATAGCTAATTGGAAAAAAAAAGCACACTGTTATTCAATAATTTTATAATTATTTTTTATGAAACAAGTTATGAAAATATAAATTTCTAATATTCATTATTAAATAGAATTGAGATATTATCTTATGAATCAAATTATTAAATTATATTAATTATTGTGAGGATATATTGGAATCATAATTAAATAGTTGATTGAAAAAAAAAATTACATTATTATTCAATAATTTTGTAATTATTTTTGATGGAATAAATTATGAAAATATAAGTTTCTAATATTCATTACTAAATAGATTTATCAATAATGGAGTAAGATACAAAATTAGTTTAATTACAAAAAAAAAAAAAAAATTAGTTCGTTCGCATATTATAAGTAATTTATCTAAGGTTTAATAAAATAGTTACTATATAATTTTTGTTATGTTATACATTAATTTTATTATTTAAAATTTTTTATTATTATTTTTTTGAATTTTCTAAGTTAAAAACTGCTAAAAGTCACATATGGCTTGACATCTCGAAATTTTTCGGGTTGATGCAGCAATTGCGACTGTGACGTTGAACCATGATCCTCCCCCCGTAGCTTCCTCTGGAGTACATACCCAGACCCTATCCGTAGGATGAAATAGCCTTCACTTCCAGCACTCGTCTCCCCTTTGCCTAAAGATGAGTACATGGCAACACCCATCTTCCCCTCAAGTAGCCCAGCTGAGTATGCCCCCCTCCCCTCTCCGGTGCCTTTTTGCACATCATAGTCACCCTACGGAGCTCCTCCCCAAACATCAAACCTCATTAATAAAAATAATAAATAAAAAAGAATAAAAGTTGCGAAGACAGGATTTGGACCCATGACCTCAAGGTTATAAGCCTTGCGAACTACCAAGTTGCTCTACCCGCTGAAGAGAAAAACTGAAAACTAATTGAAATAAAAAAAAAAAGAATTGAATGTGCTCCTCTACCGTAAAGCCCATATATACAGATTTTTGGTAGCTACTCCTCCTCTTTAAAACCCTAACACCCTTATTGTTCTTCCCTTCCCACACCACATCGATCATCGTTGAGCCATATTGCAGAATCCTATGTCTTGTGCGGATTGCCTGGTCCAATTTCCCTGCAGATGCTCGTCAATGAATGGGCTCATCTTCCCCTCCCAAAGACTCTGCTCTTTGAGGCTTTGTTTGAAACCCTTTTTGATCGTCGTCTTTTGTGAACTTCAAGGATGGATGAACCCACTTTGCACTTCTCCCAAGAAACACCTTTGTCATTTTACTGATATGACATGACAGAATGTGAATAATAACTGTTTTACATGCCAAATTTTGATTACAGTTGAAAAATTGGGAATCTTGTGTTGTAGGTTCGATTTTCTGTTTTGGAGGATTGCTTGCCATTACCAGAGAAGGAGTTCAAAATGATCATCAAAGATAACTACTATGCAAAAAATAAGTTTGATTGCCAACTGACCTCAAAACAGGTTTGATGATTTCTTCATGCTCTTAGCTTGTTGGACTGTTATTCATTCGTCTGTAAATTATGGAATAATTTTGTATGTTCTTCATTAGGTGAAGGACTTGTGTAAGCTTTTCGTTGCTTCCAGTAGAGGCTCAAAGTATGCTGAGAGGTCAGGTAAAAATCTTAGAGCAGAAACCCGCATAAGCTCCAAGTCTAAGAGGTTACACAGAAATCTTATAGCAGAAACCCATACGTACCTGGACCGGGAACAAATCAGGCAGAAGACTCAGGGTAATGATAGGCACTCTACGTTGGTTGTAGACCAATGTTACTACGACCGTCCTATTATGTATGAAAGAGAAACGTTTGCGTCTGCAGTAGTACCTGTGTCCCGACTTCCACCTTTACCTGCACTACCAGCTCTCTCTCCATCATATGCTTCTTATGGGAGAATCATGGAAATGGATGTTTACAGACAGGACCCAATTGTTGAGCATCATGACCGTCAGCTTTTAAATTTGGTTCCAAGGCATCGGGACGAGATTATAAGCCGCGATTCCTACTTCTCATCCGTAGAACCTTTGTACCGTCGTGATCCTCTGCATTCTGCAGGCCTACTGCCTGAGCACAATTCTCCTCCAGGACTGAGGCCAGAGTACCGTCATCTTGCTGCCCTGCCATCTGAGTACTCTCATCCTGCAGGACCACCATCTGAATATGGTTCTCTTCGATCCTTCTATCGATATTAGAATTCAGCACCAGAGAATCAGAAAATCATCCGAGGCAGTTTCTTGTGCTTCTCTCACTTGACGAGCTTTATGTTAAGCCTTTTCGGGTAATTGTCGATTTGGTTTGATTTTAGCATGATAGCAGACTAGTTTATTATTATTATTATTGTTGTTGTTGTTGTTATTATTATTATTATTTTCAGTTAATCAGATGTTAGGATTAGATACATGGTACAGAATTAGCTGGGACTTTAGCGTAATATATCTTTGGAATGGACTCGTGCTTGAGCCTCTGTACCGGTACCTCAGAGAACTTCTCTATGGAAATAATGAGACTCTTATCTTTTGGCCCCTGTTGCATCCTCTGTTCGAATTTCCGCATAGTACCTGTGCATCTTTTAGATTGTGTCTGGTATTGTGGATTTATTGAGATAAAAGGAAATGGAAGGGGATTCAAAAGTACGTATCTTGTTTGGTTGTGGTGAAATATGAAGAGAAAAAGTATGAAATTTGAGAAATTAAAATTTTGAATTAAAAAAAACTAATTGAATTTGACACATGCCTCTCACTCTCTCTCTCTCTTGGAACTTTTACCAAATAAAAACATGTATTCGGGATTTTATGTTTCGTTTTGGTTTCCTTTCACTTTTCTTTTCCCAATTTGAAATATAATGTCGTTTTGTTCTATTTGCATGATCAAGAGGAAAAATGCAAGGTTCATATACATTAAAAATGCTTAATTTTCGGAAGCTTGCTTATGTGAGTTCTTGAACCGTTGTGAATCAAGTGTTATTTATTTATTTATTATCTTAAATCCTATCTATTTACTGGTCGAACAATGCAAAATTACTAAATTAGATACATGTAATGTACATCAAAAATTAGAAAACTTCACATGGAGATTTTCCCGTGAACTCTTGTAACAGTTTGCTGGATCCTACAGTAAATTCCCACTTGTGCATGTCTTGCAAGGAATTCGTAATTCAGACGCGAGGAGTTTCTCTTATTGTGAAGAAGTCGTCCTTTTTGGTCATATGTTGGAGAAATTCTTAGGATGATGCTGCAGTTTGCTTAAATTAAAGCTGCAATCGTTAAACAACATTCAAAACGATGATAATTACCAAAAAAAAAAAAATTCAAAACAATGGGCTCGTCCTGTTCTGTTTGTTTGAGAAGTACACCGAAAATCTGGGGGGGCCTTCGCCAAATTTTACCCAAAAGGGAACCCAAGAAATTCGTGAAATCCTTTCTATTGATTTGGTTAAGCTCTGGTGTTTTTCCCCGATTACCCTTTTTAACTAAAACTTTTATTTATGCTAACAGACTATTTGGAGTGTCAAATTTTGGTCTCAAAAAAATATAAAGGGGTTATTTGGCTCACTAAAATCTATCAAAATTATAAAAAATTTGTAAACTTCTTTTAACTTTCTTCAATCAAATTTTGTCATATGTCACTTTTATACAAATTTTTTAAATTTTTTGTCATTCAAATACCACCAAAGTAGCTAAATTTTAGATTGTTGGGTGTTATGTGTTCTCCGAAAAGTGTAAAAAAATTTAGGAAAAAAAAGGCAAAAAGTTGGTGAGAGTTGGTGAAAGTTGAAAAAGTTAAAGATTTTTTATGTGGAAAAAGTTTGAGAAAATAAAAAAAAGTTAGAAAAAATTAAAATTTTTTTGTCAAATTTGATACTACAAAGTTGAAACACACACTAATATATATAGGGAGACCACCGCTTTATGAAACCATGTTAATAAATTAAATTTGACAAATCTCTAAACTTCCCTTAATTTTTTTTCCCCTAACATCAATTGATTTTCCAATTAATTTTCTATTTCAACTTATCAGAGATATAAAAAGAAAATATAAGGTGGAGAATTTGCAAATATAAAAAAAAAAATGAACGGATAAATGCTAAATACATTGTAATTTTAATGTTTTAAGCTCTGTTTTTATTTTTTTTAAATAAATAGCACTTTTTTAGTGTAGAGAATTAAAAGTGTAGTGTATTTAATAGTGTATATAATATTTTTCTTAGAAAATTACGACACTTCTTTTTGAAATAAGAAATCTGTATAAAAATTTAGTATGTGGCAATTTTCTAGTAAAGTATAAATAAGAGAGGGCTAGAGATAAAATGCCATTAATGCTACAGTCAGAAAGTCGGCAGCTTTTCGAAGTGAGAATTGTATTGGAAGTTTCAGTTTTGCCTGAACATTTTTCTGCATTTAAAGTGCCTTTTAGTATGCTTATTTTAAATTTATTTTTTGTTTTTATTTTTTAAAAATAAAAATAATTCAAAATTTGTAATTTTAAAATCTATTTTAGAAAAATGAAAATGAGTTTATACATAAAATACAAAATGACAAAAAATCGTTTTAAAATAAGAAAAATCTCAAAATACGAAAAACAGAAAATGTCAAACTAAATGTATTTTTTATTTTATTTATTTTTAGATTTTTAAAACATAAAATACATAAAATAAAAAATAAAATTAGCACTAAATAATTTTTATTAATTTTGATATAAAATCTAAATTTTTTTATAAAAATACAAATAAAATAATATGTAAACACATACAATATAAATGTTTTAAGTATCCATATTCGGCCGCTTTGATGGGTTCAATCCTATGCTTGAACCGGCTAATTAAAAAAGGGGAAAATAATAAGAAAATTAGTGGAAGATTTTATTTTATTTTTTAATTATTTCATTTCATAAGTTTGAAACATACTTTTGGGTCTTGCTTGTTCACGGGATAAAAGTGAGGGATAGGGATTGCATGCCCCCGGCACCCAATTATGCCTTGTTTGTTTATTTGTGCAACATCTATGTCTCTGAATTTATTTATTTTTATCAAAATTTAGATGTTTAAGATTACCTTTTATCAAATTATATTCTTAATCCATATTACATTCCACCAACCAAACGCCACAAAAACGATCTCTCACAAAAAATTAACTTTTATGTTATATCCAATCTCTTCTATTCTAGTATTTCATCCCTTATTGTTCCATCTCCTAATCAAACATAACTTTGAAATAAGATGCACAAACACCTGCACTACTTGAAAACCAAACGAATCTGCCCTGAAGATTTGGTTTTATTAGGGACTCGATTTGGTTCTGATCTCAAAAATATCAATTCAATTTGTATTGATTCAGTTCTGAATTTGTTGAAATAAAAATAAAAGATAAAAAATAGAATTCGGAGAGAAAATATAAAGTCTAAATCTTGTGATATATAAAAGTAAAGAAGAGACCTTTAAATAGGCTAACAATAAAAGATATATATAGTAATTATCTACATACCCAAATAAACTTAATTATTTACTAAAAAGTAAGATATAAAGTATTCTAGTATAGGTGATATATATAAATAATATCTTATATCTAATATAAAATATTCTAACATACTCTCTCAAACTAAAGATAGTAAACTAATTTGAGTTTGAAAACAAAAGCATTCTAAAAACAGCTGAACCGAATAGTAGAAAAAGTCGTGAATGCAAATCTGAAGTTGTATAGCCGTTAACGGGACGAAGATTTGACGGTGAGTTTCTGAAGAAAATTTCGCTACCACTGATATGACTATTTTTCAGATTGAAGATTGAAAAATAGCTAAACGGAATATATAATGTGCGAAGATAGATAAGAAGGATAAAACTAAAAAATGTCAAAAGAAAACAGCAATACCTTATCATTCTAAATATAAAAACGTACTAAGAATATTCCAACAGAATTAATTTATCTCAATACTCGAACCTAAACAAATCAATCCAATCTTTTATTTACTTTTTTTTTTTTTACACAATGTATCATTATACTACCAACCTTAACCGAGGCCAGAAAATGGGGTAAACTCAATTCAATTTCATTCGTTGATTGGTCGGGTTATGGTGTCCTCCAATTTGGAGTCAAGATTTGGACATGTTGGTTATATTTTGGTAGTTGAACATTAAAAAATAAAAAAAAAAGAAATTAATTGTGTTTGAGTAGCCAAATGTGGCAGTGATTTTAGGGCATATCATGTAATGAAGAGTCCTTTGTACTTCGGTCCACAAAAGAAAAGAAAAGAAAAGAAAGGAAAAGGGAGAAAAGAAGGGCCTAAATGAGGATCCACATAAAGTGGTTGTGGTTTAGCAGAGAAGACTCTAGATATTATATATGCCATTTTTGCTTGCTTGAGCCCTTTTTTATCTCTCTCTCTCTCTCTCACAGTGATTGCGTAAAGTTACGATAAAGAATCTCCGATTTTTATTTTTATTTTTATTTTTTTGAATTATCTCATGCATGCCGACCTCAGTACGCACTCATTGCTCCAAACCATTTAGATTTTTTTTTTTTTGAGTCATAATTGTTGTGTTTTTATTCAAATTATGAAGGGAACCAATATTGGCACAGCTGAATTTTCAAGCATGTTTCAGTTCTCATCATCATATACAATTTACATGATTTGGATGATGTTCGCCTTTATATCCACACACACACACACACTTTATAGGAGGTGGGGTGGCTTAAACCGAGAGAAGTTAATACAAATCTAAACAATATTTCAAATAATCTTTATTTCATGGGAGGTAATTTGGCTGTGATGTTCAGATCTGGAGACTGATATCATTTTTAATGTCAGCTGTTGAATAGTATTGTTTGGGCTGTTTGAAAAATTCCAAACCCACACAATCACACACACAGTGAAAGTAATCACACAAGAGAATAACGAGGAAACCCTATCACAGGGAGAAAAACCTCTATTTACAATCCCACTATCAACGGGTTACAAGACTCTACTCAGACTCTCTACGAATCACTCGCACGAATCCTTTCGTCACTCTTGCTCGAATCACTCGATAAACCCTACAAGTAGGCTTTCTGCCTCACACAGAAAGTGAAAAGAAAATACAAGATGAATTTAGAGAAAGAACATGAAAGCTCTTCAATACTCAAAGACTCTTTCTCTAGGTCCCTATAATATGTTCTCCCACCTCTTTACAATAACAGAGTTGGTTTCACATATATATAGGATTACAAAGTTGCCCTAGTTTGGCAAAATAGGAAATTGAATCCGAACAAAATATTCATAGCTCGATCCCTCGCACTCCCATCCTCCAGCCTGCGACCTGCACTGGAATTTTTGCGCTTTAAGAAATAACACTGGCGCACCCTCGCGCTCCCATCCTCCAGCCTGCGGACCTCACTGGAATTTTTGAGACTCCTTGGCGCACCCGCGCGCTCCCTTCGGGCTGCCTGCGTGCTTGGGGCGCACCCGCGCGCTCCCCGCGCCGTGCCTGCGAGGTACACTGGAATTCCATTCATATTCCAGAAGGCTGCGTCCGAATTCCATTAGGTTTTGTAATCCTTCACACCAATTAGAATTCTTCAAAATCTTGGTCAACTTGATTCATTTTATCTCCTTAATTGTTTAGAATTCTTCAAATCTTCAATTTGCATCACTTTAGGAAACTTGAATAGCATTCCTAATTTAACTAAGATTTTGATTGGATTTGCCACAAGACTTTACAATCTCCCCCTTGGAAATTCCATATCAAAACTTAAGTTAAATTTTAGATTCTGCTCAAATTCTGCACGTACTGAACACACACATCAAGGCACCATGTGGAATAATATAGAAATGATCAATGATATCATTACCAAAGCACATTATACATACATGACACGACCTCTTCTAAGTGTGACATCAGAATAATGTGAGGGAGGATCTCCTGCGCCCTGCCAACGAGGCTCTCAGGAAAATACGTGTAAGTGCAGATTTGGACACAGACAATCAAAACTAAAAAGAGACAGTAGAAGAATTCACTAAAAAATGTCAAAAAAACTTTTAATTCCACTATACCAATACATGTACATCAATCTCTCACCCTTCATAAATTCAAAGATTCACATTTTGTTTTTCCAAGAAAATTGTCAATTCTGTGTCGAGAGGTGAAATAAGTCATAAAATTGAACAAATGCTTGTGCACGTGTGAGTTTTTTACTATAATATACATATAGGCTCCCCCTCAAACAAATCATAGACTCAAAAAGTTAAATTTGGTGTACCAAATGAATTGAGAGCCAACCTTCCTTTTTTTTTTTTTTTTTTTAAACACTTGGCGGCTTTCACACGCTTATGGGCAGGTAGCTATTCCTTAACAATCAACGAGTCATTAAGGGGCTTCTCACTGGTCCCACCGGTAGCCCTTTCCAAGTTTGTTTGTTTGTTTGTTTTTTTTTTTTTTTTTTTTATATATATATGATGCATAACTTTGATATGCACATATCAGGCTCCACAACATTTTTTAAACACATCAAACAATAACCCTTGATTCGTGGAAAAGAAGAGAAAGAGATATATGCATGTACAGTCAAGTGTAATAGGAAGCACTTCAAAATTATGACAAAAATCACCTAAACACTTCGTATCAATTTACAAGGAATGCGAAAATTATGAACTCATTGAAATCGATGAATTTGGAAGATTTAATGTACAGGTAACAGTATAGAAGTCATAAAATATTTTCAACTTAATCAATGAACTTCTAACTTATCTTTTAGATTTCAATGGTGTGTACAAATGCCTACAGATTTTCTTAGAGACTCAAAGCGAAGGGCATTTTGTGAAACAAAACAATTTAAATCTGACTTTCTAACCCAAATAGCTCTAGTTTTAATACCAGTTGTCTTAACAGGTTTTTCCTCACGTTTTTGACTTTTATGAAAATTCTTTTTCTCAACAAATTTGAAATTTGTACCTCTTCGAAATATTGGACTGTTTTGTTTTTGAAAAGAACGTGAGTTTTTGTAACAGTCTTCTGAAAATTTTGAAAACACTTGAAATTTATTCTTCACAGGGACTCTAGGCTCCGGGTTTTTTGAAAAATTTTTAACATGGTTTAAAGGAAGACCATAGAGTTTGTGACAGTTTGGGCGTATATGACCTTTGATTCCACAATGGTGACAAACAGGTACAAGGGATTGGGATCTAGCAAAATGCGTACCTTTCACTATGTGAGAAGGATACTGATAGTGTTTATTCTTTTCAAAACTCTTCTTTGGTGGTGCAGCAGACTTAGGGAAGGTCTTGGGATTGGCTGCAGGTTTTGAAACAACCTTTACTACTACTGAAGGTGCTGATGATGATGAAACAACTGTACTTTTCCCTCCAGTGTAGCCTAAGCCTGCTTTGTCTCCATGTGTTCGTTGTTGGCTCCAAATTTCTTCTAGCTTTTGAGAACTATAGTTCATTCTTTCAATTATCTTCTCATCACTCTTGATCTTCTCTTTCAGTTTACTGACCTCATCCTGAAGTTCTTCAACAACTTTCTCCAATTCATCAATCTTTTTATTTTTTTCTTCAAGTTTTTCTTTGAACTTTTCTGCACTATGAGACTGAGAAGTTTTGTCAGATTCCAAAATAGATATTTTACCTGTGAGTTTTTCATTCTCTGCTTCAAGGAATCTCGTTCACTTCGGAGTTTACTGTTGCGGGTATGTTGGGCTTGTCTTTGTTTCTTTACCTTACTGTATTCGACAATGAGAGCATCATAGGCCACTTGCAAGTCATTATTGAATTCATCCTCAGAGTCATCATCTTCATGATTAGATATATCGGTGTCGCTTTGAGATCCAGATGGAGTTCCTGCAGACGAAGAGTGAGACGCCATAAAAGCAACAAAATTACCTTCATCGTTTGAGGATACTGCTGAAGATGATTCATCTGAACTGGATTCATCATCTAATGTAGCATTCATGACTTTGACTTGTTTCTTTTTCATCTTTTTGTTTGCACAGTCTTGAGCAAAGTGTCCATATCCATGACACTCAAAACACTTGATCTTGTTCTTCTTGTTTTCTTCCCCAGATTCAATCTTCTTGATCTTCTTTCCTTTTTCTTGAGATTGTGACTCATTCTTGTTATTCTTATTAAATAAACCCTTCTTCCTCATATATCTTACGAATCTTTTAGCCACAAGCGCCATTTCTTTATCCGACTCCTCTTCATCACTTTCTTCTTCCACTGTCTTTAGAGCAATACCTTTTGACGCTTTGCGAGGTTTCACCATATTTGCTTCAAACGTTTGCAAGGATCCCACAAGGTCTTCTATTCTCATGGAGTTCACATCTCTGACTTCTTCTATTGCTGTAACTTTAGAATCAAACACTCGTGGAAGAGAACGTAAAATTTTACGTACCACTTTGTATTCTGGAATAGGTTCTCCAAGGTTGTGGCATGAATTAACAATATGACTGAGCCGGATGTAAAAGTCATCAAACCTTTCATCTTCATTCATCCTTATTCCCTCAAACTCAGAAGTGAGTTTTTGAAGCTTGCTGGTTTTGACTTGTTCGTTCCCTTCGTGTGTACTTTGCAGAATTAACCATGCTTTTCGGGCACTCGTACAACTGGAGATGCGGCAGAATTCATTAGGGCAAACTGCAGAAAATATGGCACTCAAGGCTTTGAAGTTCCACTCCGAACTCTCTTGCTCAGCTTTAGTCCACGTTTGAATTGACTTTTGTTCGATTTTTCCATCAACATCATGAGTCGGTTCATCCCATCCTTGAACTATTGACATCCAGACTTTGTAATTCATTCCTAAAAGGAAAGCTTGCATTCGTACCTTCCAGTATGAATAATTTGAACCGTCAAACCAAGGGGGTCTGGTGCTTGAGCCTCCTTCACGTGGTGGATCCATTGGTTTGGATGAAGATCTTCACTCAAGAACTTAGAGTGACCCGCTCTGATACCAATTGAAAATTCCAAACCCACACAATCACACACACAGTGAAAGTAATCACACAAGAGAATAACGAGGAAACCCTATCACAGGGAGAAAAACCTCTATTTACAATCCCACTATCAACGGGTTACAAGACTCTACTCAGACTCTCTACGAATCACTCGCACGAATCATTTCGTCACTCTTGCTCGAATCACTCGATAAACCCTACAAGTAGGCTTTCTGCCTCACACAGAAAGTGAAAAGAAAATACAAGATGAATTTAGAGAAAGAACATGAAAGCTCTTCAATACTCAAAGACTCTTTCTCTAGGTCCCTATAATATGTTCTCCCACCTCTTTACAATAACAGAGTTGGTTTCACATATATATAGGATTACAAAGTTGCCCTAGTTTGGCAAAATAGGAAATTGAATCCGAACAAAATATTCATAGCTCGATCCCTCGCACTCCCATCCTCCAGCCTGCGACCTGCACTGGAATTTTTGCGCTTTAAGAAATAACACTGGCGCACCCTCGCGCTCCCATCCTCCAGCCTGCGGACCTCACTGGAATTTCTGAGACTCCTTGGCGCACCCGCGCGCTCCCTTCGGGCTGCCTGCGTGCTTGGGGCGCACCCGCGCGCTCCCCGCGCCGTGCCTGCGAGGTACACTGGAATTCCATTCATGTTCCAGAAGGCTGCGTCCGAATTCCATTAGGTTTTGTAATCCTTCACACCAATTAGAATTCTTCAAAATCTTGGTCAACTTGATTCATTTTATCTCCTTAATTGTTTAGAATTCTTCAAATCTTCAATTTGCATCACTTTAGGAAACTTGAATAGCATTCCTAATTTAACTAAGATTTTGATTGGATTTGCCACAAGACTTTACACTGTTAAATTAAAATTCAACAATTTACATACATTCACTTTTTTTTTAAATTAAAAAAAATATGGATACAACTAAATGAAATCGTTGAATTTTAATTCGACGACTCCAGTCTCAATATCACCGAACCTTTTCTTTTAGCGATATTCACGACTCTATTGGTCTTACCAAAGATATAAGTCTTTGGATTTTTTAACTGATTTAATGGCATAAATAACTTATATATAAGACACTAATTATTACTCGCCAAGTAAGGAGATAAATAACACTTATAATTTTTACACTAATATACTTAACCTATGGACCTATATAACCGAATCGTTATCCCTAGTTGATGAAAAGGAAAAAAATTAGGTCATTTGAATATAGATAAAAATTCAAGTCGCTTCAATTTAGATCTTGTATTGGCCTTGACCCAAACTCAAGTTGAGCGAGTGCATGTGGTGGGCTGACCTATCATGGGTAAGCGTCACAAAGTACCACTTCAAGGCCAGAACACGCCCCAAGCAACAACATTTGTGGCAACTGCTAAGGCAATGCTGCCAAGCACACAACAATCACGTTCCTATTGGGTGCAGTTGCAAAAAACTGAACTATTGATCACACACATAATTAAGATTACAAGAGAATTTAGGATAAAAGAGTGCACTCTTAATAATACTTAAGAAAATTTGATTGCATTATTGTCTTGAAAATTTCGAAGTTTAATATGAGATTTGGTTGAGCATTACCATCCCCATATATTTAGGCTGTGTTTGTGTAGTAAAAAATAAGATTAATTGCGATAAAATGTGATTTGGGGTTAATTTTGGTGCCTTTTTTTTTCTGAATAGTACTAAACTGTGAGAACGATTTTTCAAATCCGTTCTCATATATTCAAAAAAAATCACATAAAATAATGACAATGGTACTCGTTTGAAACCTTTTGACACAAAGAATATGATTGTAAAAAAATTTATGCATTCGGCTAACCTCCTTTCAAATTTTTTATTTTTTTAAGTAAAATATTAAAATTTTTTGAAATTAGTAATAACAGGAATTTGAGTGATATAGTGATTGTTGAAAATTTATTTTGTTTTATAAGATTGTTAGTGTGTCAGACGCACACTTATTATTTTTAACATTTGCTAAAAGGAAAATGAAAATATCCTTCTTAATCATAATGACCTTTTGATAATTCAAATAAAATTAAATACACAAACTTATTTACATGACAAACAGGGAAAGCCCAATATGAATTTCACATTAGCACTAGGCACTTGTGTGGCACCTTCGGGTACGTGGAAGTCCGCAGCCGCTACTCCGTACTGGGTTACGCACAGGGCGAAACACGCTCCGAGACCCTAACCGGTAAAGGACCCCGAAGAGTAAACCATTCTAGGCAAGCCCTGACTGACCGATTCGACTGAGGGAGATTGTTAGAAACCCGTCGAAACGGTGATCTGCCCTCCCCGAAAGAGAGTCGAACTCAAAATTTCACGTGACCTAAGCCCTCAGGCACTCCCGAACCCCCACTCGACCACCCCTAAGGAGCACTTGTGTGGCACCTCGGTGGGCCATGTGGTGGTGGTTGTGGCAACCCATCACACTAAGTGGCCATTTCATAAAATTTAGGCAGTGCCCAACTCCTAGGGCAAACTTCACTCATAAAAGTTGTCAGAAAAACAATGTGGGACAACTCAAGCGTATCGTGTTTACACAAAGTTTTCAATTGCTAAATTGATCATTTTTAAAACGAATTTCCATTCGTTAATTTGAACATGTGAGTGTATAAAGTTAACATCCTCTAAGACTCTATCCATTGCATTAAAGAACCACAATTAGTAATGTGTTGATCAGACATTTTAAATATGTTGACTTAATATGAAGATTGCAAAAACTCGTTCTCAAATACATGATTTTTCCAACAAAATTATCATTACCCTATTAATCTTTTTGAAAGAATTTTATGGTAAATTTTCAATATATCAATTAATAGTATGAATTTCAATATATATATATATAGAGAGAGAGAGAGAGAGAGAGAGAGAGAGAGAGAGAGGGAGCAAACCACACACCATCATTAGACATTATCAATATATTCATTCCATCGTGAGTCAAAGGGCATTAGGAAATAGGAGCCACCAACCCTTGTAACTACCTATCTCCAAAAATTAAGGCTCGATTGGTGGGACTGCAATTGCACGCCCCTAATTGCCACTTGTTCCACTCCAAGAGAAACTATCATCAATCACATGGGTGCATTGGTCATGACAGACCCTAGACTTTGCATGCTTTACTTTATGATATTCAAAGTCATCAACCAACCCCAAACAAAACCTTGATATCTACATTAATTGATTTATATATGTTGCCATTAATTCAATTCAAACTTCTAAAGTCATCAACCAATACAAACATCTATATCCATCCAGAAACTGAAAATGATTACTTTTTTTTCATAATATTTTTACTTAAAATTATGAATTAAATTAAATAATGTAACATACTACTTATAATACTTTTGTAATAATAATTATTTTTGGAGGGTTTCTCGTTTTAAGATGATAGTCCCACCAGGTAGAAAGGGTGGAGGGCCTGCATATATGGCCCGACTTAATATAAGAAAACACCATGGGTCCGTTTGGTTGGCAAAAACAAAAATGAGAAAAAAAATCTCAACTTTTGTTTGTTTTAGTGTTTGACGATATCACCAAAATTTGGCAAAAAATTTCTTTAATGTTTTATCAAATAACCAAAAAGTTACTAAATTTTGCTAAATATTTGTTTAATTTTTTATCAAACAATCAAAAATTACTACAAATTCTTAAAAGTTTTAAATTTTTACCAAACGCATTAAAATTTTCAGTTACTAAAAATTTCTAAAATTTTAAATTTTTGGTGCGACCTAATGCACTCTATATTACGTACACATTGCAGAAAAATTCACTACAATTTAAATCATTAACAAATTTCAGTCATATGAAAAATTATCGGGTGTCATTGTAATTTATTAAACTATTAGATATGTATACGAAATTAAATGTTTTACGAATTTTAATATATAATTTTTTTTTTGGATGATGCAATGTGACTATATATTAATTAATTTTATTATTCAATTTTCATTTATCAAATATAATTTATAATAATGCTTGTAATTTTGTACACCTAAATTTAGCCTCCTATAAAAAATAAAAAATAAAATAACAACGAATTGAATAACGTTGACCGCAGCTTCTTGTTTGATATTCCAGTTAATTTAGAGGGTAGAGGCAGCCCTATTGATCATTTTTTAAATTTGATTTTTAATCGGCAGGCTAAGTGCCCTGAGCGTGTGCGTGTGCGTGCGCGCGCGCTGAATATTTGATATCATTCATATGGTTAAATTCTTTTTATTCTATTTGGAATATTTTCATATTAAGTATAAAGTTTCATTTAGTTTATTGAAAAATAATTAAAAATTATAAAAATTTTTAAAAATTATTAATTTTTTATCTCAGGATATGAATTACAAACCCATAAATTATCTCACTTTTTTCACTCTAAACGTACCAATATATTAAAAGGCTAAGTCTCAATTCCTTTTAATACTCAAATATATTTACAAATTAATGATTAATTAATTAATAGGATCAAACAAAGTTTAGTAATGGACATGAAAATTAAAAGATATAGTAAAATACTTCCGAGCTTATTATAATTTCTCAACGGAAACATTCCAAAATTATAGTGCAGTTAATTATTTTCACATTAATTATGTGGATATTATATATATATATACACATTATTCCAATCAACATGCCATATTCTATTTTCAATTGTACAGTAATATTCACAACGAAGGGGACCGCATGAAGATTGGGAAATAATAATTGTGGGTTTTTTTTTTGGGTAAGTTAATAATTGTGGTTTTGGTACTGTATCAAAACAATAATAAATAATAATAATAATAATATATATAAATTTAGCCACATATTGATTATGAAAAGATTGAATGGTAAATAATTAATAAATTTAGTCACGTCCATTTGCGAATTTAATTGCATTTATTAGTAAAAATAATTTTTAATTGCTTTATTAACTACTGGGCTCGCTATTTTATTTAAAAAGTACATAATTTTTATCAATATTTTTTTCTATTATTTCCCATTTTGTTAAATTCAACGTGTTGGTGGAACTGGCAACCAATACTTAGGACTTGGTGATTAATTAAATGGCTTAATTTGGACCAACTCTTAGCTAAACAATGGACTTTGAGGACTAGCTAAGTGAAAGTAATGTTAATTGCAAGGTGCTACAGATACCCAAAGGGTTCCAAGGACTGCAGTAAATCTATCCACTGCAAGGGCTGCAGTGGAAAAATAAAGAGTGGAGATTTATTCGTACTTTAATGACACATGACTTTTAACATTCCACATTAATTGTACTTCAATCAGATTTTTAAAATTTTTATTTTTATTTTAAAATAATTTTAATTAAAATAAATTAGAACCATTGGATTAAATGCAAACAAATCTCTACCCTTCACTTTTCACTGCTGCCCCTGCAGTGGATATTTTCACTGCAACCCCCTGGAACCCTATACCCAAGTGATTATCTAATTTTAATTGTGATTATCTAATTTAATCCTTCTATTTAATCATTGATTTGCATGAAATTCATGTAAAACTTACATAGAAAAAACAATTAAAATTGGTCAATGATCGAGCATTTAGGCGTGACTGTAACATTAGTCCTGAGATAAATTCTAATATTATCTTTAAAAGAATTTGTTAATCTAACAAAGGGCAATTACATTTTATTCCTTATATTTTGGCTTAAAAACACTTAAATTAAACCAAAGTACTTTTGTCAAATTTTTTACAAAAATTAATAATTATATTTGGTAATTTAAAATATTTGTGCCTTCTTGCGATTTCTTTCAAAGATACTAGGTATGATAATTTTACCTCGATCTATTAGTGTTCCAATGTATTAAGGGTGGGCGGATATTTATAAAATTAACTAGTAATGAAGTGGGTGGCATTTATAAATTAATGAATGAGAAATATGGTGGGTACGAGGATAAAAAATAATTACCAACTGGGTTGGAGAAGCATGGAAGCTACCCTAATTTCTTCTGGTACGTGGAAGTCCGCAGCCGCTATCCCGTACTGGGGTGCGCACAGGGCGAAGCACGCTCCAGGACCCGAGCCGGCAACGGCCCCTGGAGAGTTAACCAGTCTAGGCAAGCCCTGGCTGACCGACACGACCGAGAGGAGGCCTTTAGGCTCCCGCCATTACAGCGGTAACCCACCCCCCATAGGGGAGTCGAACCCGGAACCTCGAGAGGCCCAAGCTCTTAAGGTAAGCCCGACTTCCACTCGGCCACCCCCGAAGGGGCAACCTACCCTAATTTCTTGCTCCCCCTTGTCTCAGATTATTCAGTTCCCTTGTCCGATAAAAGCAATGCTGTTTCGTATGTAGGATAAAATGACTTTTTAAAGACTTCTTCACCTTCATATTAGTTCTAAAAACTTGTCTGGTGGAAAAAAAAATATTTAAATTACTTTGAGGGATGAAAGTAATCCCTAACGGGGCCAGTATTTTTTTGTTAGGGTCAAAGATGGAGGTGATTCAAATTATTCACGTGGGAGTCGATATTGCTGAGCTATCAACTCAATGACAATCAGTAATAAATCATTGAATTAAGATTTAACAATTTAAATACATTTACGTATTTTTTAATTGAGAAAGAAGTGAATGACTTTAGACTATCGGATTGGCCCATGGCACAGTTGTCACCGAACTGCCATCAATTCTTGTATCATCATTTTTTTTTTTTTTTTTGTATATGAGTAATGAAATCTACAATCAAGTATAATTGCAGATATGGATATAACAATACTCGGTCCTATCTCACTGTTATCACCAGACGTCTCTTTATAAATTGACTTACCTATATTTTAGAGTAAGTATCATAATCAATTATTTTATCTAAATATATGGTCATGCTCTAAATTTTAAAATATTTAATTTTTACTTTAATTTTTTAATATAAAAAATTATTGTTGTGCCTTAATTTTTTAATTTTTCTTTATTATCTATTAATACAACACATTAATACACTCTTCTGTTTTTATCTTCCATCATTATTCTTCTTTTCCAACATTATCTTTATTTTCTTTTTCTATCGATCTTAAAAACTAAATACAACTAGGTGTATCAATAGGCTAGACCCAATCTAATCTAATGATAGAGTACTAGATCCGTTAAATTTGATTCGATAATCTGCTTAAGGGTTTTTTTAATTTGGACATGAATGAGATTTTGAGCTGTCAAAAAGTCAATGACTATTAGACTATATATGTAGAGACCGTTAAATAAACTGTTAAAAAATTAAAATTTTCTCCAATATTAATTTTTTTTAGCTTTTTCTAATTTTCTTCATTAAAATTTATCAAACACATAAAAAATCTTACCACACACAAAACTACAAATTTTTTTTTTCAACTTTTTTCATTTTTCTTAAATTTTTCTTTAAATTTTACAAGTGTTTACCAAATACGTAACTTTTATCAAAAATAACAACGTTAAACTATCAAAAAAATTATAAAGAACAAATTAATCTTTTTATTTACCACACACACTCTCATAGCTTCAATGTGGATAAGGACGCATCAGATTCATCGATTTTCCTTTCTATTTTTATGAAAAATGATTTTAGACATGAAAATTAGGCATCACTGAATTATATTTTGACTTGGAATAAATAAAGAGGTTTGACTGACCATGTCTAAGCTCAATGTAATTGGATTTAATAAATTTTAAATTTGGGCTGAATTTTTCACTATTGAATGTAGATTAGTCTATATGTACCGAGTTAATTCAGATCAGCCCATTGATAGTATATTTCCCGTGCACTCGTATCACTTTTAAAAGCTAATCACGCCTGTATCACTGTTTATCTCGTGTACCCACGTCAACTCAACACCACAACACGACTCATTTCTCCACCCGATTGGGTTGTATAGTAAGTTCTAAAGACTTTCTTAATTCACAAATATTTTTAATTTGGTTTTAGAGAAAAATAAAAGGAGAAGAAAATAAAAGACAAAGAACTTAAAAAAAAAAAAAAGAAAGAAAACTATAATGGCAAATTTGTTTTAGGATAACAGAAAGTAAAATTTTATAAGGGTAATTTTTTTCTCCATTACATTAGTTTGGAAGAAAGGGTAACAGCTATTCTAGTAGTAAATTATTACTGATAGAGGATAATAGGAGATAATGGGAAGTAATGTGAAAATTATAATTTTTTTTCATTACTTCGTAAAACATTCTTTTACGCTCCTCTCTCAAACAATATTCTCTCTTAACATTCCAAATATAATATAATTATTACTGAATAATATTTACTTTTTCAATCCAAACATAAATATCATGAATTTACTGTCCTTTAACTATTATTGGGGTAACAATTACCAATATAAACTCCGTTTGGTTTGTTATAAATCCCTAAAAACCTCTAAAATTTATTCACTTTTTATCTAACTGTACGAATTATGAACTCACAACTTATCTCACTCTATCTCACTTTTTATCACTTCAAACACATCCAAAATCATTCATTTCCAAAATTTTTACATCGTGCCAAATGTTTTTAGAGGGTATAAAAACCATCATATATAATAAAATATGAATATGAGATTAAAAATTTTATATAATAAAAAATATGATTAATTTAAATAAAAAATTAATAATGACACTTAGATTTAAACATCAAATGATGTACAAGTGACTTGTTCACTTTTAAATTATAAGGCGTGTGTTTTCTCCCTAAAACGTAAGGACTAAAAAAATAAAAGCTTAAATTATGAAGCGTGATAACTAATTTAGATGAAACTATTTATTTTATGTAAATATTTTTGAACAAAACTCGAAGAGGGAATAATTCTTTATTTGTTTCATATTAGAAACTAATTCTTTAAATAATGACCCTTATTTAATATTTCTTTAATAAATTAATACATCACAAATTTACTTGCTAAGAAGAGAGAATTAGAGAAAATTAAATGGTCATTTAGAGTTTTAAAAATTGAGATAAAATGTGATTTAATAATTTACATTTAAAGTGCAGTGAACAAATTATGAAAAACAAATAAATAATAAAAAATCCATTCGAACGAATTTTAAATAGAGAATTCCATTTGAACAATTCGTTCGAATGGATTCTTATTTTTAATTTTTTGAGATTTGTAGAAATTGGTAGAGATTACAAAAATTTATAGAGATTTATTAGAATTAGTAGAAATTTATAAAGATTTATATATATTTATAAATATTTGTAAATATTTTATAAAAATTTACTAAGACTTCATTTGGAGTTTTAAAAATTATTGAAAAATACTGAAAATTTTTTAAATTATTTACCTTTTATTTTACTATACGAATCATGAACTCATAATTTTTATCAAATTTTATCATTTTTTATCACTTTAAATATGCCTTAAGTCGAAATGAAAAGAAATTTATAGAAATTTTTGATATATTTTAGATTTTTTTTTTGAAAGGTTTTTTTGGATATAGAGCCCATTTGGCAACTCAAAAATTAGCAAAAAAATACCAAAAGTTACTTTTGGTGTGTTTGGCAAAACCACAAATTTTTTCACTTTTTTGATTTGCTACAGTAAAAAGTACACTCTATAATTACAATTTTTTGATTTGCTACAGTAAAAAAATATACCAAACACTCAAAAGTTACTAATTTTTTACTTTGCTACAGGAAAAAATTTACCAAACACTCAAAAATTACTAAAAAATACTAAAAATTTCACTTGGTTCAACCAAACACATAAAAAAGTACAAAAAAACACCTAAAAAATTATCAAAATTTGAATTTTTTTGAACTTTCTAAACACCCCATATTTTAGAACTCCAAGCTTATGGGACAAATAAAAAGCAAATTGGTTTGGATCAAGGGGTGAAATGATTAAGGGACCAAATGATTGCGTGTAGGGGTGGGGGGCACGCGCTAATTAGAGCAGCTAATCATGGAGGCTGGACTCGTGTGAGAAATCTAATCCCCCCGCCATGTGACCTTAGGTACGTGGACTACTTTTACAAGTGCATGTCCCTCTTCCTCCCCCCCCCCCCCCCTTCCTTTGTCTCTTTGCTCGGAACCAAACCTCTATCGCTCTTAGGCTCTGTTTGGACTTGGCCTGCAGTGGACGGCACGCAGAGTTGATGTTTGGATGATTCATCCGTGATTTTAAACACAGACAAACGCTACCTCACATTTGTCAAAATGCAGTATACTTTATTTATTTTTTCTTCGCATTTCGGCAGGGACCGTACAATAATTCTTGCACGACCCTCTAAGATGCAACTTACCCGTTTGGAGATTATAAAAAAGGTAAAAAAGTTTTAAAAGTTATATTTTTGTAATTTTTGGTACGTTTGATAGAATCATAATTTTTTTCACTTTTTTATTTCGTTACAATAATTTATTCCACAATAAATTTTATCAAACTCACTAAAATTATCACTTTTCTGCTCTGTTACAGTAAAAACTTATTAAATACACAAAAAATTATTATTTTTCTATTCTGCTACAGTAAAAAGTTTACTAAATACCTAAAAGTTGTAAAAAATTACTAAAAATTACACTTTATTCTACTAAACACACTAAAAATTATAATTATAAAAAAACACAATAAATTACCAAAATTTTACTTTTTTAACTTTTTTTTAACCTCCAAATGGACTCTATTATGAAAAGTTTCGGTCAAATGAGTAACTTTTTTTTAAGTAATTTCTGGAACAAATCCGGCCGATATTACCACGCAAGGTAAGAGATTTTTGTTTGTTTGATTAATTGATCTATAGTAATGCTATGTACTACCAAATATATATATGTATAGATAATAATCAATATTATATAATTTTAATAATTATTTTTAATAAATTATTCTCACATGAAAGGATTTTTCTTTGATTTTTTATTATTATTTTTGAATGATCATGTGTAACTATCAATGGATAAGATAACGAGACCATAATGAATTTAGAAATTAAATTGGTTGCAGATTTTAAATTTTTTAAATTTTAATATAATATTAGTAAATACTTTAGATACTCCTCCCTTGGTTTTTTTTTTACTTTAATTTCTAATAAATTTTCAACCTCAACCTCTTAATCTTTAAATTTATAAATTGGTCATTTGATGTCAGACGCCTCGAACCCTAATCTATGATAGGAAATTAAATAATAATAATAACAATAATATACAAATAACATTTTAGGGTACGTTTGACGTATTAATAATATACAAATAACATTTTAGGGTATGTTTGACGTATTGAAAAGCGCTGAAAAATTTTAAAAATTTTTAAAAATTATCAATTTTTTATCTTACTGCACAAATTATGAACCCACAAATTATTTCATATTATTTCATTTTTTGTCACTCCAAACGCCCCTTTAATATAATAATATACAAACAACATGCTAATATATGGTAACATAACTATTTCATTAATAAAAAGTCAAACACGTTCTTTCTTCCATCTCTTCCATAATTTTTTTGTTTCTCAATAATTTGAAAAATTAAAAATAATATAACACGATAATTCATTGAAAAATGAGAATAATAATAATTGTCCCGATTACTAATAGCAATGTAACAACTAATTTTCCTTCCAAGTATTACCACTATAAATATTATTAACAAGTTTATATCGTTAATTGTTAATTATTAACTTAATAGATACCACTTGATATTAACTTTAGATCTTAATTGTATTATTTATCTTTTGTCAAAAAAATTTACTATTACTATTATACTATATATTGATATTTGTATATTTATTTATTTATTTTATTATTATATGAGTAAATCGAAGAATTTTTTATATTTATTAAAAAATTTTAATTAATACAATATAATTTAATTTAAAAAAAATTCAATTGTCATCATAGCCGTGCAATGCACGGGCATTTCTTGCTAGTATATATAGAAAGGTGATATCTACTATATGTAGTGTGACATCCCACGAAATCTTTTATAGATATTGGTTAAAGTCACAAACAATTGCAAACATTGCCATCAATGCTTAGAAGAATTTGGTTGGTCGGAAGTAACATCTATGGTTACTTTGTTTTTCATTGCGAACGGACCACCTTAAGTCTTTTCAAAATAAGAACAAATAATTATTATATGGCTAGTTTGAACCTCTATAAAATTTTATAAAATTGTACAAACTTTTATAAAATTTATTTTTTTTTTAATTTTATATTAACTTTTACAATTCTAAACAATCCTACGTTGCACAAATTTTAAAAGTGAATGCAAGAATTACGCAAATTATATTTACATATGTATATACACCCGTGTGTATATATTTACATATATCAAACATTTCAACCCAATATTTCATAAGATTAAGCACAATTCTATTCTAAATTATGTAATAACAAGAAATCAATGCATACGTAGTTTCACGTCCCTCCGATTTTAAGTGAAAAAGAATAAAATCGAAGCAATTCACCAAACCCTTGAAACTCACGATTTCATTTCTCCTCCTTTTGTTGCATTTTCTATAAATTGACACCACCACGACGATCAACACGTGAAGATTAGGAAAAACTCTAAAGCATTACTCTCTCTATCTCTCTCTCTATGTGAAATGGAAGAAAAAATAGATAAAAAGAGGGAAGAGAGAGAGAGAGTAAGTTGTACTCTCGACCCAGTATTTTAAACTAAACATAATTCTAGTCTAACTTATTCCAAAAAAATTAAAATAAATGCATTACCTCGTAACAAATCTCAAAATCTAACTATTTAAAGACCCAAAATTTCAAATATTAACTAAAAATAAATTCTCAATATTACAAGAATAAGTTGATGAGAGGGAGAAAAATAGAATGAAGCCAATAAATGGACAAATCTTTTATACCATCGTCAACCTAACAAAATCATTTCTAATTTCGACTTGGCAAAAGGGACCAATTGAGTTACAAATTTTGTGTCGTAATTCACAACAAAAATCACAAGACATTTATTTATTTATTTTACAAAAATCACATGTTTAAAATATTTTCAATCAAATCTAATTGGATGTGATTTTTGTATTGATTGTGCATAAAGAAAATAAGATGAACTCTCATTCTATGGTTGAAACATCCAGAATAAAAACAAATATTTTTTTACTCAGCTATTGTGATAATTCTGGATATCATAATTGTTGTTGGGGTTACTACTCCTAGTTATGCGGTAGAAATTATGAAAATTAAGAGTCCATAAGCTCAATCTAAATAATTGAGAAATCTAAAAAAAAAAAAAAATTAATAGTTACATGTTTTCCTATGATAAAAAAATATTTAATTTTTTATAATATTTGAAATTAGGTTACTCGTTCATTATTTTTTTTTTATCTTACATTTAAAATGTTTGAATCAATTTAGTGTATTTCGACTCTGGATGTATGTCCATCCTAATGGTGTCAAGTTCACTCAACTTTTACAAACAAAATAAATAAATAATATAATATAATATAATATAATCTTTATTAATTTTATCCAACTTTCCCCACCATACATAAAATCAACTTTTACTAATTTTAACCCTGCGATTAAAATCTTTGAATCAGCTTACGTCTATCTCGGCTCTATGTGCACCTCCACTATTATTGTGTTTGGTTCACCAACTTTCATTAAAAAAAAATATTAAATTTCTCTACCTTTTTTCACCAAAAATAAAACAAATTTTTTTTAATTTTTTTTAACTTTTATCAACTTTTACAAATTTTTTTCTAAGCACTCAATACTTAACTTTGTGTGAGACGTGTCAACTTTGTACGTAAAGTTGGCAAAACTTTGTGTAAATAGTT
Source organism: Vitellaria paradoxa (assembly GCA_019916065.1). NCBI lineage: Eukaryota > Viridiplantae > Streptophyta > Magnoliopsida > Ericales > Sapotaceae > Vitellaria > Vitellaria paradoxa. The sequence continues at coordinate 31,517,549 of CM034243.1, forward strand.
GTCATATATGCTTCGTTTGGTTTGTAATTTTTCTCTGAAAACTCTATAAATCTCTGTTAACTTTATATCATATCAACTTTTTTCTTTCACTGCACGTATTACAAACTCTCAATTTATCTCAATTTACCTCACTTTTTCTTACTCCAAACGAAGCTATAGTATTTTAGAATATTATATGAAAAAGAAATAGCAAATTCTACTATATATTTCACTTTAGTATAAAGTAATGGTGGAAACTAGTGAAGTTTGGTGGGTGGATTAAACCAGACCCCGAGCTTGCGCGTTTGTTTTGCGATGTGCGTGCATGTGAGTGGGCCCAATGCGGTCCATATACAGTTAAAGCGGGGCGCAGTGTATGGACTGGGCCGACGATTGCGGGATTAAATGGGCCCCACTCCCCCCACCACCCTCTTCTTCGTTCGATGCTTCCTCCGTCACGCTTCGCTTCGTTAGTGTTTTATAGTTGTCTTTTTTTTTTTTTTTTTTTTGCTAGGTATTTGATAGTTGTCTCCCATATAGTGGCTCCGTTTGAAGTTCTTAAAAAAAAAATAAATAAATAAATAAAATCTTATAAATTTTTACAAATACGAATTAAAAAATAATAAAATTTAAATTTTTCACTCACTGCACGAATTACGAAACATTTACTTTTATAATTTTATACAATTCCAAATACACCCAGTGTATTTAGAGTAAAGTAAAAAAAATTGAGGGGAATAAAATTACTTTAACAATTTTTTATAATAAATTAAATAAAAAAATTATTTTTATCAATTATGTATTTATTTTCTTATATTTTTTAAAAATTAAAATTATATTTTTATTTCATGCCGTACCTTTTTTTTTGTTCCATTTTTCTTTTTATAGTACCTTTCTTTTGTTCCATTTTTTTTTTTTACTTCACCTAACACACCAAAAATTACAACTTGTAATTTTTGACTAAAAATTACAAAAAAATATTAAAATTTGCACTACCCTACCAAACGCCCCTTATGTTGTATTTTTAGTGGGGTTCCGATTGTACCCCTCACACGACTCTCAAAATCTTTTACGTGGGTCCCTTTTGAAAATAGTCGAATCATAGCCGTTCCTTGCGCCATAACTCCTGATTGATTGACTAAAGATGTTCTCATATCAAGGACATACTCTTTTACTTTTCCGCGTTGTACCCAGTTGTACTACGACTGGGAAGCATTAATGGAGTTATATTTTCCAACGCGTAGCGTAGTTGGTTCCCAACTTCAGTCTTCAAATTACCAAAAAAAAACAAAAACTTCAGTCTTCAAGAGGGGAAGAAAGTTAGAAAATTTTCGAAGTTTTACGAAAAATTTTAAAATTTCAATCAGAGCCGAGATCGTTTGTTTTAATTTGCATTTGAAATATAAAAGTTAGTAGTTACAGAATGTAACGTAGTCTGCATTTATTTAGATATATAATATGAATTGGTGCATGTATCGAGATATGAGTAGTATTCGATTCATCCAACTCATGTACGGAAGTACCATACCATATTAAGATTCTCTCATCTGAATGCCAGATCATATCTGAATACAACAAATCATATCCGACTTCAGATGTATCTTGTTCGTATCTAAATATCTCATACGTGGGTTCGAACACTTGTCTCTACTAATTCATATTCGAATATAGTTAATTAAAATAGATGACATTTAGGTCCCGTTTGGAGTAAGAAAAAATAAGATAAATTGAGATAAAATGTGATTTGAGATTAATTTTGGTACTCTTTTTTTTCTGAAAAGTCGCAAACCGTGAGAACAGTTTTTCAAATCTATTCCCACGGATTCAAAAAAATTCACAAAAAATAACGACAATGGTACTCGTTTGAAAGCTCTCGACACGAAGAATATGATTGTATAAAAAATTTACACATTCGGTTAACCTATTTCAGATTTTTTATTTTTTTAGCAAAATATTAGAATTTTTTAAAAGTAGTGATGGCGAAAAAATTAGATGTAAAAGGATTGTTGGAGATTTTTAGAGATTTTTAGAGGTTTATCTTGATGCCAAACGGTGCCTTAATATTAAAGATAAACCTGACTTCAACCCCCCTTTTATAATTCTAGACTAATCTTATGTTTTTTAAAAGTTTTGTCTGATTTGAATTGTGCTCAAATTAAATTTGCAAGCATGTTTATTTTTGTTTATGTCTAAAAAAAATATTAGCATTAAATTGTGATCAATACTTCTAAATTGTTAGTTTGTAACTCTCGGTGTATTTGAAATTATATAAATTAGTACAAATTTATAAAAATTGTAGTCTTATCATTTGTATTATGAGTAGAAAATTTTAATTTTGTAAAGATTTTTAGGAATTTATAGAGATTTAGATAACTCCGGGCTACCCCTTTGTACATTCATGCAAATTGACCATCCAATAACATTATCTCACTCTCTAATACTTATTAAATGTAACTTGATTAACTTGTTAATTAAATAATTTATTTTAAAGTTATTGTAACTTAACGTATTCATACCATATAATGTTTAAGTTTTATCATCATGTCATGCCTAACTTTATTATGGGTCATTTGGAGTGACAAAAAATGAGATAAAATAAAATAATTTATGAGTTCGTAATTTATGCAATGTTATAAAAAGTAATTAATTTTAAAAATTTTTAAAAATTTTAACATTTTTTTATTTTATCTAACAGACTTTAAGTTTAATTTGAACATGCGAGATTTAAATAAATGTAGTAGCATTATACACGGGGCGATAACAATTTGGACATGTAACAGCATGACTTTTTAAAACTAAAATTGACTAATTGTTAAATGAATTAATTATTTGATATGTTTATTAAATTTTAAAATATTTAATTATACATACAAAAAGACACGATTATTAATCTTATAATGTGATATGTCAACACAATTAGTCTCCCATGCGTGTTTTTACAATTAAAAATACGATTACGCCTAAATTATTATTTTTATTATTTTATTCCTCTATTAAAAAATATTACACTTTTATCTTCTAAACAATCAATGTATAATAATGTGGCCACTCCGCACACTTAAGTTGTAATTTTAACAAAAGTATTTCAAATAATGTGCACATGCGCACATAAACTTCTGTGAGCAAAAACTTATAACATTAATGCCAATTCACAAACATATCATAAGAATATTGTAATTATAAAATTAAAATGCCATTAATTTTTATATGAGTGCTATTTTATTTTAATTAAGAAATATTAATTTTATTATGAAACGTGTTTCGTTTTATCTCATTTTTATATTGATTAACTAAAGTATATTAAATATAAATATGGTCATTAAAAAGCACATTCCTATAAATTAATAATTTAAAAAATTAATGGACAACATAATTGAGAATGATAAAGTGGTATTGGGTCAGGGTTAAAGATTAATCTTGTAATTAGTTTATTATTATTATTCTTATCAGACTTACTTTGACGATAGAAAAGTCAATTTTTTGTTTTTTTTTATCTTTTTTTCATCTTGCATATTTTTTTTTTTTTAACCAAAATCTGATTTTCTTCTTAAAAACTGTAATTTTTGAGCGTATTGATCCATTTTTAAATTCACATATGTTAAAGTAAAAATTATTCATTTGAGTTAAAAAGTTAAGAAAAAGTTAATTTTTTATTTTTTAACTTTTATTTAAATCAACGTAAATTTTTTAGGTGTTTAATTTTTAATTTTTATTTTTATGAATACGATTAATACACATAAAAATTAAAATTTTTAAAAAATTTTAAAGTTTAGTGGAAAGAAGCCATATAATACTCTAAAAAAAATTAAAAAAATATTTTTCTATAGCCAAAAACATAATAAGAAGGCATTCAAGCATTTAATGCTATATTTACATCCAATTTTTTACACTCCTATTTATACCCTGTCAATTTATACTAGAATAGTAACCAGTATATTTCGTTCAAAATTATTACAGCAGCAAAAACTAACGTAATTTTCACCATTAAAAAGAAAAAAAAAGGGAGAAGGCAATATCGTGTGACTTTGATGATTTTAAACGAAATACACTAATCACTGTAGATAAAATCCAGACAAGGTATAAATATAAATATAAAAGATTTGACGTAAGTATAGCATTTTTGTTCAAACATTTTTAGTTGTTAGGGTTGAAAGGTGGTAACATCATCCATGTCAGCGGCAGACTTGAGATTGGCATGGGGGTGAAATGTCAATCTCGCAACAAACACCGTCTCGGTTGTTAAATTTTAATAATAAGTGTGTTGTGCGTGCTAAAAATATTTTCTACATTTTTTAAAATTATTTATTTTTTATTTTATTATATAAATTACGAACACATGATTTTTATTAAATTATTTTATTTTTTGTCACTCTAAACGTCTCCATAATAATTTAAAAATATTTATATATTTTTCAACTAAAAATTATAAATATTTTTAAATCGTGAAATTAAAAATTAAGTCAAAATTAGTATTATTATGAGATTAAATATCTATTTAGAGGGTCAAATTTAACAAAAAAAAAATTAACTTCTTCTCTATTCTTTTATAATTTTATCTATGTCAAAAATTTATAGTTTTCTTCAATTTTTTTAACTTTAACTAAGTTTTTCTAGTCTTTCTTATTTTTATTAACTTTTTCTATATTTTTAAATTTTTTATATTCTTTAAAAAATATATCAAATATCTAATAATTTAAAATTTTAATAAAACTTTTTATTATTTTTTTAATAACTTTTGACTCTCCAAATAAAACCTAACATTCTACTCGATCTCAATCACCAATCCACCATCTATTTTTTTGCTTTATCCGTATGCAGTGGTTACCCTTATCCAAGTTGACTTTTGCCTACTTTGGTTAACAAACTTGAGGCCCGGGGGTTGTTGGCATTGTTACTTGCAATCAGGGGTTTATAATTATAATTAGTTAGATTAAAATTTGATAATTTAAATATATTTATATTTTAATTAGATTAAAATTTAATAATTTAAATATATTTTTTTAATTAAAATAGTATAAATATATATAAATTCTTAAATTTTAATTTAACGGTTCCTAATCAATATCGGAAAGTTGGCTTAGTATTACCTTATCTTTTTTCGAAATATTTCTTTCTAAAAAAAATAAATTAGAATATATCATATATGAATGACAAATCTATCATATACTTGAATAAAATTTTTACTAAAATGATGGTAAGAATTGAAGGGATGAATGCTGTTACTTCATTGCTTGGTTATTAATAAAATTTCATGGGAATTAACCGATTAATTTTATTAATTTAAATACTGAGTAAATAAATAATTAGAATTTTATCTCAATTAGAAACATATATCTTTCTCCTGTTTGTTTTTTTTTTTTTGACATAAACCAATATTGAAAATGAGGAGGTGGCAATCCGACAACGACAGGTGATTGGATGGCACTTTACTTTTTGTTTCCTTTTTCTTTTCGTGTAAAAGAATAGTTATTCTCCCTCTTTTTGGTTGAAATTATAATAGTAGTGCTTGGATAGGTAAAAAATGAGATAAATGATAATTGGATATTTGTGTTTAATTTGATATAAAGTTATCAAAAATTATATAAAGTGACATGTGATAAAATTTTAGTAAAAAATCTTAAAAATTTTTGAAGTTTTGTAAATTTTTTTTTGTACAAATGTCAATTCAACTTTTAAAAAATCTGTCAAAATTAGTTGGAACGCATCATTTTGATTCATTTCAACGGATTTTGATAAATTTTTTTAAAAAGTTGAGATTTTTTGATATTTGAAAAAGTTGAAACTTTTGAAGCTTTTTAGAATTTTTTGAACTTTTTTGACACTCCAAACGGTACCAAAGTGACATAAATTATAGATTTAGAATTCGTACAATTAGAGAAAAAATAAATAATTTTTAAAAATTTTTAACAAATCAAACGGAGCCACAAAGGAAACATATGAAAAAATAAGTAATAAGAAAAATTTTATTAATAAATAAATCTCTACAAAATATGTACCGATGTGGTGATATATAGGTAAAGCACTTTCAGGGGAAAAAATTCAATATAACATTTCTTAGAGTAAAAATATTACCCTCGCATTTTTATAATACAGAATTTAATAAAGAAATTCTTAAAGAAATAATTTTGTTGTGGACACACACGTTAGGTAAGATGAAAATTACTTGGTACCACTTGGAGTGGTCACGAATCAAGCTAAGTTCGTTTAAAGATAAAAAAATAAAGTATATTATTAGTAAATTACATTTTATTTTAATTATTTTTAATTTATTAAATTTTATATTTTTTTCTCTTTCATTTTTCATTATAAACAAATCACGAGAAATAATTTTAAATCTCTATTCTTTTTATAAATATTTAATCTCAACACCACATATATATATATATATATATATATTTTTTGATGTTTTCTATCAAAGTGTGACAGAAGAGGGTTAACTAGAGAGGAGAAACCCCCGGAGAAATTACTGATCCTTAGGCTGTGCTTGGTTAAAAAAAAAAAAATTAATCAATTTTTTATCTCATATGGCTTTTTTTATCAAAAAAAATTTACATCCGTTTAGATAAAACCTAAAAGAAATAAAAAATTAATTTTTTTGTTACTTTTTTATCCAAACAGATAGTTTTTATGTAAATGGACATGAATTTTTAAAATTTTTTTATAAATGTAATTAACACACTTAAAATCTATAACTTTTATAAAAAAAAAAATAGATTTTGATAAAAAAAAGTTATATAAGATAAAAAAAAAACGTTAAAAACTTTTTATATAATTAAACAAAACCTTAAGTCGCCAAAATCTCTCTCTCCATCTTCTTAGTTTTTTTTTTTTCTTTTTTTTTTATAGTTAAACGGGAGAAGAGAAGAACATTCTGGATTTTAAATTCAGGTGGTGAGCAAGCTTGAGGAGGGCTTCTGTTACTTGAGCCAGCCGTGCTCTCCATCTTCTTAGGTTAAAATAATGTCTGGTTATAAATATATTATGTACCAAATTTTAATTTAAAAATAATTGAAAAAAATTGTAAGAATTAAAAAATTTTTTATATTATTTTTAAGTAAACCAAAAACCCGGACCTGCGTTCCTTTATCCTCCGTATTCAGCCGTTCGTATTCGTCCGTATTCCACTTGTTGATTGTGACGTTGGTTTTCGTACGAATTTCCCAAGTATTTCTTCACACTTCGGCGACCTATCCACGATTAAATTTTAAGAGTTACCGTGAAAAATTAATTATTTAATTTTGAATTATGTTTGAAATGATAAAAAGTAAAATAAAATAATATAATATAAAATAAATTATTAATTTGTTATTTGTGCAGTGGCGGGACTATTAAAATTTTTTAATATTTTTCATTATTTTTTAAAATTCTTTGTCATTTCAGTTAGAGCTTAACTATATTTCAATAAAATTTTTTTTATATTTTACATTAATTATGATTTAATTAATTTTTTTAATTTTTATTTTTAAATTAATTTTAACTAAATTAAATTAAAATTCTTATAATCAAATCAAGAAAGTTAATTTTCTTCGCTCCAAACCTCTCAATCCCACAATTTCTGGGGTAAAAAGTAAATAATTTATTGTAGCAGTCAATGAAAGGTGGCTGGTGGGTCAAGTAGGAAATACAGTTGGGTATAAACTAAACGAGAAGGCAATCAAATTCTGGGTGTAGACCCCTGAAAATTAAAATGGTCCAACACACGCGCAGAATGAGGGCGTGGGACTGGACAGAGAAAATGTTCGTTCAAAATTACACAAGTTGCCACTGAGCGTCTCCCAAGCTCCATAAGTAGGCCACCTTCCTCCTCCATTCCCCCCTCATCCTCATATCTCTCTCTCTCTCTTTCCCCCCATTGTTTCTCTCTCTAGCTGTGTCATTGTTTGTATTGTAGTAGCTAGTGAGAGAAAATGGCTGGCGTGGTCGTGGCCTACATTGTGTCCCTTATCTCGCTGCTCTTGTCGCTTGCTGAAGGCAGAATCCCAGGGGTTTACTCCGGCGGACCATGGCAGAGCGCTCACGCTACCTTCTACGGAGGAAGCGACGCCTCTGGTACAATGGGTATGTGTATAAATCTCAGCTTCTTCCAACCCAAACTCTATCTCTATTTTTTTTTCTTTTGGTTAGTTTTCACGTTCTCTTCTGGTACGTAAAAGTCCGCAGCCGCTGCATTACCCGCGAAAGGTCCCGTTTTCTTAGGCTTGGTTTAGAAATAAATTTAGTTAGTTTTTTTTTTTCAGCTAATTAGTGCCTAGTTAAAAAAAAATTAGTTAAATTTATATTTAAAAAGAAAAAAAATAATTTTTTTAATGTGATTAACTTATTTTTATTAATTTAATATTTTACCGTTGAAAGATTAAAAAAATATTAAAATATAAAAAAATAAGTTTAATCAAATATTGTTAAAATAATCATTAACTTGATTAACGACTACTGATATCAAACGGAACCTTAATCAAACGGAACCTTAATGTTCTCGTCTCACAACTGTAGTTTTTGAGAGGTATTAGTTTTAAACTCGTGACCTTTAAACATATAATCTGTATTTCACGCAAAAGAGCGTATTAAAAATAAAATTTTGTACACTTTCACCTCGTAACTAGATTTTAAGGATGGATTCTACTAACATTTTCAACCCATTCGACCCACATTGAAAATCGTGGGTGTACTGCTCTGGTACTTGGGTAATCCACATTCTGCTTCTTGGATGAAGGGCTAGTTGGTCTTGATGTAAAATATTTAAAATTTTTTTAAAAATTATAAACTTTTTATTTCTATGTATAAATTATAAATTTATAAATTATTTTAAATTATTTCATTTTAATCCTTCTTTTTTTCCACTATAAAGGCCGTTATGTTCTTAATTGGCTGCATTTCCTGATGACATGAGCCAAATTACAGATTTGTTTGTGGTTCATTACTTTTACTCTGTTTTATGTACAAAGGCGGCGCGTGTGGATACGGCAACCTGTACAGCCAAGGGTACGGCGTGAACACCGCCGCGCTCAGCACCGCACTCTTCAACGGCGGGCTGAGCTGCGGTGCCTGTTTCGAGATCAAGTGCGCGAATGACCCAACGTGGTGCCACTCCGGCAGCCCGTCGATCTTGATCACCGCCACCAACTTCTGCCCGCCGAACTTTGCGCTGCCCAACGACAATGGTGGCTGGTGCAACCCTCCTCGCCCTCACTTCGATCTCACCATGCCAATGTTCCTCAACATAGCCGAGTACCGTGCCGGAATCGTCCCCGTCGCTTACCGCCGGTAACTCTTCTTCCCTGGCTTTCACTCTGTTTTGGTTCCTCGTAGGTGAGTGTCAGATTCTAGATGGGCTGTCTGTAACTTCGGTCAGATATTCAATTATTCCAACTGACCGAATTACCCAGGATGGTTGTTAATATTTACTGCAGTGTCCTGTTGAGCCTGTGACCACTGCTTTGCACCTGGGAAATCTTTGTTCTTTCGTGTCGCTTAGCCAATTGGATGGGCTTATTTAATTATTCATCTGACAGTTTTTGGTAACTTTCGGAGGTTGGTATATGACCTATATATATATATATATATATAATGCTGTTTTATATTACCGAATTACGCTTACCTACGTAGTGTAATTGCATGTTCGTTTAACTATTAACAAAAAAATATTTTTTATCAAAAATACTATTAAAATAATTTAACAATGACAATTGTATAAAAAAAAATTTCTTTTAATAGTTTATTATGACTGTGCTTAGAGTGTCGAAAATCACTAAAAAATTTTGAAAATATCTATAATTTTTTACAAAACTTTCCCACCTCAAATTACATATAAATTTTAAAGCCCGAAGCGGCCTCTGTTTTCAAATTGTCACAATTCTGTTAAAATAAAATTAATTTTCTGGCACCCTAACTTTGCTCAAGAAACAATGATGTCCGAAAGATCTGGACCGTAGGATGGATATGATCAGAATATCGGTAAAGATCACGCCGTTCCATGCACATGTTTGGTAAATTCCATGTATTGTCAAACTCCAAATCGTGGCCGTAGGTGATGAACTCACGGTCTCCGGAGTCTTGCTAATGTTTCATCAATGTGAAAAGGTTTTTTTATTTCTAGTCCAACCCGAGCCCAACCCATGCATGGTCCAGCCCAAATTAACGGGCGGCATTTCATGCCAACAGACCGAATGTCAAATTATGCACCCAGTTGACGAAACTAACCTCGACTTTGGATGGTATTTACGCAGGGTGCCGTGCCGGAAGCGGGGGGGAATTAGGTTCACGATCAACGGCTTCCGTTACTTCAACCTGGTTCTGATCAGCAACGTGGCGGGCGCAGGGGATATCGTGAGGGTGAGCGTGAAAGGGTCGAGGACTGAGTGGATGAGCATGAGCCGGAACTGGGGGCAGAACTGGCAATCCAACGCGGTGTTGGTGGGTCAGTCCCTCTCTTTCCGGGTGACCGGCAGCGACCGCCGGACCTCCACTTCATGGAACATTGTTCCACCCAACTGGCAGTTCGGTCAAACCTTCACTGGCAAGAACTTCAGAGTTTGAAAGAATAAAAAATAAAAATAAAAAAAAAAACGGAACGCAAAAAAAAAAGAGGGAAATTCCTTGGTTTCCCGCCTTAATTTGTTTTCACTTTTTTAATGATGCTTTTGGTGTTTTTTTTTTTTTTTTTTTTTGCCTGACTGTATTATGTAGTTTATTTGTCGGGGGGAAATGAAAAGTTAAAACAGTACGAAGAAGATTGGAGTACTTTACTTTTTGTTTTTTGTTTTGTTTTTGTTTTTTGTTTTTTTTTTTTTTTTTTTTTGTGGGACTTATTTGGTTAAGTGAGGAAGGGAAGCGGAGAAAAAAAGGAAGGGAGAGAAAAGGAAGTGTAGGGTGAGGAATGCAGCGGCTGCAGGAAGAGGGTTGTAGCCCGCAACTCTAAAATTTAGTAGTCTATATATATATATATATATTGGCTATGTATTTGTTTGTGATTTTTATACTATCATTTATGTTTGAGAATTTTTGTTAGATCAAGGTAATTGGGTGATGAGCTTTGAGAAGATTTGAGATTGCTCTTTTTTTGGTCATTGGAATGGAAGGCTATTCTTATGACTTGTAATTGCTAATTGATATTAAAAATACTTGTTTAATGAAACTACCATACTGTTCAATTGCTTATTATTATCACTATTTTAACCTTAAGTGTTAACTAACTGTAAATTTTTAATTTTATATTTCAGTAGTTAATAGTTTCGAGTTTTTCAAAGTTAATGGAGAGATTATACAGTTGTTGACTCTATAATTGTAAGAATTAATTATGGTGTGCGCAAGAAAATCTCATACTTGAATATTAAAAAAAATAAAAAAAAAAGGATATTGTTCAATTGGGTTATGTGTATGAATTATGAAGTTCAATATTGAATTTTTGCAGTCAATTAAATTTGAATTTAATTGTGAAACCAAGGCTTGGCACCTTAAACAAAAATTCCCTCCTAACTTGAACAAGAAAATGAGAGATTTACGTAGTAATGATAATTTAATAGTTCAGATGTATTAACATTATTTTAATTTTAAAAAAAATACATATAAATTGTTAAATTTTAATCTAACGATTCCAAATGTAAACTATCGAATTGACATAATATTATTATATTAACCTCCCAAATCACTCGAACAACCTCATTAGGACACGTTTGGAAATATAATTTTTAACAACTTTTGATATTTTTTGGTCAAAAAGTTATTAGTTGTAATTTTTAATGTATTTGGTGAAGTAAGGAGCGATTTTTAGTAATTTTTAGAAACTTTTTACAACTTTTGGTATTTGATAAAATTTTTGACATTTTTTGATATTTTTTTATAACTTTTGATAACTTTTAACAATTTTTAACAACTTAATTTTTAAGTTGAAAAGTTATCGTAATAAAATAGAAAAATAATAAAATTTAGTATTTTAACAAACGCTTAAAAAGTAAAAATTTGATATTTTTCTGTTAAAAGTTACGACGTCAAGCGCTACCCAGCGGAATTTTGATTTTCGTTGGGGCATCCGAGGTGATATGTTTTTTCCACCCTACTTTTATCATCTTCTTTTCCTGTCCACTGCATGCGCGCAAAACGTCCATCATTATTCTCGTAATCTAATGCTTTCCTCCTCCTGCCCCTCCTCCAAGGTCACGAACCAATAAGTGCAACCGTGAATTGCGGGAACAAGAAAGAATCCTAAGATGTACGCGCACCTCCGTTAGAAGGTTGTTTGAATAATCAAAAAAAAATATAATAAAAGTATGAAAATTTAATATAAAAATAATATGTAAAAAAATTTAATAAAAAAATAATAAGTTTGTAAAAATTAATTAATTTTAACTAACTAAATATTTCCTAGTACTGTGTTTGGCGGCATTGAGTTTATACATTGAGAACTTCAAAATGAAGACTTAGGGCCCCGTTTGGTAAACCAAAAGTGGAGGAAAAAATACTAATAGAAGTAGAAAGATGTGACATAAAAGTGATAGGTGGAAATTTTTGATTGGAAAGAAAGTACAAAAAGTAATTAAAATTAGTAAATTTTAGTGAAATTTAGTGTGACCAAACAGGACTTAATTTAAATTTCATCCAAAAAGTCACCCTTGATTCCAATTTCGGGATAGGAAGTTCGTATTGCTAAACACATTACAAGGTTAAATTATAAAACCTACTTGCATTTTTTTGTATTATATTGTTATAAATTAACTTTAAAATTCTTAAATATGTTATATAATTTAAAGTAAACGTGAAGTATTAAAACGTCTTTAGAAAGTTCTAAATGAACGTAGACTATTCAAAATGAATTATATTAATCATCAATTTTATTATTTTACAGAGATAATTTTGGAAAGGTGCCCTAATGAGGCATTCACCACATCACTTTTTAATTTTTTTTTCTTTGATTATTTTTTTTAACCAATCTAACTATTACAGTAGTTAATTTTTTTTTCATATTTATTTAAATAATCAATTTACATAAATTTATAAAAAGTAAATATATAAACACCAGCAAGGTACGTTAGATGACAAGTCAAAATATACAGCAAGTTTTGCACATATAAGGTATGACACAACACGATATGAATTTTTATATAGATTCGAATTTAACTTGATAAAGAAGAGTTTAGATTAGAGCTCAAGTCGCGAGTAACTCAATTAAACTAAAATGACGTCGTTTTAGTCTAAAATATGATAAATAAAATATTATAAAAATATAATAAAAATATTATTAAAAAACATATATATATATATATATATATATATATATATATTATTTTATCGAGGCACCTCGCAAGACTTTGGAGCTAAATTTTTTTAGACTTGACTCAAACTCGAATTTAAAATGAGTCATAAACTAAGATTGATTCGAGTTTGTTTTAGTCACGGATCGAGATCAAGCCAATTTCTAATAATTTACGAATAGCTCAGTTTATTTCTAACTCATTTTACATCTCAAATAAGAATAAAGGAAAGAATAAGAAAAGGAGAGAAGAAGGTAATTTATCGATTTAAAGGCAAGTATTCCACCAAGTCTACTTCAAAGCTAATTCTATTTTTCCTAGGAAGACATTGGAAAAGAAAGGGGGGGGGGGGAATAATAAGCCTACAAAGAAATGAATGGCACGCAGCGGATTCGAATTGCAAGATCGTGAAAAGAAGACAATTTACACCGGATTTAAATAAAGAAGGGAAGCGCGAACCGTATATTGCCATAAAATTCTAAATAAGTAGTAAATTTGACATATTAAATAATATTATGTGTTATATGAGATCGCAATAATATTAAACAAGTTAATAAATCACGCACCGTCACGAATATGGGCATACCCATCAAGGATCCAGTTGATACAAATGTTGTCCCATTGATTTAAAATACTATACCAAAGTTTTGCTAATTTTGCTCTTCTTTCATATAGATTATATATTTTTTTTTCTATTGTTATTAAAATTTTGTCGCCTCTCTTTTTTACTTTTGCTATTATTTATCTTAAAAAATATAATTTTGACCCTACAAATTACAAATTCTGAATCCGTTTTTGACCATGCATAATACAGTACAATCTTGAAAATGATCAGGCATAACCAATTGAATCCTATCATATGGATACAAATATTCTTGTTGATTAAGCGTGACTACTTTACTTTTCAAATCATTAATAAAAATTAATTTATTTATACGTTTTTATGCATTTATTTTTTAGACACAAAACTTGTGTGTGAATAAATATCTTTTTCGTTTTCGTTCAAACAAGTGACATGTTGATCCAGCTTTAAGCCCAAGAGGTCACATCTGAAGAAAGAGACCCAATGAAATTTTTTTGTTGAACCAATTAATTGGCACATGGGTGGGGGCACTGGGAGTAGAGAGCTGAGCTATGCTTGCTTTGTTACCATGTGACACCAAGTCGTTTTTCTTTTATTCTGTCTTTCCATCCTTTTGTGAGGAAAGATCATTGGATTCCTCTTACCAACTTACGAAAAAAAAAAAAAAAAATATATCCCAAACAGACGTTGTTGTATATTATGCTCATACCGGGCGAATCACAGCTAGGTGATAATTAAGACGTGAAATATTAAATTAAAATTTAATAATTTAAAAAATAAATAAATATATTTAAATCATTAAATTTTAATTTAACAACTCGTAATTTAACTGACAACTTGGCGTTGGCAGCCCCGATATATCGGGTGTGTTTGAAATTGTATAAAAGTGTATAAAATAAAATAAAATTATAAAAATAAATATCTCTTAATTTGTACAGTGAATAAAGAATTTAAATTTTATTATCTCGTAATTTATATTTGTAAAATTTTATAAAATTTTATTTTATTTAATAAAGTTCTAAACAGAGCCATCATGACTTTGAGCCCAAATACTCCTTGTTGGTTTATTTTGGTTGTGGGTTGCTTTGTTCAAAGTCCTTTCACATCGTTGTGGGAGAGAGTGGGGTCGTGGACATTAAGGAACCGTTTCTAGCGAAAAATATCAAAAAATAGCAAAAAGATATATTTTGAAAAATTTTTGATATTTGACCCGTAACCATCAAATCATGTTTTTTAAAAATAAATAGAAAAATTTTTTTACTTTTATGTCGATTTTTTAGAGAGAAAAACCATTCGAACGGTTTTTTTTTTTTTATTTCATCGGAACTGTTTTATATCAAAATTTGTTGAAAGTGGTTAAAAAATTTTTGAGATTTATAGAAAAGTCATTGGAATTTGTGAAATGTTAATGAGGTTTATAAAAAATTTATTGAATTTGTAAAAATTTATTGGGATATGTAGATATATATAAATTTATAGAAATTTCATGAAATACAAAGAATGCAAAATATGTTAGAGAATTTTAAAAATTTTTAGAGGTTTTTAGAGATTTTCAGTATTTTTCAAAATTTTTTATTGTACCAAACAGACCCTAAATTAGTAAAATTTATTTAATTGCTTCAAGCTCGTTTGGTGTGCCCAAAAAAATTTAATTTTTAATAATTTTGAAAATTTTTGCATTTAGTAAAATCTTCAAGATTAAAGAAATTGAAAAAGTTAATGATTTTGCGAGTGATTATTTTTTTATGCATTTTGATAGAAAGTGAGAATTTAAATTCACAATTCAAATATTGTCTTTTACAAAAGTAAGGTAAAATATATATATTAAATTTTACTAGTCAATATGATAAGATAACAACTAAATTTACTGGTCAATGTAATGTAAATGTAATTTATTAACAAATGTAACCTAATTTACATATCAATTTGATTATTACCATCAAATGTCATTGAATTTATTTTTGAAACGATATTGACTTGCACAGCACTAAGCTCGAACTCCAGTTTATCATAACTACCCATAATCCATTCCACATGATCTATCATAACATGGGTTAAGTGAAAAAAAAAAAATTTAAAATTTATTATTTTATATTTATATCTCTTGACATTCCAAATTCGTTTGAATTTAGCTTTAAATATATTACTAGCGCATCATGATCTACCATAAAATAAAATTATATTTAAACTATACCCCCATTCAATTCAGTTTAAAAATAATTGATAATACTGAATTCAATGTCTTAACATTAAAATATTACAAGTAATATACTAATAAACTATATTCATCCGATTGGAGATATAAAAGAGCATCCCCTTCAGGGCCCGTTACTTGCCAAAATAATTTGACTCAGCTTAATAAACAAGCCGAGCTTAAAGAGCAAAGCTCACTCTGCTTATTTGCCACCCTGATGTTAGAAACAGATTCGTGGGTGAAAGAACAATCGAGTTGGCTCTTGCTATGATTTTACAAAGAGCAAAAAACTTGCCAACTACACCCTTTGAAACTGCAAAATTGCAATCCAAATGCAATGCATGGAACAAGTAAAATCAAGTTCTCACTAGATTAGTATTTGGATTAATGCAAACCTATTTGCTCGTTCTATTGTTGCCAATCAAGTGCTGTCCAATTTAGGGTTTCATTCATTTCATCCCGAGAAGAGAGGGGAAAGAGCTGTAACATATGATCACCAAACCAACTGTGTGAATGTCATGTTATGACCCTCTATTTACAAACCAACTTACTTAAGTCTCACTTTTTCTTCCGCTTGTGCAATTTCCATTGCTTCAGTATGAAAGATACTCCCTCTTTTAATGTCGCCTTCCTTTCTTCTTTGGAATTCCACAGCTCCGGTAGTGGGTACCGCCCGCTGGGGTTGTACTCGTTCATCTCAGACAACGCGGTTGTCACAGCCTCGTAGACTTCATCACTGAACTCCTCCTTCAGACTTTTTATTTTTTCATCCTCTTCGTCAATCACTTCCTGAAAAGCCAGATTTAACGCAGACCATGCAGACACAATCAGGCTAATAGAAAGCCAAAATAGCATCAAAAAGAGTTCCAGGAATATAGGTAATATCATCATAATAGAACACGGATTCGAATCTCTTTATTTCAGAATGCGGCCTAAACCACCAACATAGACCTTTCTTTTTTGGGCATTCCTAGAATTGTAAAACAAAATTTACACCAAAATTGAGATCTTTTATTCCAAGTTCATATTCACTGTTTTGAGAAATTTAGAATGTTTACGAGTCTACCTAAATGACATTTCTAAATTCAGTGCGTGCAGGTATAGATCGTGAAAAAGGCTGTGTCAAGTCCACACACACACACACACATATATATCTATACTCTAAATGAAAATGCAAACCAACAATGGCATACATTGAAATGCTTATTAAGTGTAGAAAGCAGTAATTTTCCAACGAAAGAAAAAGAGAATCGAACTGCTAATCATAACATTAACAGAGCGCGTACCTTACAATTTCCTCCCTCTCCTACACGGACAATCTTGAAAGGATGCCAGCCTGGGTCCCTAAGGAAATCTTCCCACAAGGAGCACAATTCTATTGCTTTCTCTTCTGCTCCTTCGCCTTCATACTTTCTCTTGGCTGCTGTGAGGAATGGCTTCCCATCAAGCTCTCCCATCCTCTTGACAAAAATGAAGCCACGGCCACCCTTCAGACCCTAGATAGAAAGCAAGAAAAGTACATATCCAATTAATATTAAGAATCCACTTCATGAAGAGGGGGGTAGCTCAGGTGAAAAAAACACTCCCACCCACATCAATCCATTATAAAAGGAATAAACTCTTCTACAGATTCTTCATTCCAAATAAAAAATGAATCAACATGAGCAACCAAAAGTACATCATTCTTTTCTTTTCTTTTTCAATTAATTAATAGGTTCAAAACCCATAATTAATAATGTTGAGGTCAGGCCATGCACCTTCAGAAAATCAACTTATTACTCCAAAGTTCAGGTCAAAAATGGGGTTGCAAATCACAAATCTCACTTATCCTTAGCTTGTGAATCCTTCACTTCATATGAGTTGCTTGTATAAGCAAAGAGCTGACGACTGAACAGAGAGAGAACACAAAAAGATGGTTTCCAACCTATACGATGGAAACTCGATGTCTTCAAAAGATCTTCAATTCCTCTCGTAATTTTATACGAGAACCCCACACAATCTCAAACATTTATCTCACCACCTTCCAAAACAACCCAATGCATATCAAAACACAAGAAAATCATATCCCACATTTCCTTAGTCAGCAATTCAGTGGACAATGCACAAAATAAGAACAATCAACTAATATCCTTCTTCTCCTGATAAGAATGTCAATAATGGGGAATTTATCACAAGTCAAACATCATATAAAAAAGGCCACTTTTGGAGCTCCAAATCTTCAAATATTATTTCATAGAAAATAATCTTCCTCTTTGCTAATCAAAACATCATAATATGATTTAACTTCGAAAGCCACTGGCTTAGAAAATCTTCTCTCACCCCAACCCTCGAAGTATATAACATGTCTAGAAGGTTCAACAAAGGTTGATATTTGACCAAGGAACCGAAACCTTCCTTTTCCCCAATTTGCTGAATGCAAAGTTCTAGGATCCAATATGGAACTCGGGAATTCTACAAAACCCGAAACTACTTGTATGGGGTGAATTGACAAAATTGCCCTCATTAATTAAATGTCTTTCTTAAAAAAAGGATAATTGAGGGTCCATTTGGTATAAATCTGTTTTGGGCTCATTTTTCATTTTGCATTTTTGAAATTAGGAAGACAGCTCAAAACACATTTAATCACTCATGTTTCAGAGCCTGTTTTAGCAAATGATTCACACATAGAATACAAAATGACCAAAAGCCGTTTTGAACTTTTTTGACCCAAAACAAGGAGAATCTCAAAATACGAAAAACAAAAAATGTCAAACCAAATGCGTTTTAATATTTTTAAAAAATGAACCTCAAAACTTAAAACAAAAAATAGAAATACAAACCAAATGCCACCTTAGTCTTTCAATTCATATTCCTATTCCATTCCAAAATGTATTCATATATACCAAATATTAGCAAAAGGATTTCTCATTCTAATGCCTTGGCATCACAAACATTGGAATTCCTTTACTATTACCGTTTCCATTTCCATGCACAACCAAACGTAGCCTAGGCATTGGAGCCATAAAAGGACCTCCTCTGCTCATTGCATATAAAACTATTATCTTCGGCAACAAAAGTGTAATTAGTGGCCAAAGAATGATTTTGCAAATAAGGGCAATAATACTACCTTTTACTATGCACAACTATTGCAAAGAGACCTTTAGTTTTTCATATTTGATAAGGACATAGGGATTTTTTGTTTATTAAAATTAGGGTGTTTAAAATAACATGAGAGAGAGAGAGAGAGAGAGTTACATTAATTAGCTCTTTGCGAGCATCTTGCAACTCGTCATTGCTTTTACGCTCCTTGACAATGAGTGCCTGATTTAGTTCTTCCACAGCTTCCAAGTCTTCTACCTTTTCTTTAAGATCTTTCTCAATTGATTCCATCTTCCTCTTAACTTCTATGTCACCATCCTCACCCATATGTTTCATTACTTGTAGAGCTCCCTTCATGCCCTCAATCTCCAGCTCTAGTGCTTGCTTGGCATCAAGTTTCTCTTCCAGTTCAATAATTTGTTTGTGAAGTTTTTCTTTTTCTCTCTGCCATTTATTTTCACAGTCATGTCTACAGTTTTAACCATACCAGAATGCTGTTTAAGACAGAAAATGAGCAACATACCTTTTGATCATTGGCCAACTTCAGCATAGTTTCATCCGCCTTTTTTTGCTCCAAAATTGCCTTCTCATTCTGCAAAAACAAACACTTCTATCACTTCGAAAGAAAAAGTTAAAACACTTCTTCTCCAAAGAGTCTAACCAACTACGATACCAGAAGCCAGTCTAAAACACTTGGCACTATATTTATGTGGAAAAAGAAAAGACCAGAGATACTGACTTTAAAGGTCAATGCAGAGTCAACTGTATAGCAATGTCACAAACTTTTCAGTTTCATCAGCCCACCACTAAATCAGAAAGCAAGTGCTTGGTAGAGATGTCCAAATTGCCAGTTAGCTACAGTTAGAAAACTCAAAATATTTTCTTGCTTTTCATTCTAATATCTATGAGAATGCACATGCATTGTACTCTGGCTCAACTTTGTCAACTTACTATTTGAAATCTGAAGTTAGGAAATTTACTCAGAGATAACTACCATACTTGTTATAATAAAAAGACATGCTACGTAGAGAACGGAAGCATTAATACTTAGAAGAACAGATAAAATACTACACGGTTGACATTTCACACCATTCCATTTTCTGATGGCACTCAATCCCATATGTGACCAGATAATCTAAGTGGTGTTCATTATAGGACGAGTTCCTAGTGATCATAGATGCCTATAATTTCTTTAACAAATCAATGTTAACTTAGAAGATCTGCCAGGATTCATTAGCATTATCGAGGCAGAAGTATCTCTTAACTGTCCATCCCACAAACAACACAACCAGCAATGATAGAATAAGTACTTATGTTAAGAACTAATTCAGTGGAACAAACCGAAAGTACTTTAGTTTCTTCGCATAGTCCAAGTGAAACGGTACTCCATATAATACAGTGAAAATTCAAAGCAAAATTGAATACAAGATGTAACCCAAACAGGTGGGGGACAAGATTTTGTCGAGTTGTGTTTACAATCAGAAAGGGTCATACCATTTCTCTCTCGCGGTTGAGCTTTCTTTTCTCTCTCTCGTTTAGAGCTTCACGTGCTTCCACTTCTTTCTCAAGCAAGTCAAGTTGTCGCCTCTTAGCTTCTAAATGCAGTTTACTTCTTTCATGGTCAGCGAATATCTTCTCGAGTTGATTGGATGCATCCTCCTGCATTTTCTTCATATCTAATCAACACAAAGTAAATAAACTATGGTGAGCATAGCATTTAATCATAACATGTATACCCTAACCCTTAATTAAGCTATTTATACCTTCATTATAATTTTGAATCATCTCTTCCTTCTGCCTCATCACATTCCCCAAGAAAATTTCAGTCCTACTTATTTTACCTTTTATCTCTTCACATTTCCTATTCTTAACCTCAAGCACATCAGTTAAATTGGATACAAGTTTAGTATTTTTCCTTTTATCTTCCGTTTCAATATCCAAAACAGTCTTTAAGTCCGCATTCTTCCGGAGATATTCACCAATAAGACCATTCGCCTTGTACTCTTCTTCCCTAGCGATCCATGCATATAGCTTATCATCTCTATTACGCCTCATAGTATACCAATCTCTCCTCCCATGATTTTCCATTTCAAATGACTTCTCAAATATCATTGCATTTTTAAAACCATCCCAATCTTTGTTAAATTCTACTATTGCAAACCCTGAGTGACCCCGGTAGTTCCACAAAGGATGAACCTTCACTAGGTTAAACCCTTTGCTAAGCCACTCCTCTTTCAGCTTTTTACCACTTTCTCCAACATACCGACCATCTTTAAATTCAACAGGAATGTTGGCCACTACAACCATCCAGGGCCAAACAAGAAGCTCTTCTTTAGCCTTGCATTTGGGAACGTTAATGGTTTCTTTGGTCAACTGCCATGATTTATTGGGTTCAGAAAGAGTTGATTGCACTGATGTACTCTTTTCATCTGCAATAGCCTCCACAGATGCAGTAGGAGGATTTAAGGTGGACTGCTGCACCATACCCACAGTATCCATACAGCTGTCTAGCTCAACAGTTCTCACACTAGATTTTCCTGTTGTACCCATAGCATCATAACTCTTAAAAGGTTCAGTGGTTCTTGTAGTGGAAATAATGATGTATTCTTCCCATGGTCAAACCTTTCCTGGAGTTCAATGGTATTTCTTGCTGAGGGTTGTGATGACATCCACTTTGCATCACTATACCTATCTGTTGATTCAGTAGTTTTTCTTGTGGACCGTGATGACAAGGCCTTTGCATCAATACACCTCTCCAAGTACCTCACCAGTCCCAGATGTCTAGCTCTGTCCTTGAACCCTGCACTCTTTGATTCGTTGCCAATGCGAGATGCATGCCGAAGAATCTCTTCATAATCATATTCTATCCTCCTCTTTTCATGACAGTAAGGGCATCTAAAGAGTCTCTCCGATACTCTAACTCTTACCCTACCATCTCTCAGTTCCTTGTAGTATCTATGTTTGTAATCTTCCATCTCGGAATCACTGTAATCATACTTCTCCACTCTTCCGTTAGACATTTACAACCTGAAATCAAACAAAACAAGCGTCAAAATAGGAACTGTAGCAAACCATTTTACCTAACTCTTGTTTGACTGCCAAGCAATCCCAAGAAACAGCACAGAAAAGACAAAAAAAGCTCTACATCCTATCATCTATACCATTCCGGCATAAAGAAAATAAATAAAGAAATAATCAAGCTATCATAATGTATTCTTCTCATTGAAGTAAAACGTTGTAAATTCTAGGGCAAAAATCTAACCATTCCACAAACTCTGCCCATCCAGGGCAAACATAATCATATAACTACAATATGTGTAGATATATATACTCGCATTAAAAATATAAACACAAAGGGAGACAATTAATTGATGATCAAAAGTTTATCTTCCACTACATTTTCTGAGAAACCAAACAGAGAATATGAAGGCAATCAAGAAGAGAAAACAGCATTATCGTGGCCTTACCTAAGGATTTCAACGATCTTCTCCGACCTTCACCGAGCGCTAATCTCTCTAGGGTTTGTATGGAGGAATTCTAGAGCTGCAGGGGATTTGATTCTGCACTCCCCAACTTCACTGGCGTTTTGCGCTCTCTGGCAATAGGGCTACGTTAGTGGGGATGGCGAGTTTGGAAGTTTGCAGGATCCTTGCTGTTTCTCACCCTTGGCATTCCCCTTTTTGATTTTGTGGGCCCAGACCCACGCGCCAAGTGTAAATTCGTCAATTAACACAATTTTGGAAAACTATTTATTTAACAAAAAAATAAATTTAAAATTATTTAATAAAAATTAAAAATAAAATTATTTAAATATATAATACTTTTGAAAAACTAATACCAGAGGTCCAGGCTTATTTATGTTGTAAGTTTTTGACAAAAATAATTCTCTTTAAAAAATAATTCTCTACCTAAAGTTGTTTCAAAAATAATTTTTAATATAATTCCTTTTTTGTAATACGTTTATAATTTTAGGATCAGTAAAAATTTTATTTTATCGTTAATTTAGAATTTTAAAAATTAATTTAAGTAATTGTAATTTAGTTTAAATATTTTAAATGATTAAAGTAAAGTAAAAATTATTTTTAAAAAATAATAATTTTCTATCTATTTTTTTTTTTAAACCGACTTGAATGCTCGTCTCCATTTTTGTTTTAGATTCTCCTTGTGCTCTTTAAATGTAAATATTTTTGTGCATTTGTTTTAGCTTTATCGCAACTTTATATATACTATAATTCTTGTGCTACTATTACAATAAAATTAAAGCAAGATTCATGCATGATACGCGTAACTGTTACATTATTAGAAGTAGACACACATTGTGTGTGTGTGTGTTTTGTTAAATTTTAATTTAAGAAAATAAATTTATAAAAAATTAGGAAGAATTTTTAAATAAAAAATAATAAATAGTTAAAAGTATTTAAGTAAATAATAATTAATTAAAACGCATTTAAATAAAACAAAAGAATTATATGGCTACGTTTGATATGTGAAAATGAAATGAAATGGAATAGAATCTATTCCCACTTTAACTTATTCTTATGTTTGGTATCAAAGATTAAGTTGGAAATTCTATTCCATGGGAATAGTTACTCCCACCATAAATGGGAAAAAAATATTTTATAATTTAAGTGATAAAATAGTAATTTCATTGCAATCAAAATATTTAATATATTTAAAATATTGACACACTTTCTATAAGCTCTCATAGGTTCTAAAATATTCTAGTTTATAATATTTACAACACTCTCAAATATTTGAGACATTTATTAGAAATTTTCATAGTTTCTAAATGTTATAGATAAATATAAATTATTCTAGTGGCTTTTAAAAATTTTAGACCATGCTAAAATATTTTGGAACCCTCTAAAATACCCCTGATTATTTTAGGACACTCCAGAATACTATAGCAAAATTCAATCTAAAATATCATAGGTAAATGATAAGAAATAATGAAATCTATTATTTCATTTGAGAGAAAGAGTTTAAAAAGAAAATTATTATATTTATAAACATACTAATAGTTGGAGCACAAGCGATATGTGTAAAAAAATTTACAATTCAAGAATACAAATTTTACATTAAATATTAAAAAGGATGAAATATACAAAATATATTAGATGATAAAAAAAAATTAAATAAGACTTGCATTGTTTTCTTTGTATGCTTTTAGGAGGTGGAAAGTTTCTCTCCATTATATTAAAATTCTTTTACAGCAATTTTTGCAATAGATCTAAAAGAACAGACAAAATAAGTAATATTAAATCTTAATCAGTGAAATATTATGTAAATGCATTAACAATTTACCTTGTTGTAGATTTGTAAATTTTTAATTTACGAAGCATTTGTTGTTTATAAAATTATATGATTTAAAGTATTAATTGGTATAATGACAAAATTCAATATATTCAAGATACTATGATTATGTATAAAAATTTAAGACTTATATATAAGCATTTCAATTACTGTTATTTTTATCATATCATAATATAAATTAAGTTCCTCCCCATTGTTTTTATTTCTTTATTCTACTCATTATTTGACTTTTGATTGATTTTATCAAATTTTTGAGGACCAAATTTGATTTTATCAATATAATAGAAATCATGTGCAACATAAAAAGTATAGACATGAATACAAATATATCCTATTAATAAATGCAAATAGAAGTGATACAACAAATTCAATAAACATAATGTTAATTCCATCTGTTTGTGCTCAAAAATTAAACACAATTAACCACGTATTCTTTCACAATTTTCCCAAAAAGTATATGTGTGTGTATGCAGGCGTGCCAGAATTTCAGAGATATAGAGATATGAATAATGAAGTACAAAATCAGACGAGATCAATTGTGGAATTTTTTTTTTTTTTATGTTTATACAGGATTCATAAATAAATAGTAATCACAAGCAACAAACCAAAGCAATTTACATTGAATATAAAACAAAGAGAAATATTAGTCATAACAAAAATACTTATACCCAAGTCTTCATAGATACTAATGTTATCTTGATTGCAACAAAAAAATAGTTACAGATAATCGAAAATGTATTAGATACGTTCTGATAAAAACAAGGAAACCAAAGCAATTCACACTAAATATAAAACAAAGAGAAATATTACTTATAACAAAAGTACTTATACCCGAACCTTCATAAATACTGATGTTATCTTGATTGCAACAAGAAAATGGTTACAGACAATCAAAAATATATTAGATACGTTCTGATAAAAATGAGGGTTGAGAGAATTAAGTCAACCTACTCCTAGAAGTGAAAAGAATATCCAAAGATAAGGAAAATCCGTTGAGGAAGTTGTGGTTGACAAACTCTTTTCTCGTCTTCAAACTTTGAATTTATAGACAAGACGCAGTGAATATGTGCTGCATATCTTCCATTTATACACCTTTTGGGGATATGACTTCGTGCCACATTTACTCTGAAATTCCCAGACCGTGATAGTTATTAGAAATTATTGTTGTTAACCGTTTCAGTCGATAACAATCTTTCTTTTCATAGTGTTTTGTAGTTCATTATTATCAACCCATTACCGTAATTGTCATCGGCCTTGCCAGTCGTTCAACTTATTTATTTGAGTGAACTTAATCCTTAGTTGATGTTGTTCATACCTGTCTATTATGCTTAACTATATGATTAGCAGTATGTTAAATTTCCAACAAAATTTTTAAAGTTGCCCACTAATTCGTAATATTTGGCCGATATCTTTCTAGTGTTTGATACATATGTGCTTCTCAAAATAATCTATTTTATCGACCTTAACGGTTTTTAGGCTGATTACACAAACTTTGACCATGGCCATTAATGGTCCTCATGGTGTCAGGCCACGTGGCATCTTACATCTAGTTAGAGTTTATGGAGATAAACACTATCACATACACACTTTTAAATAGAATTCAATATCTATCATGATGGACAACAATAGCATTCAAACATAATTATAAGAATAAAAATATGAGTTTTATATCTCATAATCTAGTAAATTTTCATTTTATTATCTAAAGCTGTGGTTGAATTCTATTTAAAAACAATCAATTCTTAAAAAAATAAAAATTTCAAGTATTTGTTTATTTGGACTATTTTTTTATATTTTCAAGAAATTTGGAATATTTTTTTATATTTTTCAAGAAAATCTTGTAAGAAGTATATGGAGAAAAAATAAATTCTAAATAAATAAAATTTTCAAGTATCTGTTTATTTGAAATATTTTTTAAAATTTCTAAGAAAATCTCGTAAGAAGAATATGAGAAAAAATAAATTTTGAAAAAATAAAATTTAAAGTATTTGTTTATTTGGAATATTTTTTATATTTTTGAGAAAATCTCATAAAAAGAATATGGGAAAAAAATAAATTTATGAAACAAAATTTTCAAGTATTTGTTTATTTGGAAATAATTTTTATATTTTTAAACAAAATTTGTAAGAAGTTTTTCAAAAGTGAGAAGATGTTTATTTTCTTAAATCTTATAAAAAAAAAATTCTCAAATCCTATTTGGGACTTATTGACGATTATAAATTAATTTCTAAAAACGCTGTGTTTGAATTTCTAAAAACGCTGTGTTTGTTTATTTGGAAATATTTTTTATAGTTTTAAGAAACTCTTGTTAGAAGTTTTTTAAGAGTAAGAATATGATTTCTTTTTCGGTTTCGGTTTCTGTTTTTTTTTTTTGAGAATAATGTTTTAATAATACTGAGAATAATGTTTTTTTTAGAATAATTTTTTTTAAGAATACGCATATTTATTTTGATATTTTTTATTTTTTGGGATTCACCTAATTTTGAATTACAAAACTGAAAATTACTTTTAATCATTTTACATTTTATGTATAAATTCATTTTTTTTTGTCTAAAACAGGTTTTAAAAACATAAGCGAGTAAAGTGCCATTTGGTTTGTATTTTTATTTTTCATTTTCTGTTTTTATTTACTATTTTCTGTTTTATGTGTTTTATATTTTGAAATTTCCAAAATGAGAAAAACACAAAACGTATTTGATTTGTCATTTTCTATTTTCCGTGTTTTGAAATTTTCCTTATTTTGGGATGAAAACATTTAAAACGACCTTTTATTATTTTACATTTCATGTGTAAATTTATTTTTATTTTTTAAAATAAAATTTAAAAACATAAGTGATTAAAACGTTTTAAACTATTTTTTTTATTTTTAAAATTGTAAAATAAAATATGAACTTTAAATGTATTTTTGATTACTTTTAAAAAAATATAAAATAAAGAGCGACTCCAAAATATTACACCAAATGGATGCTAATTATTTTTTGGTGCGCCAAGTCTCTGGAGCTATTGTGTCTTGAATTGTAATTATACCCATGATTTCAATTTGACGTCGCATTTCTGGGATTGTGTAAGGGTAGCAGATGTTAAAGGCTTAAAATTAGAACTACCATGTGCAACATTGTCTTGTAATGGCTGCATTTGGCATAAAAAAAAATACTGAAAATCTCTAACAATTCTTTTATTTTTAATTTTTTCGCCATCACTAATTTCAAAAAATTTTAATATTTCACTAAAAAAATAAAAAATCTGAAAGCAGGTTATTCGAATGTATAAATTTTTTATACAATCATATTTTTCGTGTCGAGAGCTTTCAAATGAGTATCATTGTCGTTATTTTTTGTGAATTTTTTTGAATCCGTGGGAACAGATTTGGCAAACCGTTCCCACGGTTTGCAAATTTTTAGAAAAAAGTGGCGTCAAAATCAACCTCAAACCACATTTTATCTTTTTTTTTTTTTTTTTTACGGCAAACGGGACCAATGAAAAACATCATTAAAAAAAAAAAAAACAAAGAAAAAAGGAAAAAGAAAGCAAAGAAATAGTTGAAAATGAGAATTACAAATGCGCATGATGAAAGTGGCTTCGGAATATTGAGGACTGATTTTGTATTCATCATCATCATCATTTTTTGAGACTAAATTGATTTGGGAAGCGAAATGACGGTTACAAATTTGCTATATATACATACATATATATATATATATATATATATATATTTGTTTTGAGTACATCAAACATTACATTAGAGATAAGGGAATTAAACTCGGATGAAGTTTAGAAACATCTTGAGCGAACGTTTGGAGTGTCAAAAAAAATTAAAAAAAATTAAAAGTTACTGTTGATGCAATGTAAAAGTGACACATGACGAAATTTGATTGGGAGAATTTAAAATTTTTTAAAATATTTTTTGAAAAGGTTTCGAATTTAAACGAACCGTCTAACCCCCACTTCACTATTTTTACCATGGAAGAACAAGAAGATAGAGGTTAGTTCCATCCAAGGAAACATTAAAATTGGGTTTGCTTTATTAAATTATCGAAATTGTTGAGGATAAAAAGCTAGTACACGCCGGGGACTTTGCATTTTGATTTGAAACGTCGGATACTCCGGCCATGAATTTTGGGTTTTCTCTAATGGTATGTTTGGAACGTGAATTCAAGGAAGACAATAAAAATAAAGGAAAAATAAAATTTATAATTTGTGTAAATTTTTACACGTTTAATCAAGTAAACTTTATTGTTAAATATCTATTCATTTTATTTTTTTAATTCAAAAAAAATAAAACAAATTTAACATTTTTACTTCATTTTATTTTTTTACTATTTTTTTTTATTTTTTTTTTCATTGTAAATCTATATTTCAAACATAATCTAAAGGTCAATCTAACGAGAACCCAAAAAAAAAAAAGATAACGAGAACTTATAATTATTCTTGTTATCATATTGATAATTTATAATCCGAATGTAACATTTATTTTAGATGTAGAAAACACTACATTAGAGTCATAAAACTTCTGCAATATGGATACCAAACAAGTAATTTGAGAGTTTGATTATCATATTGCTACTTTGATATGGTATCAGATTTTAGCCCGTCAAATTAAATTAGCAATACGATAATTAGACCCTCGAATTACTTGTTTAATGCCCAGATTCCAGTACTTTTACTACTCTAGTGTAGTATTTATTTATTTAAAGTAGATGCTAGTTAAATGTTATTTTTAATTAGCTTGGTATTAAAATTGTATATTTTTTCTTGGATTGAAGAGAGTGGCTTAGATGTCCTGCAATTTTATTATATTGTATTGACTTGATTTTGACACACGACTTTGGGTTGGTTTGGCATATATAAAAAAAAAAAAAATTCCAAAAAATTCTATAAATCTCTAACAACCCCTCTATCTGTAATTTTCTCGTCATCAGTAATTTCAAAAAATTTAATATGTCACTAAAAAAATAAAAAAATCTGAAAGTAGGCTAACCGAATGTGTAAATTTTTTATACAATTATATTATTCATGTCAAAAGCTTTCAAATGAATACCATTATCGCTATTTTTTATGAATTTTTTTGAATCCGTGGAAACAAATTTAGAAAACTGTTCCCACGGTTTGCTACTTTTCAAAAAAAAAAAGTCGCCAAAATTAATCCCAAACCACATTTTATCTCAATTTATCTTATTTTTTCTTACTCCAAATGAGACATTGTGTCATGCGAATTTATCTTAATTTAAGGTTTAATTTTTCAAAATTAATTAACTCCATTCTTACCCCCAATTCAAGCTAGTTACTCAGCTTCTAAATATTTAGATGGTATTTGGTTTACTTTTCTATTTTTTATTTTTGTTTTATGTGTTTTATATTTTAAAAATCTCAAAATAAGAAAATAGAAAATGTTCTATTTTTTTATTTTGAAATTTTTCTTATTTTAAAATAAAAAGGAGCAAAATAATTTTTTATCATTTTTCATTTTATATGTAAACTTATTTTTTGTTTTTTAAAACAAAATTTAAAAATACAAGTGACCAAATACGTTTTGAGCCTTTTTTCTTATTTTCAAAAGTGCAAAATGAAAAATGAGTTCAAAATAAAAAATAAAAAATAAAAACAAAAAAAAAATAAAAAAACAAAAGGCTCGTTTGGCAACCCTTTCATTTTCAATTTTTTGTTTTTGTTTTCATTTTTTAAAAAAGAGAATATAACTCATTTGGTAAATTTATTTTAGTTTTTTAATTTTTTTTTAAAAAAATGTTTTCAAAATTTTTTAAAAATATGAAAACACGAAAAATACATTTTCTCAAATTTTTATTTTTTATTTTTATTTTCTTTTATAATTAATACCGGTCACAATCATCGGTCACAATTAGCCACCATCATCCATTAATCACCACTCACATGTGGTTATTGTTAACTACCGTCACCGCCTCACCCACTTTTGATTACCATTAACAACCGCTGCCATTCACACACCTCCAACTACCGCTAATATATATATATTATTTCATATATGTTATATTAATATAATAAATTATATATTAAATTAATTATTGATATATTAAATATAATGTAATTAATAATTAATTTTACCAATGGCTAATTTAATATATTAAATTATAGATTATATATATTAAATTATATATTCAATAGAATTTAATTAATAATCAAACAAATTAGATTAATTATAACTAAAATTAATTAATTAAAAAATATTTTATTAAATTATTTTTAATAGCTAATATAATTAAATTATATTTGATATATTTTATTTTTGTTGAATTAATATATTAAATATAATTTAATTAATAATTAATTTTATCAATAATTAATTTATATATGTGAAATTATATATTAAATTAATATATTAAATATAATTTAATTAATAATTAATTTAATCAATAATTAATTTAATAAATTATATTATATTTCAATATAATTTAATGATTAATTAATATTTAACCAAAATAAAGTAATTATGATTAAATTTAATTAATTACATTAATTTAAAAATATTTTATTTTATTATTTTAATAAATAATATAATTATATTATATTCAATATATTTTATTTTTATTGAATTAAATTATTATTAATAAAATTTTTAATTAATTAATTAATTAAATTATTTTAATTTTATTAATTTAAATAAGATAAAATATATTTTATTAAAATATTTTTTAAAAAATAATACAATAAATTATGGTTATTATATTTTACTTTTATTTTATTAAATTATTTTTACAAATAATATAATCAAAATAATTAAATTTAATTAATTAACTACTATAATTATCAATTAATAATTATCATTTCTAAACATGTTTTCAAATTTTGGTTTTCTTTTTTTGTTATGAAAATAAAACTAAAAGTAAAAAATTGAATTTAAAAACTGAAAATTGAACATAAAAACTGGATACAAAAATTAAAAATTGACAGTTTTATCAAGCGAACTCAAACCAAATGCCATCTTACCTTTTTGACTTTTTTTTTAAATAACTATATTTATCCTTTTATATTTTTAATTTCGTTTAAACTATGAAAGACATTAATATTAAATTAGCAAAAAACTAAAAAGATACTTACTAAAGAAATTAACTTTTCTATTTTCAAATACAAAAAATGAATTTTTCAGTAATTAGTCAAAAAAATTAGTTTGTTTATTTTTCAAACTCTATCTAAATAGTTGCCTGACCAACGTCACGTGATATTTGATTATACTTTTTTCGAGTTTTTTAAATATAATAATTAAAATTAGTTTTGTTTGAGTTCTAAATTTTTAATTTTATTTAATTAAATTTTATCACGTTTGACTTTTATATTTTTTTAATTTGTAATTTTTATTTTTAATTTTTTCTTTCATAGTCCAAACCCCTTCAAAACTCCAAGGAGAACATTCCGAAGTCTGAATTGGTCAAATTTCCAAGGTTTTAAAGTCCACAATTCTTTGTAGACAAAAGCCGCCTGCTTTTAATAAAAAATTGACAAGTAACTCGATTTGACCGCTGCTGCCATTGACGAGAAATGGAAGAGCTGACGATTTTTATTATTTTATATATTAATTATTATGCAATTGAAATGGATAAATATTTCATTGGTAGTATTTTATTTTTTTAATTATGAGATCATTTGGAGCATCAACTAAGTTTGAAAAATTTTAAAAAATTTTAAAAATTTTAATTTTTCAAATTTCAAAAAATTCTAATACTTTTAAAAATTTATTGAAATCCGTTAGAATAAACTATTACAGGGTGCGTTTGGCATTTAAAAAAATAAAAAAAAAAACTCTAAAAACCTCTAAAAAACTTCTATCACATTAACTTTTGTTATTTCACTGCATGCATTACAAACTCATAATTTTTCTTACTTTATCTCATTTTTTCTCACTTTTTATCACTCCAAACACGCCCATAGTGCGTCTCAACAGATTTTAGTAAATTTTTATAAAACTCCAAAAATTTTTTAGATTCTTTACTAAAATTTTGTCAGATGTCACTTTGTATAATTTTTAATAATTTTATATTAAATTAAATATAAATATTTAACTATTATTTCAAAATAATTTTATACACTTTAAATCCTAGAAAATTTTCACGTTTGTAAAATTTGGGATTTTTTTTACACTCGAAACAGCCTCCATGTTTGTTATATTTATAAAAACTTTAAATGAATTAACAATTTTTTCTTTTAAAAAATTAAATTATAATATGTTAATAATTATTATTGTAATATTTATTTTTTAATTTTTAACTTCCTAAAGCATGGCCAATTAAGGGCTTGTTAAAGAGAAACAACTTAATAAAAAATTTATTCTTGTAATATTTATTTCTTAATAAAAAATTTACAAATAAAAATAAAAATCATCCTTTACATTCTTATAAGAAAATTTATTTTCTATGCATGAAGAAATCAAAAGAGGCTAACATCACCACCACTAATGTTAGTCATATGATATTCGAGATTGTAATCTATTCGATGAAAAATAGTTGTTTCACAACAAAAGTAAGTTCAAAAATTTCAAATGAAAATTTAAAACTTTTGTAAATTTACTTTTGTTGCAAATTATCTAATTTTAAACAAATATATCACTACTTTGATGACATAACTAATATCGAAAGTGATGTTAATCTCCTCAAATCTTACAAAAAGCCTAGTAACATAAATTATATTTTACTAGATTTTATAGATCATTTTCAACTCTTCTATATTTTAATTTTGTTGTGAAAATTATGTAACTCAGTATTCTGATAACGATGTTTTAATTTACAATATCTAATAGAAGTTTATAATGATTCTAAATGTAAAGAATGTAGAAAAAATTTATCTAATCTAAAAAAAATAGCACTTCAAATGCAATCAACAAATAAGCTTTAATCAATATTGAATACAAAAATTTCATAAATAAATTTGTATTTCCAAACATTACAACAAAACAGTTTATTTTCAACAATTAAAATCTTAGAAAATACAAAAAAAAAGTCATTGAAAATGTTATTTTTTAAGGTCTAGCGACCGTCGATAGGTGTTAAAATTGAACCCCATAAAAAGACAAATTTTCATAATTACCGGGCGTTGAAAATAACATACTTATTTTCTACAATTATAACTATTGAAAAAAGTGTCTATTTTCAACGAGTATGATCGTAAATGCTAATTTTTATTTACTGACCTTTTTCTTTGGACGGCCAGCTTTTGCTATGAATTTTATTATTTTTTTACGAGTAAAGCCGTTGAAAAAGATGTCTATTTTAAAGATTTTGGATTGTCAAACATTCTACTAACCAAGTTTGCTAAAAAATAAAATAAAATTGAAAGAGCTCCAAACTAGCCTATTGTATCATCTCCAAACTTGTTTCAAAATAATATTCTATTAAGTTCAGCAAAAAAGACATGACAATTAAACTATCATAATTACTCGTCTTCACTTCCAAAGTCCACAATTTCTTCATCTCCATTTTACAAAACAAATAAATTAAGACATATCAATAAAACTTAAAAATAAAATTAATAAAGCATATTCTAAGCTTTTCATTCATATATAAAATTATGCCCATTTACATTGTTGCAAAAACATCTAAGTTATTGGTTTTGAACATAACAAGTAAAAATTAACTAGTAAGAAATTAATTACTATATGAATTAAAGTTTGTGATGAACTTACCAAATTTGATTAATTGATAGAGGCTGAAATATTACTTTCAATTTGAAAGGCATGTGGTCTTGACCTCATTAATTGTGCTAACATCCCTTCAAATCTTTTCATTTTCTCTTCTAATGTCTTTCTTTTTGCCTTCTTTTTCTTAAAGTTTAGCCTGAAGATCACTAACAATTGTAAATTTAGTGTCTTATATATTAGTTGGGGTTACACCATCCCCATATTCACGAACTCGTCCATATCGTTTAGGTCCAAATACTTCAACAAATATCTCTTTACATTATTTCTGTAAAGAAAAACTCATTCTTACTATCGACTTGGCCTTGTTTAAGGTTGAGGTACCCTTTTTGCTAAACAAAAATAATATAAATTTGGAGTTGATTAGACCTCTACCAAACAAACAAACAAACAAATAAATAAGTAAATAAATAAATGTTTATTAAATTAACAAATTTTATTTATTATACGAATTATGATGTTACAACTTTTATAAATTTATATTAACGTTTTTCACTCTAAACACTTTCTTTTATTGTTGATGGAATTGGTACTCCAAATTCATTTAAATTCAAATTTAATTTAATTAACTAAATATAAATATAATTTTAGATATATTTATTTGATTAAGACATGAACTTAATGACTCGATTCTTAATGAATTTAAATATAAACATTCTTAATGAATTTAAATATAAATATATTTATACTCTGTAAAAAAAAGACTCGACCTAACAATATAATTTATATTTTATAATATTACAATTTATACAAAATATAAATTTAGATTATATTATAAAATTTTACAAAATATTATAAATTTTATAATTTATAAACATTATTAGATTGGGTTTAGTATCCAATTATTCACATGTTCAAATATAAATAGAGGAATTATAGATTAGTTTCGAGCCAAATATATATATATATATATATTTTAATAACTTCGAGTTCGCCGCTATCAGATTAGAGTGATGTTTGTTTTGTAAAAAAAAATAATTATAAAAACTAGTATAAAAATAATAAGTAATTAAATTTGAATAGAAAAAATTAATAATAAAAATTATTTTATTTTATTTTATTATTACTTCTTTTTTTTTGGAGTATCCAAACACCTTCCGGATAATGAGCCGTTGAGACGACTAAGGGCCTGTTTGGAAGCTCAAAAATTAATCAAAAAAAATATCAAAGTTTGTATTTTGTAACTATTAGTGTGTTTGGTAAAGTTACAATTTTTCTCACTTTTTGCTTTGCTATAATAAAAAATAAAAACAAAAGTTCTACCAAACACACCAAAATTATCACTTTTTTATTTTGCTACATAAAAGAACTTACCAAACACAAAAAAGTTATCACTTTTTTGTTTTACTACAGTAAAAAATTTACCAAACACCTAAAAGTTATAAAAAAATGCTAAAAGTTACATTTTATTCTACTAAACAAATAAAAAAAATGTAACTAAAAAAGTATACAAAATATTACCAAAAATTAAGATTTTTTACTTCTTTTTTAACATCCAAACGGCCTCTAAGATGACTAATTTCAGAGCGAGCTCAATTTTACGTATATGCTGTCCCGAAACCGCTCCAAATCCCCAATTTTATCTTGTTCTCCTGCCAAACACGACAAACAGTCCGTGGAAACAATTTCAAAATTTTCAGTCAAACACTCTACGAAAGTGAGTCGGCGGTCTCCTTGCTTTGATCACTTCATCTCCTATCTGATCTCTGAATTGTCGCCCAATGTCCATTTCTAGTTCTTCTTCGCCTTTTGTTTTGCTCTTGACGACATGAACTGCTTTCATTTTGCCAACGGAGAGAGCGGGGACGACGACGATGACAGCGTTGTTTCGAGATCTTCGAAGGTGTCATGGGCTCGCTCCTTCAGCGTCGCTTCCAGCAGCATCGTCTCTAGGCGGTCGGAGGTGGGCTCCAAGTCCAGGGACTCGCTCGGGTTCTACGAGTTCTTGACTCAGCGCAGGTCGAACGATCTGCGGCTGTTCACTTTCGCAGAATTGAAATCGGCCACGAGAGGGTTCAGTCGGGCCCTGATGATTGGGGAGGGAGGGTTTGGGTGTGTTTACAGAGCTTCTGTTAGGGTTTCCGATGATGACGATAACTGTCCGGATTCGAAGATGGATGTCGCTGTCAAGCAGCTCAATCGCAATGGCTTCCAGGCATGACCTTTGTTCCCTGTTCCATTGAATATGTTTGTATATCTTACAGATGCGCACTCCTAACAATTAGAAATTCACACACCATTGATCCTTTTTTTTTTTAAATGGTGGAGCTGGGAATCTCTCATTGAGTCTTCAAATAATTAACTGAAATAATGAACTTCAACTGATGCGAATTTATATTTTCACCGAGTTCAACATTGATAAAAAAAAAAAAACTATGATTTAATACTCCATTAACTTATTGATAGTATAGTAGCTAATATTACAAAATATGAACATAAAATGAGTTAAAAAAATTATTTATATCTTGATACAATTTAATACAATTTAACTAAATCTATGATAATGAAACCTGACAATCTGTATTGAAAGTCCTCAATAATTGAATCAATACTAAGTTTTCGAGCACTTTCCTTTTCAATAAGAACAAGCAAATAGTTTGCAAGAAAATCATGGTTTATTTTGTTGTGATGTCTTATTTTGACAATATTCATAGCAGAGGATGATCGTTCCGTAGTAGCTGTTGAAACAAGAAGAGTAAGTTCAAGTACAACTACTCGCTAAACAAGTTGTTATGTTGTAGACTTTTAACAAGTAACACAATTCAAAAACATTTTAAAGATTATTGTAGTCCATCTGTGGAACTATATAATGTTCATAATGTTGGAAACTTGGAAGTTCTAATTTTAATTGCATCTTCTCATAGCATGTGAAGTCATGAGCATGGTTCAATGTCGCGGTTGCAATGACCATCTTGGACCCTTAATTTTTAATGCATTCACAGTGCGTTATTGGACTATATGCAAAGATACTCAATTTTTAGCTTCAAAAAGTTAGAAATATTAATGAAAAAAATTTAAGAAGTTTATTATATAATAAAGTGAATTTATTACATTACAAATATAAAACAACTAATTCTTAAACATTAAATAACTACTTATAAAATCCGGATAGGCTAATTTTTCACCTATATGTTCAATATAATCCAAAATTATATTGTAAAACTATATTTTAATAATATGATTCATAATAAAATAGTGTCAAACTATTTAATAATAAATATTATAAAACTATTTTTAAAAATTAATCATTGTGTTTGCATATCAAAAAAATAACATTTACGTAACCCCTTAAAATATGATTCATATATTAAAAAAAAAAACAGATTTATTTTCTTTTTATAAAAAAAAGATGAAAAAACACAACCTAACGGTTCAATAAAAGATAAGAAAAGAAAAAAAAAAAACAAAAAAGGAAAAACAAATCAAAGGGCTAAGGGAGGGACCAATGACTAGTCTTCTTCCCTTATTCTCTGAATCTCTGAGACATCGAACCAAAGGGCTAAGGGAGGACTGCGGGTGCAATGATGGCGATCTCGCTTGGCCAGTTATCTATGATTGCAAAAGGGTTCTGCGCTGCAAATGAGTTGAAGATGGTTTGGTTGCAAGTGCAATAAAGAGAAGACAAAAAGCAACATGAGGAGCATCCATATTTGAAACATCTATGTTTGTTACGAGTCTAACAAAAAAAAAAAAAAAATACTGTACCTAGTAAATCATCCATTTTTCATCTCTAAATTGCCAATTAAGTGTTTTTGTGAATAGAACAAGTTGCATTGTATTTAAAATATTTTGAGATTGACATTGCAAATCTTAGCAAAGTAAATCAATGACAAACTCTCTCACCAAGTCACAAGCTGACATTACACAAAATGCCATTCTTTAGACTATGAGAGGGGAAGAGTCAATTGATGACAAATTAGTTTTCCTTTTCAGGTGGATGGTCAAATTCACTAAAAAAATTTTCCCAAATTGAAATGACATAGTTTAGGGGAAAAAATGGAAGCACTCTTCTGATAAATTATATATTTTATTCAATGTAATTCCTCACCATAATTCAATAGAAGCTTGCTTTAATTAACAAACTGGAGTTTATAAAAGAAGGTGGAATATATTATAGCCATTTATGAAATTAACCACAAACCCTTGGAAACAAACTTAAAAGAAAAAAGTTATTATTATTATTTTTCTTTATCATAGACAAGACAGGGGACATGTTATGTATAATAGAATTTAACTAAAAAACATAGGCCATACATAGCTCCGTCCCTGATTTTGAAGTGAGGTTGGGTGTTTGAACGGTAAATCATGATTTGCCATATTAATTTTATTATTAAATTGTACTCTGCATGCATTCAAGAAAGATTTCAACTCATAATTGCTATTGATCTTTAACTCTTTCGCTCTCGTGTTGCAGCATTTTTTTTGTAGGTGTGCTTAATTTCCAGATAAAATTTTCCTGTGTGAGATATTGGCTCTTTCGATGTTCGATTAATTTGTTCCATTTGCGTGTAGATGCATAGTTATAGCATTTTAAGTAATGCAGCCTGAGAGTATACTATTGATCTTATCTGTAGCTTTGGCAATATCTGAAATTACCATGTTAATTCCAGCCTCAGGTTTTGAGCTTGTTCCAATCACAGTGCATGGAAACTAACCCTTCAGTTCTTGGGTTTCTGATTTATGCAATATTGATGATTCCAATGCCTAAATTCAATTAAACCTGAAATGTCCTCTTTTATCTGATTATACCTTTCTCAAAACACATACCAATTCCAGTCAGCCATGACTTAAGTTACTAATTTCCTTCTTAAGGCATATATCATTTAAAAATTGCAGATTTCTCACAGGAATCCTTAAAATAAGAATTGTCCATGTTACTAGTGCTAGGACAGTGGATTCAAAGGGAGTGTTCCTTGACCAATGGGACACACCTCTTTCTTTGACGATGAGAATGATAAACTGATAAGCACAGTTCCTACTGCACGTTTCAGTTTTTGAGAGCATATTTTCCTTTGTAAAATTCTTATTTCAAGGTTAACTAATGGGCTTTGTTTTTTTTTTTTGCATCTTAGCATTCAGGGTTATAAGGAGTGGATTAATGAAGTGAACCTTCTGGGTGTAGTCAACCACCCAAATCTAGTCAAGTTAGTGGGATATTGTGCAGAAGATGATGAAAGAGGGACTCAACGGCTTTTGGTGTATGAGCTTATGCGTAATAAAAGTTTGGATGACCATCTATTGGGTCGAGTAGAATCTCCTCTACCATGGATGACAAGATTAAGAATTGCTCAAGGTGCAGCTCGTGGTTTGGCATACCTGCATGAAGAAATGGATTTTCAGGTGTTTTGCTCCCTTCCCTTGCACAAACAGATTTTCAGGTCCTTTTTTTTTTCTCGGTTGGTACACTGGGAAATATATGACTATTTTACAGTTTTTGCTCATTAGAGTTGTAATAAGATATTAGAGTTTGTCTTTAAAGTTCTTCTTTACTTTCTTTGTCTATGTTGAATGTTTTTGACATAACACAAATGAAATCTTTTTCACCCTCTTCCCCTCTCCTTTTAAGATAATATTTTTTTCTGGGAAGGATATCTATTGTTAAGGCCCCGTTCAATAACGTCCTTGTTTACTTTTTTTTTGTTTAGGTTTATAAAATATGTTTGACCAAGCTTTTGTCTATTTTGCCACAAGATACCACCGGAGAATGATTTTTTTTCTTCATGCAATGATTAGGATCAAAATTAAGATGACTGTTCCATTTGTATATTCACTATGTCCAAAGTCTTTTTGTTAAGCAATCTTCATTCTAAGGAACTAAAGATTATTTATTTTTCTTGAAGTAAGTGACATGTTTCTGTTTCCTAAGAGAGTGGAATGAAATAGTCGTGGAATAACTGGTTCTGTTCTTCTCATCATAAAACAATAAAACACACCAAAATATAATAAATACTACTTCTTTTGAAGGTAAGACAATATGTAATACACCAAAATGATAATTCATGTAATTAATTTAGTCTTGGTTTTCATACATTTAGATAGATTTCAGTTTATATTTCTGAAGATTTGTAAATATTCATATTTTTATATTGCTTTTGAAACATCTCCAGAATGTTTGTTTTTGTGCTAATCAAAACAAATTAATGAAATAAATTTTTATCTTTGCTTCTATCCGACTTAATTGTCAATAATAAATATTAGTTTTAACATAAATGAAAAATCTAATTAAATTATGGGTTTGTAGATTATATAAATCCGGCCCATGCATGTGCACTCGACAAAATGAATAATCAAATAGAGGATCCCATACATCAAGTCCTTTTGTTCTCACTGGTGAGTTCCATGTCATGAGTTTGATCTATATTTTCTTTGGTGCAGTTAATATTTCGTGATTTTAAAGCTTCGAACATTCTTCTGGATGAGGACTTCAATGCAAAGCTCTCAGACTTTGGACTTGCTAGGCAAGGTCCAGCTGATGGACTTGGTCACGTTTTAACGTCGGTAAGTTCTCTGTTTTCTTGGCTGTGTGTGATTTAAAGATTTAAAAAAAGTTTTTGGTGGGACTTATAACCCTCCTCGGGGTAAAGATGTGAACTGTATGGTCGACAAATTCCTCCCAGGTGATTTGTAGGTGAAAGTATGATGTGGGTGTTTGGTTTTCTTCCTGTAAAACCACTATCATTCAACTAGAGTTCTTTCCAGTGTAAGGCTTACAAAGTGGAACTTTTTGAATGATGGTTTGTGATTGCTGCCTGGGTGGTTAATATTCACCGTTTTATCTTAATACAGTGTGGGTGTTATTTTGTCAACTTTTCTTCAAATAAAACTTTGTTTCTCTAATTTCCTTACGTATATATATTTTTGTTAGGTTGTTGGTACAGTGGGCTATGCAGCTCCTGAATACGTTCAGACTGGCAGGTTGACTGCTAAAAGCGATGTTTGGAGCTTTGGTGTGGTTCTCTATGAGCTAATCACAGGAAGACGAGCGGTTGAAAGAAATTTTCCCCGGAGTGAGCAGAAGCTATTGGAGTGGGTGAGACCTTATGTTTCTGATTCAAAGAAGTTCCACCTGGTAATGGATCCCCGATTAGATCAGCATTGCATCAAATCGGCTCAGAAAGTTGCATCTTTGGCCAACAAGTGCCTTATGAAACAGCCCAAATCCCGCCCTAAAATGAGTAAGGTGGTCGAGATACTAGGAAACATTATTAGTGAGACATCATCACAAGATGATGGTGCCTCTCAGCCCGACAAAGAAACTCAAGATGCCAAGGAAGAATCCGTGGAGGAAACTGAACCCTGCAAACGGGAAAACAATTACAGGAAGAGGGTTTTTGATTTCAAAGAAATGGTCAGCTTCAAAAACAAATCCATTGGAAAGTTGGATTGGAGGAATTGGACACTGGCGATAGTAAGAACAAGATGATTCAACCTACACCTTTGTATTCATAGCAATGGCAGGTAGATGCAGTTTGTAAGAGTTGTATCCCTCTGCCATCGACTGTTGGAATATTTTCAACTTATTTTATTTTATTTTTTTAAATTTTCTCTCCATTATTGTGTCTATCTAAAACGTAGTTGTGCATAAGACAAGAGAGCATCCAGAAAGGTGATTTCATGTTGCATGCTTCCTTTTCGTGGGACACGACATAGGATGCAAGTGTTGTTCATAGTCCTTGTAATTGGTATGTTATGTTGGTAATTAAGATGTATCTTTTGACTGGTATTTGATTTCCATCTACCTAGCTAGCTTACATATTTTTCTTTGTCGGGTGTTCTTGGATTCAATTCCGGCTTAGGTCAGTCTTTTCATTTGTTGTTTCAGACAAAGGTGCAAAATTGGTTAATGTTGAGCAGATTGTTGGTCTCTATTCTCTTCCAGCAATTTCGTTTGGCTTGAGCAACCAGTACAGAAGACCAAATCCTAACTCCAAGCGCCAATACTATGGTTAGGATGTGTTCTGTGCGGTCTTTGGGACTTACTAGTTGATTTTTATTTTAATACCAAACAAAAGACTTTAAAATTAAAACAAAAGGCTTTGATGAAGTGCCGCGTGATTTCTTCTATTGATTTTATAATAATCATCAATATCTATTTATGGCCTAGAAAATAAAAAGACATGAACCATTAGTATATTCATTCTTCAATTCTAACGAATTAAAAACCTTTTAATCTCTGTCTATCAACTTACCGTAACGCCTCATTAACGCCGCAATTGTCCTGTAGTGTCCGAATTTGATTGAGGTAGTTATCCCCATCAGCAAATAGAAGTCAAAAGGTTAAGGCAGCATCTCCATCATCATCTGAAAGTGAGCCACTCAAGTAATGAAATCATCCTCCCCTCCTCCCCCCCCCCCCCCGACCTCTTCCCACCCCCCCAAAAAAAAAGTGTCCGAAGCCTTAGAGACCATTAGAACCCTTGTCCGAACGGTGGGTTGTTCACACATTTATTAAATTAACAGAAAGCATGTTCTAAAAGTGAGCCAAAAATTGGATAATTATAAATTCTTGTTTGGATCCTTGTGCCGGTGATGGCCCATAGGAGCGGATTTAGAATTTAGAATTCATCTAAACTGAACAAAGGGTTTAAAAGTAGAGTGAGGTGACTTCACGAGAATTTAAAAATAGAGTGGGTTGAGTTATAAATATTCAGACTGAACAAATGATTTAAAAATAAAGTAAATCGAATTATAAAAATTTAAGATGAGTTAAATTTGAAAATAAATTTTTTGAACCAAAAAACATTGTTTTGGCCCAGACTACGAGGCTAGCTACCTCTCGGGCAAACCGAGGCTGGATCTGTCCCTGATGGCCCATTCACACACCTATACAACCAACAATGGCTATGCAAGTCCAGAGGAAGAAGAAAATGGTTCAAGTATGAGAATTCATTTGGACACCTGTTTGGACGGGAGGCTTTTTGAACCTGTGTCCGAACCGGGTTGTCCTCGCACATCTGTGCGATCGACGGAAGGCTTGCATTTGGAGGATGAAAGAAAAAGGACTAAAGGCTTGCGAACGGCGCGCCATGCGCACCACTTACCTACAATTAGAAAGTTTGAGATATGACATCAATTAGAACCACCACATAAACAACTTCCTACAATTTCATGGGCACTATAATACTCCATCTAAAAAGATTTCTTCTCGCAGATTTAATTTAATTTTAAAATAAAATTTTGATTGGATTTGATTTGATTTGATTTCATTTAATTTGATAAATGAAATTTGATATTTAAAATACATATTTGAATTTAAGATTGAATTGATTCAAGAGAAATACTAAATTTAACCACTTTAGTGAAAAAGAAGTAATATGATATATGAGGATAAATCTATCTACTTACTTAAATAGTTTAAGAAAATAATGAAATATCATCAATTTTCTATTGTTTTTTTGTTGAATTTCAAATGGTATAGAAATTTTCAATAATTTAGGTATCATTTTGTTTACTTTTGTGTGTTTTATTTTCTATTTTTTATTTTATGTGTTTTATGTTTTAAAAATCTCAAACAAGTAAACAGAAAATATTATATTTTTCTTATTTTGAGTTTTTTTTTTTGGTTGAAAACAAAGTTTTTGTCATTTTACATTTCATATATAAATCTATTTTCTGTTTTCTAAAACAAGTTTTGAAAATACAAGTAATCAAATGCGTTTTGAGTTATTTTTCCTAGTTTTAAAAGCGCAAAATGACAAATGAGCTCAGAATAGAAAATAAAAAATAAAAAATAAAAAAATAAACTAAATGCCACCTTAATTTATGAAATC
Source organism: Vitellaria paradoxa (assembly GCA_019916065.1). Taxonomy (NCBI): domain Eukaryota; kingdom Viridiplantae; phylum Streptophyta; class Magnoliopsida; order Ericales; family Sapotaceae; genus Vitellaria; species Vitellaria paradoxa. The sequence continues at coordinate 31,561,371 of CM034243.1, forward strand.
AAATAAAATCTATCTCATAAATTTTATTTTGATTCTAAAAATAAAAATTAATAAGAATTCTTATTAAATGAAATTAATTACTATCAAATTCACTGTTCGTTCTAAGATTATGTAAAAAGAAAATTTGATTATGGGTTGAGCCGACTCATAAGACCAACACCCTAATTTATTCTCAAACCAACCTCCCACGCTGCCAAAAAATCTGTGTTGGCCGTCTGGGCCACGGTACCTTCAGTTTCGGCCAATCTTGTCTCTAATGAGACGAGGAAAACACATCATTAATAAGCAGAAGGTGCGAGGTTTTTGTTGTTTTTTTGGGGGGTGTGGTTGTTTTGTTTTTTTGACGTAGGCCGTCAACAAACTAACTCAAAGTTGATCTGTCGACTGAGGTTATTTGGAACACACACACAACTAACTCTCGATGTGAGAGCAAGCTTCTAAAGAGTCAACTAGACATTTCATTGGGTCTAGTCTAAGCCCGAACTGTACAGTAGCCTATCAGAAGTAGTGAGCGTCAACATTGAAAAGTCAAAATTTATTTATTTTTTTTTAGTAAAGATTAAAGTCAACAAAACAACTCAAAATTGATCCGTCGATGAGGTTTTATGAAACACACATCTAACTCCCAACGTGGGAGAGGGGGGTTTGTTTTCAACAAACAATTTCTTGCACGTGATGGATAGAATGGGGCCCACCGGAAATGAGATTTTCCGAAAAATCTCACCTACCCTCCGTGTGGGAGAGGGGTTGAGAAGGGTTGGGATGAATTTAAGAAGAATTGGTGTAAAATACTCGTAAAATTATTATTTCTTTAAATGTTATTTTAGTTTTATTTAAAGAATAAGGGTATTATGAGTATTTCATTTTTAACACCTCTCCCAAATTTATTTTATAATTTAACATTATTTTTTTTTAATCTACAATAGAACCCCAAAAAGATATAAAAATAAATTAATATTAAACTCTCTCCGTGCTTTATTTTAGATAACATCATTTGTGCACTCACCATTTAGAGAATCTTTAGGTTAACTTCTAAAATGGAGAGAAGTAATGAAACCTTTTTTTTTTTTACTTAAAATAATTATTTAATGTGTTTGAAGTGAGGAATATGGTGAAGAAATTGAAAAAAGAAAAAAAAAAGAAAAATTAACTAAAATAGAAAAAAAAATATAAAATCTCCAATCCATGTTCCAATTCAATTGGATTAAAAAAAATCTAATAAGATAAAGAAACATTCATCCATAAATTAATTTTTAATTTTCCAAAATTTACACATTTTTTTCCTTCTATTTTCCAGCACGAACCAACAAGAGAGAAGTTTTGAATTTTTACCACTTCTTTTTACTTTTTTCTTCCTAAATCCACGCTCCAAACACATGGTAGATAAGCAGATGTAAAAGTTATGTTAGAATACAAGATCTCAATAAAATATTTATACTATATTCCATAGTATCTCTTCAAAAGCAAGAATAGCTTAAAAAGAGTTACTTACCCAAAAAAAAAAAAAAATAAAAAAATAAAGCTTAAAAAGAGTTGGTGCCAATGCCCCATCTACAGAGAACCGACAGCACGGGGAAAGCAGGAAATATCCTCGTGCCTTCATCCACTAGTTTTTGTCCCCACACTTTTTTGCTTTCTTTTTGGTTATATCCGAGATAAACCTCTGAAGTCTCCTCCTCCTGCATTTCTCTTTGTGATCCCCACATCCCCCCCAAACATCAAATTCTCATTACCTAACAAATGGAACCATCTTATCATACAATCTTGTCAGTAGTAACAATATCTTTCCCTTCTAGACAAACATGCTACAATGAAAGAAATACAAGTGAGAGAAACCCCACAAAATCACTCACTCCCCACATATTAGAAACAAAGACAACACAGCTGAGAAAATAGACAAAATTACTCCCTTCAGTGATTTTCATTTGAGGGCTGGGGAGCAGAATCCTAGGAGAAGGAAGAAGCACTGCCTGGGTAGTTTCATTGAGTTACAAGCTCACCTGTACAGTCATTTAGCAGAAATGGGTAAAAAAATAGAACCACCTGCATTATCTTTGAAGGAAATGGAAGGCAGCTTTTTTTGCCAAAACTCCTTTATTCATTTTGTGTAGAGCGGGGAAGTTGATGGCCTGGGATAAGCAGCAGCTGCAGTGGTGTTCTTATTGCTGTGATCATATGCACTTCGTCTCCGAGGCTTTGGCATGCTGCTTGGTTCGTTGTTGCTGCGTTCATTTCCTGTTTGCTTTGGATCGTGTAGCTGTTCCAATTCTTTTACCACCTCATCCATGGTCGGCCTGAACTTGGCTTCTGTAGAGATGCATCGAAGAGCGAGGTTGGAGGCCTTGTAGGCCGTGTCCAATAAGTACTGGCCTTCAAGACGGTTGTCTAGGATGCGGAAGATTTTACGTTTGCTGGCCAGATAGGGTCTGGCCCATTCCACCAGGTTGTGCTCCCCGGACGGCCTGTTCTTGTCCATTGCTCTTCGGCCAGATAACATTTCAAGGAGGACGACTCCGAAACTATAAACATCGCTCTTGGCACTCAAATGACCTAGAATCGGTGGAAAGTAGAATCAATACCTAACAAAAGAAATATCACAAATACCAACTACAAAGGTAAAATAAGAATGCATAAGTAATCAAGTATAGGAAATACAAAGTTGAAAAAGAATTATCTTTGAAGTGGACTGACAAAAGTTAATTAAAAAAAAAAAAAATTGCATCACTTGCACAATACTTAAAAATGGGAACCCAGGTTCCCCCCCCCCCCTCCGGGGAGAAGACAACCCTATTAGTATCATATATGCAAGACAGGTCGTGTGCATCTCGGGACTTTGACCGCTTGCCTCTTTACAACCCCTATTCAAGTTCCATTCACCTAGAGGCTGCCCCAATACAAGGTCAACAAGTGGTACTGATCCATTGGCCTTACTGTACCATAACTTTTTATCTTTTCACGCTGCTGACGTGAAAACAAAGTACGCCATTAACTGGTGGACCTTACTTTATAATCATATATGCATGCACAAAATAGCAGAATAGGAAATTCTCCTCACAAGTAACTCAGAACAAAGAAAAATGAAAAAAAAAAAAAGTGGTTGATGGAAAGGAAGCTGCACCCAACTGCCACTGTAGCTGATCCCAGAGTAGGAGAGACTGGAAGAGGGTTGAATTTGGTTGGTGACCAACTAAAAACGTTCCAACTCTGAATTGTTGGAAAATAATCCACTAACAAGGGGGTTTCGAGCATAAATTGGATTAAATATGCTCATGAACTACCCACAAGACTCACGAACTGGGTAAGTATAGGCAAAGCCTATGTGGCTGGCTTTGATGGGGAAAACCTTTATGAAGTTTCAAACCCACAACTTATGGGAATTTAGACAAAGACAAAGCCACATGCGTTGACTTATACCAGTGGCAAGATATTCTGGAGCTGCATATCCATAAGTCCCCATGACCCTAGTTGAGACATGGCTCTTGTCGCCTGTTGGCCCATCCTTGGCCAACCCAAAATCAGAAAGCTTTGCATTGTAGTTCTGACAATATATAAAAAAATGGTTAGAACAAAAGCCTTTCCAAATCAGAAAAATGCATGGTAGAAAAAATTTCGTTCACAGGCGCATACCGAATCAAGCAATATATTAGATGTTTTGAAGTCCCGATATATGACTCTTGTTTCAGCACTGTGAAGAAAAGCAAGCCCCTTTGCAGCACCAAGAGCAACCTTTAATCGGAGGTTCCAAGAAAGAGGTTGAAAGTAAGAACCTCCTGTCATACAACAATTCGACATCTCATTACAAAATTTCAGAGTGAATTTTGGTTTATAAAACTACTAAGTCCTGAATGGCTAGACAAAACTCACTCCTGAACAAATGGTTTTCCAAGCTGCCCCTGGGCATGAATTCATACACCAGAAGCCTGTGTTCATCCTCAAAGCAATATCCAATGAGTTTCACGAGATGAGGATGATAAAGCTGTCCCAGATAATTCACTTCTGCCTGTAGGACCATTAATACAGAAAATAAATGAAACATGCACAATAGGGAAAATCTTAAAGATAATGACAAACAGCAAAGGAAAAACAGAGAGTTTAGAGAAGAAGAAAGCTAAGATTCAAGAGGAACATAACTCGCCCCTTTCACCTCACATAAAAAACAAGAATACCCCATATAAGTAACCCAGAGAAAATCACTCGCTAATTGTAACCAATCAGCTCCGGTCATCAAGGACCACAGGATAAAGAGAAATTGAACTCAAACTGAGTTTATTTATTTATCTATTTTTATTAGGCAACTCAAGCATGAACAACTCTCCCAAGGGATGCTTACAGGATTTTTCACTACGGCGCCTTGTCCAAAAAAATTGCAAACTGCCCTCATAAATGCAAATACCAAAATACACAGAGCAATACTTGGAGCCTCAAAGCCAATTCCAAAAAATCTTAAATATAATTCTTCTAAGTAGCAAAAAGTTAAACAACTCACCAGCCACTCCTTGTGACCCTGGTAGCTTTCTTGGTTAAGCCTTTTCACAGCGACAACCATGCCGATCCCTGGCTTTGATGCTGTAAAAGAGTTCTCATCCATCCAACCCTTGAAAACCGAACCAAAACCACCCTCCCCTAGCACACTATCTGGACGGAAGTTCCTTGTGGCCGCTTTGAGATCAGCATAACTAAACTTTTTCAAATTAGAGGACTTCAAGATTTCACCCTCAGTCCGAGGAGTTGGAGGTGCAGAATTTGATGAAACTTTACTGAGGGAAGAACTAAGATCAGCCCTATCTGTGCTATCATGTTTTGAATTAAGCTCTGGACAAGTCAATGTAACATATATGTACAATTGTCAGCCCTTGGATGATATTTGAATTACAAATTTACAATTCTCTCTCTATTGCGTACTGTAATTTCCATCACCCCCTCCCCAAAACAATCCCCAAAAAAAAAAAAAAAAAAAAAGAAGATAAAATTCAAGATTCAGAAACAATTACCATGAAAAAAACACAATTAAGTTCACAAATTCAAGTAACTTTTTTTCTGGATAAACATTGATTACCCAGCACACACATACTGCTTTGTATAACACGAACTTTAGAAATTTGTAATTAAAGAATATAAGCAGTAAATGTCAAGGAAAACAGAAAGAGTCAAAATATTATCAGACTTCCATTCCATAGCATACAAACCTACCCAAGGAGAGCACCGCACAACATCCATACAAGTCAACAATAATCGAATTTTTAAAGCTTTAAAATATTTTGATAAAACCACACCCAAAACCCAACTCAAAAATCCAAAATTAAAAAAGGAAATAAAAAGTGAAAAACCCGTGAAATTTAAACTCTGTAAATACAATTCCCAGGAAACCAAAACAGAGATATGATTATAAAAACTCAAAACAGATTAAAAGGTCGTACCTGTGTGACAGGAGCTCTCAGCTTTGATTCGAGCACTCAAGCAAATCCCCATTGTTGCCTTTACCAGACCTCTCTAAGCCTTCCAGATCTTCCAGAAATTAGGGTGCTCAGCTTGTCAAAATTTCCAAAAACTACCGGACAAAAGCAGATCTAAGTGTCAAAAAAGGAAACAAATTTTTGTGTTTGCCTTTTTGTTTTTTCAATCAGCTGGATTTTAATCACCGACATGAACATCTAGAAATTGAAAGGTAAACAAACCATACCCACCTCTTATTCTGCAAACCCGAGACTGAACTACAGCCTGGGTTAGAGAAGAAAACACACAGAGAGAGAGAGAGAGAGAGATGGGTATTTTGTACTAGTGTTTGTGTGGCTCTGAGAACCTTCGCATGAAACAGGAGAGAGAGTGGGGGGGGGAGAACAGAGGTTGACCTGTAACTTCAGCTTTGGTTCATCATCACAAAGACTCTACTGAATGGATTGCACATTGATAGAAATAGCTGTGCGAAGGGATTCGTGGAAAAAGAGCATTAATGGCGGGCTGGTCCCGCAACCAAACTCCTGTTAAAATGTTTAGCGTTATGGAATCTGGGTCCTCTCTCTCTCTCTCTCTCTCTCTCTCTCTCTCGCTCTAAACAAACATACCCCACAATGACAATCTCTCAAGAGTGGCACTGTCTGGACTCGGATTAAGGAAGACTAGGGGGACTGTACCGTAGTAGAAGAGATGAGCCCAGAAAGAGACTGCTATATGTACATATACGCGTATATATATATATATATATATATATATATATATATCATATTTATACGTACAATTTCAATTACTGTACGTCTGGAAACACAGTGCCAGCTCGGCCTACTACCCGCTTGGCCCATGAGCCTTCTCCTCAGCCGTTGGGGTGTGCTGTGTGCATGGGTCGGTTTGCTTCCAAATTACACCCGAAACCGATCGGTTTGGTTTGAGTCAATGGCTTGTCAATTGGAAAGAAAATAATATAAATTTAAAATCAGCGAAAAACTCGAAAAAAAAAAAAAAAAAGGTTCGAAATCTGACAACTAAAAAATTAATTTCTTTTATTTATTATATTTTTAATTTACTCAAATAAAAAGTTGTATAGATGATTGGTTTAGTTCGTTGAGGGTGTGTTTGGACTAAAGACGTAGTGACAAAAAATTAAAAGAGAGAAAAAAGAACAGTGAGTAAATTATTTGAGTGAATTCACTCAAATAATTTACTCACTGTTCTTTTTTCTCTCTTTTAATTTTTTGTCACTACGTCTTTAGTCCAAATTCACTCAAATAATTTATTCACTTTTCTTTTTTCTCTCTTTTAATTTTTTGTCACTACGTCTTTAGTCCAAACACACCCTCAACGAACTAAACCAATCATCTTACAAAACAAACTAAGTTTGGACGTGTTCAATTTGCGTCCATACATATGTTAATCCAAACTTCAATCGAAATAATTAGATTAATAATTTTTGCATCTTCAACCAAATCAAACCCCAAAAAGTGTATTTGAATCATATATTTGTGAAGGTAAAAATCTAATTAAAATTAAAATTACCCTTGTTATTTGGTTTGAAATCAAAGAAAATAAAAAGAAAAAACATAAAATTTAATAAATAAAAAAAATTAATTTATTAATAAATGTCTTTTATTCTTTTATTTATTTTAATACACTCAAATAAAAATATGTATTTGAATTTTATATGTTTTTTTTATTTTTTCTTTATTTTCTTTACTTTTTCCTTTCATTTTCATATTTGTTAAATCTTCAAATTAAGGGAGTGTTTGGTTAGAAAAAAGTTAGGCAAAAAGTATTGTAAAAGTACAAAAATTTGATATAAAGGTGATATGTGATAAAATTTAATTGAAAAAAAATATAAACTTTTTGTAACTTTTGATAAGTTTTGATATTTAGTTGGAGGCCGCCAAACAACCCCTAAACATAATCTAATAGAACTAAAATTGAGCTGGTTCAATTTTGTATATCCTGATTAGACAAGAATAGAGTTAATGATGGAGTGGGTAAAGCAAGAAACCCGATTGGATCCTGCTCTAATGGGGCAGTGTAGAGAATTAATTCTTTATTTATTTCAAAATAATGAGTCGAAAGTTATTTATAAAATAACTTTAACCCTAATTCTTAGAATAAGAAAAATACAATAAAACCCCAACAGTTATCCATTGACAAAATTGGGATTGCATAATCAAATAAATAAAAGAATCTTAAAATTACAGAAAAGCAAAAATATAAAAATAAAACCTTAAAGGCTCGTTTGGTTTGTTTTTCTATTTTTTGTTTTCTATTTTCTGTTTTAAATTCATTTTCCATTTTATACTTTTGAAAACAAAAAAAAAAAAAAACTTAAAACGCATTTGATTATTATGTTTTTAAATTTTGTTTTAAAAAACAGAAAATAGATTTACACATAAAATAAAAAAATGACAAAAAGTCGTTTTGAGTGTTTTTAATTCAAAATAAAAAAAATTTCAAAATAATGAAAATATAGTATTTTCTGTTTCTTTATTTTAAAAATTTTAAAACAAAAAATAAAAATAAAAAATAAAAAAATAAACCAAATGCCACCTACATAATTAATTTTGACCATAAAAAATATTTTCTAGAACGAGTAGCTCATACACACATTGTGAGACATTAAAAGAAATTTTTAGAGTAGCACTAATTATCTTAATCGAATCAAATCTATCCATAAATATTATAGCAATATTTTCTTTTCTGCGTCAAGTTGTTATTAACTACACATTCTATAATTTATGAATAAAAATCATCATTATAAAATTTTCTTGTTGCTTAATTTATAAATGATAAAAATTTATTTATGAAATTACTTCATATATTAAACGTAATTACATTATATAAAATGAATTTCATGTATCTACATTAATATTTTTTGGCGGAGAAGCAAAAAGGGAGGTGTTGGGGAGTGGTTTGAGTGTTGGGTGTTGCTAGAAGCTTAGGAGTTATTTGGTAACACTGTTATTTTTCTGTTTACGTTTATATACTTATATTTTCTGTTATTATTTTTTTAAATGAAAACTAAAACTGTGTTTTTTGCGTTTATATATTTATATTTTCTGTTTTTTGTTTTTTATTATTTTTTTTAGTGAAAACTAAAACTGCGTTTAAAAATGTAATTTTATTTACAATTATTAATTTTTTATTTTCATAAAATATTTAGTTTTACTAATTTTTAAAAAATTAATTGTATTTAATAAATATATTTCATATTAATTTAATTTAATAATATTATTTATTAAAAATAATTGAATAAAATATCGTTATTATATCATTTAACCCAGTAAGTATAAAATATATTAATTATAATTTAATTATATTATTTACTAAAAAAATTGAATAAAATATATTTCATAATAATTTAAATAATTTAATTTTGATATTTATTAAAAATAATTTAATAAAATATATTTCATATTAAATAAATTAATTTAATCTAATCTAATTATGATATTTCTTAAAAGTAATTTAATGAAATATATTTAATATTATTTTAATTAATTATTAAATTAAATTAAATTAATATATTTTATTTTATTATTTATTAAAAATAATTTAATAATACATATTTCTTATTAATTAAATTAACTAATTAAATTTAATTATTTATTAGAAATAAATTAATAAGATATATTATATATTAATTTAACTGTATTATTTATTAAAAATAATTTTAGTTTAATAAAATATTTGAATAAAATAATTTATTTTAGTATGATGTAACAAAAATGAATAAAGTATTAGAATTAACAAAATGTTTGCAATAGAAAAAAATAGAGTGAAAATACTCTTTTTTTTGTTTACGGTTTTCTATTTAAATTTTTCATTTTTTTGGAAGCAAAAAATGTAAACAGATTTAACAAACGTATTTTTGTTACTAGTTTATAAAATTTTAAAAATATAAAAACAAAAAACAAAAAACAGAAAGTTACCGAACGAAATCTTAGTGACTCATAAACTACTAATCTCTATTGCCGTTGAAATGTTAGCAACACTCCTCCATTTATGATATGAAAGTCAATTGCTTTTAGGTGAAAAGTAGTGGACTTCTCAGCATACATTCATTGAAACTTTGCTTCACTTAATTTAGTTATAATGGGCCCTGGTTTCAGTGTGGCAAGTTTCCATGACATTCAAAAAGCTTAACTAAAGTACTATTTTCTTTAATCCGCTGTAAATATATGATATGAATTTTTACATAAATTTAATTTCAATTTAGGTTTAAGTATAATTAAATTACATAATAACTATTATTTTCTAGTTCAAAATCCCTAAAGAAGTTAAGCTACTCATTTTGAATTTACAATTTTAAGTTAAAAATAATAGCGGTGTCGTAAAACTGATTAAGATTATAATTTGCAGGGGACCAAAACTAAAATAACGAAGAAATCCTATTATAATGAACGAGTGGGTTTAAGTACCGTATCGAAGAGTAAATATTATAAATTTAATCACATTTGATAATAAAATAGTTTGATTGAGTGATAAATTAGTAATAAATTAAGCGTTTGCACTAATTAATAAATTGCGTTAGTGATAAATTTAATCATGTTTGTTAATGTTAAAAAAACTTAAGAAATCGTTGAATTAATTTTGGTCAATTACAATGAATAACTAAAGTCCTACTTATAGTGTTATGAAAAACTTATATAGAAAAACTTATACAAGATAGTAAAATATTTTTTAACTAATATGAAAATGATATGAAAGATATGCTGCAATTTTTCTTAACAAATAATTTTCAACTAATATAGAAACTATATAGAAAATAAGCTATAATATTTCTTAACAATTAATAAATTTGTGACATTTGTTAAAAAAATAAAATTTAATACGTGAGACCATCTTACTCGTTTTTATATGAAAACTATAAGTACGTTTAGAGTGATAAAAAATAAAATAAAATGAGATAAAATAAGACAAATTATGGATTCATAATTCGTGTAGTGAGATAAAAAGTAAATAATTTTTAAATTTTTTTAACATTTTTCACTGTTTTTCAATTTTTTTTCACTCTAATAGACTTCTATATTGGGTGAGTTTGGAGTGCGATAAAGTGAGATAAATTAAAATAAATTGAGATAAATTAAGAGTTCGTAATACGTGCAGTGAAAGAAAAAAGTTGATGTGATATAAAATTAAGAGCCCATTTGGCAACTCAAAAAATAGCAAAAAAATACCAAAAGTTACTTTTGGTGTGTTTGGCAAAATCATAAATTTTTTCACTTTTTTGATTTGTTACAGTAAAAAATACACTCCATAATTATAATTTTTTTGATTTGCTACAGTAAAAAAATACCAAACACCCAAAAGTTACCACTTTTTTGCTTTGCTACAGTAAAAAATTTACCAAATACACAAAAGTTACTAAAAAATACTAAAAATTCCACTTGGTTCAACCAAACACACAAAAAAAAGTGTAAAAAATAAACACCCAAAAAATTACCAAAACTTGAATTTTTTTAAACTTTCAAACACTTTTAATAAAGATTTATAAAATTTTTTAGAGTTTGTTTACAAACTAAATGGAGCCATTGTTCACTACTGTTTTAGTTGAAGATCATTTACCTCTTTTATGCAAGTACTTATATTATGCCTGGTCAAAACTTGGTTATTACGTGCTCAGAATCACGAATTCGTAGAATAACTAATGCATTTGCTCCCTTCAATGATTGAGCAGTAAAATGCAAAATTGCCAATCAAATAGTTGTTGAGAGCGGTTAAAAGTAGGAAATGAGTAGGAGAAAAAAGCAGAACACTGACGAGAAAATCAATCAAACGGACAAATCAAAGCGATTGTTGGAAAAAGAGGAAAATCCAATTCCGGAGCCAACAGATCCGGGGACACGCACCAACCAACACCTCCCTGATTTGTTTCTTTCCCCTCTCATGGTTTTTAAGACAAGGAAAACAGTTTCAGGGGCGGAGTGAAAAGATTACAAAAATATCTTATGTTGTAAATTAAAGTTCAATAAATAGAAAATTTTATAAAGGGTTAGTTGTGATGGGATATTCAAGAAATGGGTTAGATTAATTTTTTTTTAATTCAAAATTAACTTAGTAAAACAAAATTTTTTTTTGAGATTTTTTGAGGCCGGTCACTCTTTATACACTTATAAGGATTTAAGTTATACCAAAAAAATTTGTCTGTGAATAAGTCACACCTATAACAAAAAGACAAAAAAAGACATCACGCGTTTTCAATATATTTTGAAACTGTCAGTTTTATCCGAATACACGTAACTTCCGCGACTTTCTATCTTTGTCACAAACAGATTCAAAACTGATTTTTAAAACATAATCAAAACAGATTTAAATGTATATTCGGTATTATTTTTACAAGAGTATACATTTATACGAAACAGTACCATTAGAAACAGTACCGGTACTTTTTTATTGGTATTGTTTTCATATTGCCATAAAAAAATATCAATTGATACATAACACAAACTAACCATTAATGGTGCTATTTGCATACTAGAATGCATGTGGTACTGTCAGCCATACGTTGGATACATAACTTCTTTTTTGTATTTTATGGTGCTGTTTGCATACTAGACACATTCGATACTGTTTTTGCAAGAGCATACATCTTATATAAAACAGTACCGCACGCATGTAGTACTCTCGGCCATGCGATACTGTCAACCATACGTTGAGTATGTGACTTCTTTTTGTATTTTATGGTGCTGTTTGCATACTATACACATTCGATATTGTTTTTGCAAGAGCATGCATATTATACAAAACAGTACCGCATACATGTGGTACTCTCATCCACGTGGTACTGTATTTATATGAGCATGTATTTTAGTCGGTACTGTTTTTACAGGATCATACATTTATACGAAACAGTACCGGTACACAGATCTGTATATATTCCTTATTCGACTTACGTTAATATTAGTCGGTACTTGTTCAAATTAATGATATATCATATATCTTCACGTGATTTATAAGGAAGGAAAACAAAAACGAAAAAAACGTGATTTTCGGTTAGCGACATTTTTTGGCAACTCTCGTTTAACTTAATTATAGAAATAAAGGGTATTCTTAGTATATTAGAAATTATATTTAAAACATACTCGTGGAACTCACTCAAAAGTGTGATTTAAATACAAAACTTTCTACATTAATGTGAGTTAAAAGCAATACTTTTTTTTTAGTGTGACTAATAATTTTAAAAGATTACAAAGTATGACTTAAACACAATTATTTATTTATTTTTTTTGGCATTGGGCTGAAGCCTACCTCGACTGCAGCATGGGTCTGCCCTTAAACAGTTCAATACGCATTTGATCACAAGTACTTTCAAATTTTATTTTAGAAAATAGAAAATATATTTACCCATGTAATGTAAAATCACTAAAAATTATTTTGAACATTTTTAATTCAAAATAAAGAAAATTTCAAAATACAGAAAATAAAAAATGTCAAACTAAATGCGTTTTTAATTTTTCGTATTTTGAAAATTTTAAAATATAAAATACATAAAATAGAAAATAAAAAACAGAAACAAAAAATACAAATCAAATACCACCTAAATATTTAGACCCTAGTATTAGTTTCAAAAACATATTTTCATAATTTTTTTAAAAATTAATTTAAAAAAGAGAATAGAAATATAAATAAAATATAGACATATTATTTCATGACATATTAACATATATAAAAATACATAAATTTAGTTTTAAAGCCATCCTGAACATCATTTATATGTTCTCACAATTTTTTATCTTTATTTTTATCTTAATTTTCGAAAAATAAGACAAATAAAAAGGGAACAATTAAATACAGTTAAAATTGCTTTTAAAAAACAAAACCGGAAGATTATTTCTAACCAATGGGGGGGTTGGTTTTACCTTCTTAAAAAATGTGACGTACGGTGTTGATCACGCTTACGTGGTAGCAATCTTTTTCAGATCAAATCACGACCGCGTACTACTCGGAGTCCCCTTTATCCACCAAATCAATGCCATTAAGGTCGTGTTTGGTGCAAATCCAACGAATCTTTGCTGTGATTATGCAACCAGTTTAACTATTTAAGTCGCCGAAATCTTGATAATTGGGTCCCGAAAGATGGACAAGTGACCTGGCGGGCTGCGGGTTACAGGGCCTGTAATGAAAAAATCTACCGTAGAGATTACAGTAACTAGATCGACGGTTAAGATGTGGTAGTATTAAATTTAATAATTTTAATTTATTGTAATAAAATTAAATTTAAAATAAGAATAAAAGTCAGACAAAATTTGATTGAAACATAATTAATGAGAAATATAAAAAGACACATTTTATTTTAATGCAATCACATCACGGCCTAATTCGTGCGCTGGACAAGTCCCTAACGACTTGTCATGCCAGTTTTCGATCCTCACATCCTGACCGTTAATTTATCCACTGCAACCCCTGAAGTGAATTTTTCTACTGCAGCTCCCTGGAATCCGCGGGCTACAAGCAAGCCACGCATCGTATTCGGATCGTGCGGTAGGGCTTTACGTTTTTGTGAAAATGGGCAAAGAAAAGTTATTAAAAAGTCAAGGACGCGGTGGCCTTCGTCGACGATGGGGATGGCGTTGTCAAAAAGGATATGGGAAAAGAAGGTTGATTGACAGGTTTATTGGATGAATGACTCGTATCTAATTTTTTTTTAGCAGGTGAGGGTTTTTTTTTTTTTTTTTTTTTTTTTCAGGGGAATGAGAAGAAAATGGAGATGGAAGTGGTCGGGTCAACCCGTAAGTCCGTTGCCGGAGAAGAAAATTAATATATTACTTATGTAGCTTATCCTTTATAGGCGAACGACCCTCCCCACGCCCGGGTTTCATTGCCTCCAAGCGTTTGTACTGACCCGATTCGAGTGACAGATTAGGCTTGGGACACCTGCATCGGTCCGAGACTCGACGCGTGCCCTGCCCATCCCTAGCTAACCAGCCCCGTCCAGACATTGCATTTATAACTTACAAAAATATTTAAAAAATATTAAGAAGTTGTTTGGTTGACAAAAAATAAACAAAAAGTATAATAAAAGTAAAAAATATGACATAAAGGTGAAATGTGAAAAATTTTGATTGGAGGAAGTATAAAAAATAGTTAAAATTGATGAGTTTTGGTAGTTTTTGATGGTGTCAAATAAAGCCTAAATGCATTAAATTATTTTAAAATATTAAAGAAACTGATTGGATCCAAATTTTCTTGACTCGATCCGACTCAAGGTGGGGGGAATTTGACCGTGGGTCGGGGCAGCGTCACTAGAAGAAAACAACCAAAGTGTAAAATTATTAACACACAGAGCAAAACATTAATTGTGACAGAGGTCAAAGTAAAATAGTTTTATTCTGGTAATTACATTATCTTTAATATTTTTAATCAAATAGTATTTTCTTACATTATCTTTAAAAATTACTAAAAATTGATAAAAAATATTATTAAAAATTATGAAAATTTGCGAAAAATTGGTCATAACAATCCACCTCTACGCATTGAAATAATATTATTAGACCGTCTAAAAAATTTGATTATACATGAAAGACCACGAATTGAATACACGAAAGACTACGAAGCACTAGTCAAATGGGAGACAATTTGTCGATTATGATTCTGATTGACGGTCATCAAACGTTTCGAGTTTAGAAAATCCAAATTAAATTTATTATTTTTAATTGAAATTGCTTCATAATTATATTTAATATTATTTTCAAGCCAAAAAAATAAAAAAATAAAAATGCGGGTGCACGTTAAAATCCTAATTAAAAAATAATTTAACTTGTTTTAAACAAGTAAATTTAGATACATTTTTTCTTATAAGATTTATAGTTTATTGGTTGGATATCTTAGGCTCAACCTTTTCTAACTTAATTTTTTTAAAAATTATACTTTTATATATTTAAGTATTATTGTATTTATGTTTTCTAATAAAAATAAAATTTAATATCAAAACTTATAAAAAAAAAATTAAGTTGGTACTAAACTACTTATTTTATAATCATTAAAATTATTTTTATCTAACAATATAATTTAAATTTTTAAAAATAAATAAGTTTACATGAGCAAACTTGAAAATTAAATCTAAGGCATCGTTTGGGATCCAATGAGCTAATTGGCTTATAACTAATTAGCTTATTTGCCAATTTGTAAAATGATCAAATTTATCTTCTTACGTTTTAATCTTCTTTTAAACCTTCAAGAATAAAAATGTCAAATTAACCAAAATTAAAAATCCATCTAAAAAAAAGTCACATTTTTCTCTTCCCAAATATAAGAATACGTAGTTCACTTATTTTTAGCCAGCTACTAGTTAGTTAAAAATAAGTTAGCTACTTTTCTTTCCAAACCAAGCCTAAGTCTTATTATTTTTTATTTAACTCGACTAGCGACAAAATTATTTCGAGTGTGAACTTTTTTTTTTTTTTTTTAGGTAATTAAGTATGAACATACTAATTGGCCAACCCTAGCAACCTCAACGTATGCAAAATTTTTAAAAATTAAAAAATTGAAAATCAAATGCAAAAAACCAAGTCGTAAATTAAATAATACTTCTCTGCAAATGCAATTCCTAGCCTGTTTTTGGTTAATATCTCCCACCAAGTAGGTTAGATAATTTATTATAAATCAACTTGTGTATAATTTAGTATTTTCACAATGTGGGGCCTCCAAGTAAGAAGGTTTTATTATTTTAATTATTTTTAAATCATTGTTATTGTGTTAATTCCTAAAAACATATATAATAATTCAAAAACCTTCGTGTGCAAATGTGTTTATGATGTGCACGAGAGTTAAAAGATTAAGGCCCCGTTTAGTTTGTAAATAAATAATAAAAAATTTTATAAATCTCTGTTAACTTTATATTACATCAATTTTTTTCTTTCACTGCACATATTACGAACTCTCAATTTATCTTAATTTATCTCACTTTTTTTCACCCTAAACACACCTTAAATATAATAATCATATAATAATTGATGCCTCAAGCGCAGTCGAATTAATAAGTGGGTGTGCTCCCCACGTTATTGGTGAGATTTCGAGTCCTACGACTTAACTGCAAGGTATAATCGAGGGGACCGGCCATGTGTTCCTCGATTTATTCTCCAGTCCATCTTAATGAGGTTCCGAGTTACAAAAAAAATATATTTAATAACACTAACAACTTTGAGATTTTAAAAAATTAGCAGAATTATCGACCTAGGATTCATATAATAAAATAAATTCATTTTTTAACATGCCATGCCAATTCTGCTATGTATGTATACGAGGAGAGAGCGACTCAGTTTTTTTTACTTTTTATTTTTCTGTCATTTTTTTTTTAATTCTAACTCTTTATTTTATTTAATGACTTAAAAATACAATGCTTTTGTGGGTTTCATTTATTGACTTTCTAAGCTCTTTTGCTAGCCTTACTGAGTAATTTTCTTTTTTTTTTTTTTTTTTCTCAAGAAGCAAAAGAGGGGAGAAATAAGAGATGGAAGAAAGAAGTGAGAAGATTGAACAAAAGAAGATAGAAACTGAAGATAATACAAAAGATGGTTCATATATCTTATGATACAAAAATTCTTGAGATTCTTCTCAATTGAGAGGGCGAATCAATCTCGAATTTGGTTTTATTTTTCTCCGTATTTTCTTTTTTATTCTCTCATTTTCTTTCTCACCAAACAGTCAAAATAGGTTGAAAGAAAGATAGAGGTGCACATTCATATTGCAATTAAAAAAAAGGTTGATGTCCCAAAAAAAAAAAAAAATTCCAATAACATAAATTGTCATAGGGGTATTTTCTTACCTTGATTAAAAGCTTATATATTTAGAATTTAAAATTTTTATTTCGTTAAAATAGAGTTTTTAGTTTAAATTTTTTTTACTTTTTCTAAAATTAATTAAAATTATAGATTGCCACACAAAAAAAAAAAAAAAAAAAAAGTGATCATCTTTAGAGACTTAAAAGATATACAGTAGCACCTGGAGTTCCACAAAAAAATAAAAAAATAAAAAATTGGTGTTAAAGTGATATAAAAGTGACACATAATAAAATTTAATTAGAAAAAGTTCAAACTTCTGAAATTCTTTTTTTTTTAATTTTTTTAGAAAAATTAAAACACCAGACGAAAAGGAGGTTAGGCAGCACTTTTGGTGTTTGACTAAAAATTACTGCTGCTAAGCCACTGTAAAAAAAAAAAAAAATTGTAGCTTTTGGTGGTAAGTTGAGGCATTGATGTCGAATTCGAAACATGGGCATTTTATTGGACCATGTCAGCCTCTAAAGCCAATGCAATCACTACTATTATTTGTGAATTACTTTATATAATTATTTCAATTAATCACTTGTAACAATAATTTATGCACAATTGCAGTCAGAAGAATATTGACTCTCAATTAATTCTTAAACACCGAAGTGGGGTTGCCGTCTAGAATAAGCATCTTTTTGTACCCAAATGGACAAAATAGCGTGCCAAACAATTATGCTTTAGAAAGACTGTATTGTTTAGCTGAGGAAGCTTCCCGGGGAATCGGGTGTTCTGTATTTCCAACGCCAAGTCATAAGTGTTTGCTTAAATTATTTGATCAATTTCAATTAGATTTGATGGTCTATTTCCTTTTTTTGACCCAATACAATTATTTTTTACATATATAAAAAGTCAAAAAAAACAAAAACCGATGGAAAAATTTGAATTTCCCACTTTGCCCCTTCTCTGTCAAATGAACCACCTTGCTTCTTCTCTCTCATCAGTGTCCGCCAATATGATAGTTATCACGACACTAACCCCGTCGTCTATGCCATCTCTTTCTCTATTCTGAATACACTCTAAAATTGTGTTTTTAAGGATTATATTTTTATTACATTTATTACAATTTTTGAGTTAATACCCGTTTTCGAATTCATGATGCACCCAAATACTAGCAACAAGAGTAATCTTTAAATTTTTGAAAACTTACCGAGTTTGTGAATATTACTGAATTCATATTAGTTCATGTTGAAATCATAGTCAACTGAATCTACTGTATCTAAATTCTATCCCATTTGTATCACAAATGCACAAAGAATTTGGAAGATAAAATCTTTTATACTTATGTTACAAGAAGTATCTTAAAACACACCAAATAATATGATATTCTTCTCTCTAATCAATTAATAATCTACTCCGAGTAGATCCTTTATATAAAGTATAAAAGTATCCAAATTTAAATAGGTTAAAGTAGAAATCTTATGATATCTAAGCAGAGATGGCACTTTCAACCTGCCCCAACGGGTAATCATTTGACCCAGATCTAATAAGTGCAATCATTTTTAAATTTTACAGTTAATAAAACGGGTTAGGGTATAAAAATAAAATGACTATAGGGTATGGGTACGGAGATGATAAATATAATGTGCCTAACTGGTATTATCTGAATCCGCCACAATTACCCTGATTATAAGGTATCTAACAGATATTCGATTACCACTCAAATTACTCGTAACAATTATCTATTTATTGGGTATTCAATAGGTATTATCTAATTACTTGATCACTAACCTTAGTTATCGAATTCCCGAATTTATGTAAATAATACTATCGATTCGAATACTAAATTATATGTATTATGTTTAAGGAACGGAATCCATTTAATTAATACAAAATAACTTAAGATTCTGATACCAAATAATTTATTTTAGAAAAAAAATTTCATATGCAATCTCTTCCATGGTATTACAAAAATATCTTTAATTTATCTAACATTAATTTGATAATATTATTATAGTTTAAGATGTCTAATACAAAATGCATTTGGATATTAAAAATTGAAAGGGGGGAAGAGAGAAAAAAAATAAATGAATTAGCTATATTATTCAAAAAAAAAAAGCATTTTAATGAATCTTATTTCAAAAAGCTAGAAAATTGTTGTAAATAAAATTTTTAAATGTTTTACGGATAATAAAAAGTTTTAAATTATTTTACATAAAAAAGCTCATTATTTGCCATTCCTTATAATTGAGTCGACTCTAGTTTCAAAGTCTAAGAAACACGAATATTTCAAAATAGATGTCGCACTTGCATGGTATCTAGTGGGATATGTTTCAGACACCCCCACTTAATGTGTCCAATTATTTTATTTATTTTTTCTCTCGAACAAATTTAATATTTAATTTTTTAGGAGTAATTATATTATTTTAATATTTATTTGAGGCCAACATATGAAGAATAAAAATTCACCCTTAGATAATCAAGAATATCATTTCAATCAATACTTACAAGTAACCCACAGATATACTTGTTCAAATATATTTTTAATAAAACATATAATTTAATTTTTTATTATTTACCATATTACCTTTGTATAATTTAATTTTGTATTATTTACCATATTACCTTTCTATTCTTATTATTATTTTTTTTAAAATCGTCATATTTTACATTTGTATTTATATTTGTATCCGCACTCATATGTTACTTGTGCTTGTTAGCTCAGATCACACCTTCAAAACTTCTACTCATTTTATAAAGTGAGGGTGTTAATTCTCGGAAGCACGGCGGCTTTTCCCAACACTAAGGAGACCACACAATCCACCATTCGGGGTGGCTTGAGTGGAGTTCAGGAGCGACTGATGGGCTTGATTCTTAAGGTTTCGAATTCGAATCTCCCTTCAATGAGACAGCCTTCCGTTTATTGTGGCGGATTTCTAACAACTCCCTCGGTCGAGCCGGTTAACCAGGACTTGCCTAAGCTGGTTTACCCTTCGTGAACCTTTGCCGGCTAAGATCATGAAGCATGCCTCGCCCTAAACGCACTCCTTACAGGAAAGCAGCTGCGAACTCCCACGTACCAGGAAGGAGACCCCACAATCCAATAATCTTACATTGTTCGTCATCTGTTAGTATGCAATCCCAAATTATTTCCAAAGACGAAACTACAATTCCTCTGCACTTTATTTGGAACAATAAATTTGATAAATTTTAATTTCATTTGATAAAAATTATAATCAATTTTTATGTTTGAAACTAAAATAAAATTTTATAAGTTAGATTTAATTTTATTTTATAACTTAAAATTTGAGATTTTCATGAAATTTAAAATTCAATACAAAACAATAAAATTTGATGAGAATTCATTATTTTTTTACACAATTTAAATAAGTAAATAAATTTATCCTCTTATATCATATTTACTACGTTTTTTATTTCCTATTCACATAATCGAACTTAATATTTCACTTAAATCAAATTAATTTAATTCTTAAATTCAAAATATATTTTAAATATAAAATTTTATTTACCAAATCAAATCAAATCAAATTAATTTTTTTCTTTTAGAATAAAATCAATCTTAGCAGTGAAATATTTTCAAACGGAGTGTAATACAGGAACGGAAAGAATAACATGTCCTAAAGAGCATTTATATTGGTCGGCCTGCCTGGATATGGAAATATGTTTATAACTGACCCCACTCTCACGTGTATCCGTCAACTGTTGACTCTCTAGTCAAGCCCCCATGGAACACGTCAAACAGCGCCCTAATTTTTTATTTTTTTAAAGACTCGGTGAACAGCACCTTTTTACTATATATTTTTTATTTCATATTTTACTTGAACTAAATCAATTTAATCTTTAAATTCAAAATGAGTTCCAAAATGTTTTTCAAAGACAAAATTTTATTCACTAAATCAAATTAAATTAATTTTTTATTTTAAAATAAAATTAATTCTAACAGTAAAATAGAGCGTTAATGTAGGGACGGAAAGAATAACATGTCCTAACGAGTATTTACACTGGTCGGCCTCGATATGGCTAACCTGCAAGACCGGTGGGACAACTTTCCCTGTTCACAATCTCCAAATTACCCTTTGCCGGTACTTTTGCCTCCCTTAATTACAAAACCTTCCAATTACTTTGCAACCACCACCTTCCTCAATGCGATACAAATATTACACGTATCAAACTGCTGAGGTTTAAATAATATTTTTTAAGGTTTTTTTAACAATTTTATTACATAATCATAATTGCCTTTGAAAAAACTAAATTTTATTACAATATTTTTTTTTACTTTTTATTTTTTTCAATTCTCCCCCCCAGGGATTTTTAAAATGCTGGACCGGCCCCTCACTTTTAATCCAGTGTGAAAGCCAGGGAGGTACTGGTCCACAACTCTGTTTTAGGTGCCCTGAAAAATTCAGCAGCCAACTGAACAGCTCCATTGACGACGTCGTTCATGACGTACACAAAACCCATCATACACAACAAAAGAAAAAAAAAAAAAGAAAGCTCTTCAAATTTTTAAATACATAACACGCAAGGACGATTAGGAAAGATCTCTGATTTATTTTACACAAAACAAACCACAATGCTTAAGTGTTCATCCCCCCGACAGACCACATACTTACTGCTCCAGTTGCTCAAAAGACTCTAAAAGAAGCCAAAAGGATGGTGATATTACCCGAGTCTCAAAAGCTCATTCGTTCTTCTTCACAGTGGCAGACTTGATGATGGCGATGAATTCGGGCTGATTTGCATGCAAGGGCAAGGAAAGTGTTAGCCACCAAATTCCTAAAGAAATAATCCATCATTAACAAGTAATGATTTATATAAGATCGAGAAAAAAAAAAAAACGACCTTAAGGGATGCTCCCCCAACCAAAAACCCATCCACATCTGGCTGTGCTGCCAGTTCTTTGCAGTTCGCTCCATTCACAGAACCTGCAATTAGCATGTACTTACGACAACGTTAAGCACGAAGGGGGGGGGGGACTGCATTTCTTGTAAATTCTTTTCCAACTCTTCTAAGGGTGTATCTGAAGTGAGGACTTGATGAAGGAAAAAGAACGAAAAAAAGCTAAGGGAAAAGATCAGGGAAACATATAAAATCCCCAATACATGTCCCTGTTTAAATGGATTAAAAAATATAATAAAATAAAAGGAATTCATCGAAATATTTTTTTTAATTTACCAAATTCCATGCCTTTTCTCTTACATTTTCCAATGCAACCCAAACAAGAAAGAGAATTTTGAATCCTATCCATTTAATTTTTCTTTGACAAATCTTTGATCCATTTAATTTTTCCTCGACAAATCTTTGATCCAAACACAACCTAAATGATTTAAGGCTATACATATAATGCCTACTCTCGGACCATGAATCACAGAAAGACTGAACGGTGCTACCGAACCCTAATCCTATTTACTAACTGACAGGGTGGTCCTCAATTAACTAATTTAACATACAGGAAATGTAATAACCAGACGTATGAAAACCTTGATAAGTTATATCAAACTAGATTTAGATATTAACTTCCACAATCCATAGACCAGGATTCAACCCTGGAGATTACAAACCAACCACAATAACTCAAATTTAATCATATTCCAGGAACCCAAACATAAATAAAACCGTTGCTACAGCACACAGCATCATGTCTGAACTGTGAAGACTATACACATTTGCGAAGTAAAGACAACTGCTAACCAACTTGATCTACAGAGGTATGATTTGGTTTGGTTCCTCACAGTGTTATAAAAGGAACTATTCTTTATATGAATTAACATAAGCAAGTCGAGCCCAATAAATTTTATTTTTTGGCTTTTTAAGTCCATAACAGAAACGTGAATGTGCGCGCACAGGAGAAGAGAGAGAAAGAAAGAGAGATCAGACTTCAACAATTCAATTGAAACATTTCTGTGAGGGAGATGGTTTTGCTTCAAGCCGCATTTCTACAAATAATTTTTTTTTTTGGGGGGGGGGGGGTTGAAATAGCAAAGTAAATCCAACTCATAAGGCAATAGCAAAAGCTTCCAACATGAATCATGCAACAAGCTCATTATTGGAAATTAACTTGAACTGTTACAGTAAATATTGAATTGCTAGCTTATATTTACTTCATATAACAAAGGGAAGAAAAAAAATAAAGGGGTTGGATAAGCAAACTGACGGCAGAAAGGGAAATAATACCTCCATAGATAATTCGGGTTGATGCAGCAACTGCATCACCAACATTGTCATGAAGCCATTTCCTCAATTCGGAATGGACCTGGACCAATCAAAAACCATTTTCTGTGACTAAATAATGTCAAAGAATTACCTGATGTGTTACAGTTATAAGAAAATAAACATACAAGACCTTAAAGAAAGATAACTAGAACAGCATAACCATTCAAGAAGGATGCAATAAAATGGGAGTGGTCAGCAACAAGGATGTAGAAATTGGTTAACATGTTCAAAAGAGATTGCTACCATTTTATAGACAATGTGCAGCCACTGCTGAGTTTTCAATCCTTCACATGGTCAGTATAGTTGCCTCAGTACAATAATGAACAGTCCAGAGGAAGTTCCTACTGTCTAGCGGCCTCTAGCCTAAAAAGTATTGTTTGGACAAGTACCTGAGGTTGAATGGTAGCTGTCAAGTTGCACAAGCAAAGCTAGATGATGGCCCTGCTAGCAACCTTGGCAACAGCCAGGTGGATACTTTCCAAAGCAAAGGAACAAAGACAAGGAGGAACTTACTTCTTGAGCCTGACCTGGGGTCGCAACTTTTCCTGTTCCAATGGCCCACACTGGTTCATAAGCTATAACAACATTAGACCAGTTTGATATTCGCTCTGCAAGAGAACAGTTGAAAATTATTCTACACAAGTTCACAGAGAAATTCGCAATTAAGGAAAACCAAATAATTGACACAATTGAAAACCAATGAAATTATATGCAAAAGATCCTCAACCAAAACCACCAAAAGAAACTTGTACTTCTCAATGGGTAATGGAAGATAATATAGAGTTACCAGCAGAAGATAAAGCTGGTAGGAATAACTATATAAACTGGTTACTTACCAAAAAAAATTATATTACCCAGTTAAAGCAAAATATCAGCGTTAAGCCCATACTTGTTTGTTTTAGTTATGGATGAGATTACAAGACATATTCAAGATGAGGTGCCATGGTGTATGCTATTTGCAGATGATATTATTTTGGTAGATGAGACGAGAGAAGGAGTGAATGCTAAGCTAGAATTGTGACGGGATACGTTAGAGACAAAAGGGTTTAGGCTAAGCCGATGCAAGACGGAATATATGGAATGTAAGTTTAGTCAAAGTAGGATAACGAGTAGTATAGAAGTAAGTTTAGGCACACAAAAGATTGTAGAGAAAGATAAATTTAGGTACCTTGGATCTATGGTGCAACAAGATGGAGGGATTGATACTGATGTAAGTCACAGAATTCAAGCTGGATGGACCAAATGGAGGAGTGCTTCGGGGGTTTTGTGCGACCGAAAAATCCCCCTCAAGGTGAAAGGAAAGTATTATAAGGTAGCAGTTAGACCAGCGCTGCTATATGGATCAGAGTGTTGGGCAGTAAAGCATAATCATGGTCAGAAGATGGCAGTTGCGGAGATGAGAATGCTAAGGTGGATGTGCAGGATTACAAGGAAAGATAGGATTAGGAACGAGCAGATTAGGGACAAAGTAGGAATAGCACCGATTGAAGATAAAATGAGAGAAAACCGATTAAGATGATTTGGCCATATTAGAAGGCATCCAGTAGAGGCACCTGTTAGAAGGTGTGAAAGTATGGAGATTGTCAGGAGTAGGAGAGGTAGAGGAAGACCCAAGCGAAGCTGAAAAGAAACCATTAAACATGACCTAATCTACCTAGATTTATCGGAGGACATACCCCTAAACAGATCTAATTGGCGTCGACAAATCCATATAGCCAACCCCACCTAGTGGGAAAAGACTTGGTTTGGTTTGGTTTGGTAACATATCAATATGCAATTTGCTTTCTGGATGGTAGAGCATGTACCAGCAATTGCTTTTGTTTGTGCAGCAACTACAGCCATTGTAGATCCTGATTCTCGCTGCTCAAGGGTCTCCCCAACACAGGCAATCACTTTCAAGCCAACCGAAAGTGCATATGCAACTTTATCTCCAACAAACTGCATTGAAATTCCAAGGGAATGCATAATAATTGATGGTCAATGTGCAAAAGAAGATCTGCATCAATCCACAAAAGAAAGCATCTATCCAAAATTTACCTCATTGGATTCATTTAATATAAGTCTCCTCTCAGAATGACCAAGAATGACCCAAGGAACGCCCAAATTGACAAGCATCTCAGCGCTGTCCCAATAAAAGAAATCATCTTCAAACACTCACAATTAATTAAAACCAATGTATACTCAGTTGCTTATGTACAAAAAAATCCAGATTTGACCAAATCAATCAAAGCAAATAATAGAAGAGAAGAGATTGATTTCTAGCAGTACACAAAATCAGACCTCATAGCTGATAGCACCATTAAAGCAAAGATTCAAATGTTTCAAGTCATGAATGGTCAAAACAGTCTATATTTCCTTTTAATAGCCATTTCAACTAGAAGGGAATGAAATAACAAAAAGTGCTCCAGCAACTCGAACAGATGGCAATGACAATATGAATTGCAATTGTACAATAATCACTTCTCGCAAAAAATATTCAACCTAAAATATGGAAAAGCAACAGTTCCCACAAACTAGATAGCAGGCTCAGATTATAACATACCTAACCTCCCCAGTAAAAGCACCCCCTTTCCGAACCCAACAATTTTGTGCAGCAATTTGGAAGTCAGAGCGCAGTAAATTTTTAACCAAGGGAAGAAACACGAATGGAGGGCTTATGACAACATCTGCAAGCAATACAAGTCCATACCAAATTAAAACCTTGAGGAAATACAATAATTAAACCACAAGAAACATATAGATATCTGTTTGCACCATAGTTGAGCTCCCAAGTTTTTTCCTTTCCATTTTTCTTTTTCAGTTTCTACATCAATAACCTCTTAACAGAGAATATTCATGGAAGAAACTCAAGCTCACAAAACTACAAGGAAGTTTTACGTTAATGCTAAGGTTAAGATGAATGAAGTGCAGGCTACATGAGATAAGATGTGCAAAAATAGAAAAACTGCAACAAGGAGAGTGCTTATCCATTGCTACAAGGAAGTTTTAAGTTAATACTAAGGTTAAGGTGAACTATGTGCAGGCTACATGAGATAAGATGTGCAAGATAGAAAAACTGCAATAAGGAGCCTCGTATCCGTTGCCCCTATTCAATTCAATCAATATACAATTCTAGTTATATTCTTATTACAAAGTATTTGATAATGGAAGCATATTACATGTTTTGTTACATGCAAAAAACACTTTTAGAAGATGTATTACGAATAAAAACTACAAGCATGCATGGGTGAGCCATGCTAACTTGTAACGTAGGGCTGCCTTTGCCTCAAGAAGAGCCCAATGCTGTTAGCAGATGATTGTGTTCCAAGTGCAACTATATTTTTATTTACAATATCACAACCTTATTCTGGCCAGGTTAGTCTCAATTAACCTCAAAAGATTTGGACTCAGATAAATTTTACTTTTACCAACTTAAAACTACATTTAATACTAAAAGGCTTGTCCAATATATAAGATATGCAGGGGTGAGCTTGATGAATATTAGAGAAAGATATGACTTGCAGAGTCAGAAAACAAGAATAATATGTTTATTCCGCAATGATGCAAATGGATACATGATCCAACAGAACATGAAAACGCATAACACACAAATTCGAAGCTTCATCCTAATCAAATAACAGTATATGGGATAATGGGATCCCGAAATTGTCAGTTTAAAAAAAAAATTCTATTGCTTCCATCTGCTCTGCCTCTAGAATTGTATATTTTTCAAAATTATTTAAATTGAAGAAATTTCTAACAAAATTGTCACTTAAGAGGAGCACTTTTTTGGAAAGTATTAAGCAAAGTTAGAAAACCCAATTTCATTACCCTTTCATTGAAAAAATTACAATATTTCAAGACAAGATCTCTCTCTAAACTTTGAAATGAATTTACATAGATAGGGGTTTCTTGTTACACTTCCATTAAAAATATCAGGGTTTGATGTATTCCCAACTAGTTGTGATTAAATTGTGATAGGGGGTTCCAGACTAAGGATGACTACAAAAAAAAAGAAAAAAAATCCAATTTAGAATTCCAAAAATTAAAGAAATAGTAACAAGATGAAGCAAAGGACCTACCAAAAAAGATGATAATAAAAAATGAGGAGGAGGATGAAGCATAGCTAACTAGTTTTAAACAAAATAATGAGAAAGGAACTTCACTTGATGCTTGAAATCTTACCCACAACATCTTCAGAGGGTACTTCAGCTTCATTTAAAGTGGTAACAATCTTCTTCACCTCCTCAACAGTTCCATTCTGCAAAAATATCAATTACAAACCTAAGAGAACTTATTGTTTTGGCAAGGCAAACCCAAGTGAAGCTATAATGTATGCATAACTAAGAATTTGCAGATCTCCTAAGTTTCTTATCTGGACTTACTAACTTAAACGTAGGCACTCTCTTTTGAGAGTGGACCAAATTAAATTTGTACACGTTTGGAATCATCTGAAGATCTAAAATTGCTTTGGGTGGTGAGCCACAATCTGCTACACATTAAAAGTATGTGAACAGGCTATAGGCACTTGATGGGTCTAGTACTCGTGCAAGGGTTCGCAGATTCAAGAACTTCCTATCACTATTGAAACCAATAAATTCAATCCAATTTCCATTTCGCCTGTTACTGATAAAGAATTACACTTTACATAATTAAATTGATAATGATTAAACCAATATAAAGTACAGAAGTCAGTGTTCAAAGGTAGCTAAATAAGAACCAAAGTATGTGTAACGATTGAATATCCAATGAATCGAAAGAAACGGAGTCCGGATAGCTGAATCAAGGGCTAAAACCGCTAAATGCTGAAGGGAATATCTATGTATACAATGATATATAAAGCTGAAAGGAGCGCCGGACTATCGAATTGAAATTGACAGAGACGTACACATTTCCAGTTGCCGCCGACAAAGAATTTTTTGCCCATTTCCAGTCACAAAACGGCCAAGAAGAAGAGATTGGGAGCAAACGGCCGCCGATGCTTTTTCGGATGATAACAGCGCAAGTGATCAAAGACGAAGGGAAGACACCCTTCAGGTGTAGGGTTTCTAAAATAAAAAAGGTAATCATCTCACTAAAAGATAATTATCTCTGTGAGCTTAGCTTACTGACCCCCCTTATTTTTTTAAATAAAATAAATATATATTCATATATAGTTTAATTAAAGTGTTAAATATTAGGTGTGTTTAGAGTTGTATAAAAATGTATAAAATAAAATAAAATTGTAAAAGTAAATGTCTCGTAATTTATGTAATGAGTGAAGAATTTAAATTTTGTTCTCTCATAATTCGTGTTTGTAAAAATTTGTAAGATTTTATTTTATTTTTAAAGTTCCAAACAGATCATTATTACATAATATATATTTATTAATTCTTAACTAGTATCTATTAATTCTTAATTGTGCTTGAGACAACTAATGATTGGACTTGTGAGTAAAAATCATTATTTGCTTTATTCATTTAATTGTTTTACATTAAAGTTTCAATTCTCCTAATTTAGTTACATATTTTGACTATAGTTTAATGAAATAAAATGTCGAGAAAATGTAAGTGTGATAATTTTTAAAATAAATAAATTATAAAAATTTATAAAAATATAAATAAATGTTAAAATAACAAAAAAAACTAACAAAAGTTTGTAGAGAAAATAAAATAAAAATTAATTTTTTATTTGATTATGCTTAAAAATAAAATAAAATATACTATTATATTATTGTTAAAAATATAATTTAAGATACAAATTATTTTAAGTTTTAAAAACAGTTTCTCTTGCATAAAACTTACCATGAAAATAAAATTACTTGTAAATTTAAATTTTTAACTGTTCCATGTTTCTTGAAAATAGGACCTCTTCTAAAATAAGACTGGCAATTTGTTTCCTTTTGTTGCTGCAGATTAAATTTCTTTATTGTTGCAGAATAAATTCAATAGCTACTCTCCCCCAATAATAATAATAATAATAATAATAATAAGAAAACTTCTTGGACT
Source organism: Vitellaria paradoxa (assembly GCA_019916065.1). NCBI lineage: Eukaryota > Viridiplantae > Streptophyta > Magnoliopsida > Ericales > Sapotaceae > Vitellaria > Vitellaria paradoxa. The sequence goes on from CM034243.1 coordinate 31,590,742, forward strand.
CTATCTTGTGAGTAACAGTATAATTAAGAAGTTTTTTTAGAGTCCCAATTTCATCTTCCTTTGTTACTTGCCACATCCAGATTAATAAGAGTTATTGTTGAAGCAAACTAATACATAAAGTGTTCATAAATTCTTAATAATTAGTCAACAAAAAATAAATAAATAAATAAATAAAATTTATAGGCCACGTCCGAATAAATTTTGTCAGTTGATGTTTTTAATTTTTTTTTCAGTTATCGTTTTTTCATCCAAAATGAAAACAAAAAATATGTCTGGTAATGTAAATTCGTTTACAGTAATTAATTTTTTATAAAATTAATTAAATTTAATAAAATATATTTTATATTAATTAAATTAATTAATTTAATAAAATAATTTTAATTAATTATACTGAATTATTTTAAAAAAGTATACTAATAAGTAAACATAATTTAATATAAAAGTATTACTTTACTTATTAGAATTGATTTAATCTAATAAATTATTTTAATAAAGTAAATCATTTTAAGAGGTAATTGTTACTTGTTGAAATTTTTTAATGTAATAAAATAAATCATTTTAATAATAAATAATTATTTTAATAAGTAATTTTAATTTGAATGAAATCAATTATTTTAATATGTAATTATTATTAACTGTAACTTTACTAAAGTTATTATAATATGTAATTATTATTTTTATAAATAATTTTATACTAATAAAATAAATATTTTTATATGTAATTATCATCTATTAAAAATAATTTTAGTTTAATAAAATAAATCACTTTAATTATAAATTATTATTTTAATTTTAATAAAATAATTTATTATAATATATTATTTATTAAAATATTTTTACTTTAATAGAATATTTAAATAAAATAATTCATTTTAATATAATATAACAAAAATATATAAATTGTTAAAATTAATAAATATTTAAAAAGAAAAGATAGAATGAAACGTGATTTTTTTGTTTATCTTTTTTCTACTTAAGTTTTCATTTTCTTGGCAAAAAAAAAAAAAAAAGGAACAAGTTTACCAAACACATTTTTATCGCCAATTTTCAAAAAATTTTTAAAATAAATAGAAAAAAAATATAAATGTAAACAAATAGGCCCATAGTGAAATATTTTGGGATAAAACACACACATAATTAAATAACAATACGCATAAAATAAGAGAAAAATCAAATCAAACACACATGCACAGAGAATTAACGTTGCTTGGCACAACTTGCCTACATCCACGAACAAAAGAGAATAAATTCCATAACAAGTACAAACTAACATGTTTCTCTCTACAAGCCTCTCACTCTCAATCTCTTTGTATCTAGAACTCCTATTAAATTTCTATTTATAAATCATTACAAAACCCTAATTCATATACAATTAGAAAATCTGCACTACATATATTCAAAAAACCAAGTGAACGTTGGACCCCACAAAAAACTAAATACATCTAACAAAAAAATCTTAACTTGTATTGGACTCTAGATTTGGATAAAATAATTTCCCCCTTAGCTTAAATTCTACAAATCATATAATAGATAAATTCTATCACACTTAAACCAAAATGGCTTGCACCTCTACACCAAATTGCTTGCACCATCTTCTGAAAAGTGCATTGCATAACTTATTGCTTTGCCAAACGATGTGGCCCCACCTCTTCTTCTGCTCAAGCACAACTTGAGAGATTACTATTACGAGCCAAGTTTAGAGCAAAAAATACTAGCTTCATCCTATGCATGTGCCTTTTAACATATCAATACTCTCACTTTCTCTATTTGAAACCTTTTTAAAATCACCCTGCAACTGCTCATCATGCTTTTAGCCAGAATTTTATAATTGCTTTATTTACTTTCATATGCCACACTTATGTACCTTGACCGTACTATTATAGAGTTGAACATAACAAAGAAACTTACTTTTATTGATTAAAAGAGTGTTATGTGACCAAGTATATAGAACCAGAAGGGAAAAAAGAGTATGAAAGAGATGGGGATACATCAGAAGGGAGGAGTAGAGTCAAAAAACATACAAAAAATAGAAATGAATAAGAGAAGGTTCATGACAAGAGTAGTAAGCAAATGAACCAAACAATTAAGATTGAGAAGACACAAGGACTCAGCCCAAGTGATCTGCACCTCTCATTAGAAGTTATGACAAACAATCTCAATTGTTCCAAGTGGGAAGCGATGGATAGTCTACAGGCATCAAACAAGGGCCCTCAGATTAGCCTTCGTACATCACAAATAAAGGGTCCAAATCTTCTTCCTAGCAATCTCAATCACAATTAGCCACAAGGGACCGATGAAGGGCCAAGATGTCCTCTAAAGAAGGTAAAGAGTGGTAGGTGCACAATTAATGTGGAAGAGCTGGGTGCAATATATGTAGACACAGTCACGTACAAAAAGCTGGTAGAGTCTTCTGGAAGCCAAGTGACTTTAACATGTGGACAATTAAAATGGTGGGCCAGTTAGAGATCATTAGGCCGGTGATCATAAGCCCAAATAAGAGGAATTGTGAGTGTGACCCAGGAAAGAAACAAACCTAGTTCATTTTAATTAGCTATCATTATTGGGCCTCTATTCCAAATTCTAGAAAGAGCATCTTTTAGTTAGTTTGTTAGAAGAATTGTTACACTGATAGATGAAGATATGTCTATAAATACTGAAACGATGTAATGAGAAAAGTAGGTAATGAAATATAATTCTTGAGATTTATATCTCATTTTGGAGAGTTTGGATTTTAAATCCTATTATTTACTATTTTTCTTTAATATTTTCTTTATCTTTTCTTACCAAGCAAACACCACTAAGGAGGGCCCTTGTTCGACGCCTAGAGACCGTCTAAACTATTGTAGAGTTGAACATAACAAAGAAACTTACTTTTATTGATTGAAAGAGCTTGCACACTAAACTTGTGTACATATAACACATTATCACTCGCAATGAATTCTCACACTCACACAAGATTTAGTACACAATCTAGGAAGACACTTTTTGGACACCTCACTCAATCTCACACTTAGGTATGCAAGACTCGTACTCTTTCTTATGTCTCCTTGTAAGTGACCTCATCCCTATTTATAAACTCGATTGGATGATTCTACATTAAGACTTAACTCCAAGTTTTTAAGAGTTTCTTGATAAGGTAGTAAGTTTCCATCATGTTCCAAGACATTTTAATAGAATCTTGAAGTTTCTAAGTTCTTCTAGTATACTCCGTAGTATACTAGAAGAGTCCGAAAGACTCTAGGATATTCTAGAAATTTTCAAAATACTCTAGAGTAGTCTAGATGTTTCAAAAGTATCTGAAAATTTTTTGAGAGACCTGAAAAACTCCAGAAAAATCAATAGAGATGGTGATGATCTTCCATAGCTATTTGTGCCATATACATTTGTAGTCATCGCTCATATCTGGGGTTAGAGCTCGGGGCTTGAGAACTTCACTCACATCCCCACTCAAGTGTAGGATGAGGTTAAGCAAGGTCGTGTGAAAAGTAAGGTCCAGCAACTCGGATAGAACCAATCTTAAAATTGATTTGCTAAATAAAAGTTGTGCAAGGTCTTACATGAAAAAGTACAATTATTGTATCAAAACAATATGAGATGTTGCTCAAAAGTCGGCCTTAAACAAATATTTTCGTAAAATTTCACTAAACATATCAAAATTACTAGAGTCGCATGAAATTTTTTTGAATTGAAAAAAAGACAGATGTCACTCCATTTTTTCTATGGTAAGCAGAGTTCCTCCAAATGCTACATCAACAAAGGCTTATTTTCTCTCTTAGTTGAAAGTTCCCCATTCTCTGTTTGTTAGATTAAAAGATCAATTACTTGAAATTGATTTATTATGAAATCAAATAATATTAAACATAATTTGAAAATTAATTACTTTAAAATCAACTCGGTAAAGTTAAAAATTAATGGAAAAAACTTCGGACTCAATCGGAATAGTTTAATATTTACTCAAAAATAATCGATAAATCAACTTGATCACAACTAAACTTTAAAACAATCTACTCCCACTTTTACAAACCTAATTATTTATTTGCCAAACTGCATGACTTCATCCAAGTCAGTCAAGTAAAGGTTGTGCGATGATCTGATGTCAAACGCCGGCCGTTGAACGAAAAAGTTCAACCCACTTAATATATTAAAAGATAGAAGTTGAATCCATGTTAGGCGCCGTGTGATGCTCTAGTTCCATTCTCAACTTCTATCTATTCAAAAAGTTTTTTTTTTTGGAAATAATTAAATTTATCTTCCTAAATTTTAAATTTATTTTAAATTATTAAAAAATAAAAATATCAAATTAATAAAAAATTAATTATAAAAAAAATTAATTTTTTCTCAAACACAAAAAATTAACTAATAACCAATTATAAAAAAAAAATTAACTTTTTTTTTTTCTTTCTAGACTACGCCTTAGATTGGCACAGGAAAAACACAATTAACAACGTCGTTCAAATGACACCAGTCACTTAGGCATTGACGGGGCACAATGTAGAGCAATGTAGAGGTAAGGGGACAGATGACCATCTTGATTTTGAATGCAAATTTATCAAAATATTCTTTATATTTTTGTTTTATTAAAAAATTTAAATTAATTAAAATTTTAATCCTATTAAAAAAATTAAGGTTAATTCAAAATTTTTAACATAAAAAAAAATTTACAAGAATCAAACAATGTGAAATAAAATACATTCTCCCATTACACTATTAAATATTTTTGTGCGTAATATTAGTAAATACAACATATAATATAATAAATTTTATAAATAATAAAACTTAACAATAATTTATATTTTTTTATTGCTAAGGATATTCCTATTAAACCTCCAGTACTATTAAACGGATCAGTTAAACCATTAAACCGTGAAAAATATATTCGTTAGTTTAATATTCGAGGATAATTTTCTCTTTCGTTAAAAGTAAAAATCGTTTCTCTCTCAATCTTAATCTCGACGTAACTCTTTGTCTTTTATTTGAGTTCCTAATACTCCCTCTTATTGAAAATCCTAAGTCTACCCTTGACATAGGTGATAGATTTGTCAATAAAGGATACCATATTAGTAAGAGAGGAAACTAAAATTTTTGGTTAGGGGGTCAATTTTTTTTTTTTAGGTTGAATTTATGCATAAAAAATTATAATTAATATTATAAAATATATTTAGTCAATAAAAAATAAATTAATACATATACATAGATAGTACAATTAATTAGACTTTCAAATTTTGAATTATATATAATAATAAAAAAATATTTAATTTTTTAGGAGATTGGCTCATGCCTTAAATTTTTTTAACCCCAAAACTTATATAGTTATATATATTAGTGATGATATATATATATATATTTGACTAAAATGAATTATTTTTAAAAATTTTAAAATGTGTAACTATAATATAAATTTTTAAAATTTTTTTATAATTAAAAATTTATACATCGAACAGCATCTCCCAATTGACCCTACGGGAGCTTCCTCCCTGGTGTGGGTCCCATATAGGGCAAAGTTTACCTAAGCGAGACTTACCTGCGCCGATGCTAGTACGCCTTCGGTGGGGAGGGGCATTTCCTGTGAACTAACCGTTATTTGCGCGTGGGTCCCGCTGAAATAAGGGTGGTGCGAATAAATTAGAGGCCGCCCCATTTGAGCTGGAACGACGACCTTTTACTTTATCGTTATTCCTGAAGTGACAAATGTACCCTTTGTTTAAAAAGTTGGGTCTCTGTTCAAATTCACAAATGCTATGTAACCGGAATTCATTATAACATGTGGGCGGTGTTTAGCACAAGAGAATAGGAAAGATAAAATAAGATAATTTAAAATAATTTAAAATAATTTGTAAGTTTGTAATTTGTATAATTAGATAAAAAGTAAATAATTTTTAAAAAATTTTAAAATATTTTAAGATTTTTCAGTATTTTTTAATGCACCAAACAAACTAATTATTTGCCATTTATTCTAAATAAAAAAATTATTAAATAATTTTTTATTAAAATTATGCTATCCACACATTATTTTAATATATTTTTTTGGTTCAAAAGGAAAAAAGAATCATGCAAGGTTCCAATCATAATCCTAACCATGGTTGCCTCTGGTTTGTTGTTTCCTTCGCAAAAAGACCAAGTACTTCTCTCTTTCCTCCACCAAATATTGCAGACGATCATTCTCTTCATTCCTTACAAATTCCGCTGTAAACGTTAGGCTCCGTTTGGGAAAGCAAATTAATAGCTGTTATTACGGTGGTTACAGTGGCCGACCAAATTTAACATTTTATATTTTAATTTTTTTTTAACTTTTAAGGGCAAAAATGTCAAATTAGTCAAAACTAAAAATCTACCCAAAAAAAGTTATCTTTTTTTCCTTCCCGAACACAAAAACAGCTAACTTATTTTTAACTACTACAGTAGTTAGCTAAAAATAAGCCAACTACTTTCCTTCCCATACAGAACCTTAATTCTTTTCAATAAATATTTTTTACGAGAAATCTATTAATCATTAAAACCAAGTAAATGAGTAATCTCAGTTACCAACAAATTCGTTGTATATGGGGCATTTGGAGTTCCAAATAAGTTTAAAAAAAAAAAACTAAAAGTTTTAACTTTTTTAAATTTTAAAAGAATTTAATTTTTGAAAAATTTTGTCAAAATCCGTTGGTATAAACCATTATAGTGCATTTCTACGAATTTTAATATATTTTTTAAAAAGTTGAATTGACATTTATATTAAAAAATTTCACAAAACTGTAAAAGTTTTTAACATTTTCCACTAAAAACTTACCACGTGTCACTCTATATAATTTTTAACAATTTTATATCAAATCAAACACAAACATCTAATTGTCATTTCAGAATAACTTTTTAAACTCCAAATCTTAAAAATTTTAGGGGTGAAGACCGCCAAATCTTAAAAATTTTAATTTTGTTAACTTTTGAAGTTTTCTTATACTCCAAACGGGCTCTTTAAGTATAAATGAAAAAATATATGGATGTAAGGTGTTTCTCCGTGACAATATTTCGGAATTGACTAATTATTCAAATTAACTAAAATTTGAGCATGCATATTTTAGATTTAGCGTATTTGTGCTCCCTTGAGATGTACAGTACATAATTAAACGAAAAAATGTAGAAAAAATAATAATAAAATATTGTCCAATTAATATAATGATAATATTTTGAAATTATAAAATTTACCAAGGTGCATATGGAGTGAGATTTCGGTAAGAAAATAAAAAATGAAGGAGATAGTATTAAAAAAAAAAAAAGAGGGGGAAAGGAAATACAAAATTTCAAATGCATATTCTTGTCCCAGTGGATTCTTTTAACAAATTTATTAATCCAAACACAGTCTAATAATTATTATATTTAAAATTAAAGATCACTCGACCACATTATTCTATAAATACATTTTATAACAACTTATAATTAAATTCAAATATTTGCAATCTTACAAAATTCAAAAATATCAAATACTTACCTCCCACGGGTTTTGATTTTGTTTCTTGTTTGCTCCTTAACTTTATTCTAAATATTGGAAAAAGTGCTTATTTAGAGTACCAAATTTTAGTAAAAAATAAGAATAAGTAAATTTTAAGTTACCAGGTGTTTGATGTTTGATGTGTTACTTGAAAACTGTAAAAAAAAAAAAAAAAGTTTATAAAATTTAACAAAATAATAAAAATTGGTAAAAGTTGAAAAATTTAGAGAAAAATGAAAAAAATTGAAAAGAATTAAAGATTTTAGATATGGAGAAAGTTAGAAAAAAATGAGATTTTTTTTGCTAAAATTGGCACTTCAAATAATGCACACTAAGCCTCGTTTGGTAATGTTTTTGTTTTCTATTTTTGTTTTTATATTTTCAAAACTTTGTAAACTGGCAACAGAAACGTGTTTGTTAAATCTGTTTATATTTTTTTATTTCTAAAAAATAAAAATGTAAACAAAAAAAAGTGTTTTTACTCTATTTTTTCTTTATGTTACAAACATTTGGACAATTTTAATACTTTGTCCATTTTTATTGTATTATATTATAATAAATTACTTTATTCAAATATTTTATTAAATTAAAATTATTTTTGATGAATAATATAATTGAATTAAATTAAATTCATTAATATGAAATATATATTTTTAATAAATAATAAAATTAAAATAATTAATTAAACTTAAATTCAATACTAAATTAAATTATAAAATATATTTTATTAAATTATTTTTGAATATATCATAAAATTAAATTAATTAATTTAATTAATATGAAATATATTTTATTAAATTATTTTTAATAAATATGATAATTGAATTAACTTACATTTTATAATTTATTTAATAGTAAATATATTTTATTAAATTATTTTTAATAAATATGATAATTGAATTATTTAAATTATTATGAAATATACTTTATTCAATTGTTTTAATAAATAATATAATTAAATGTATTTAATGTTCTATATTTAATGAATTAAATGATATAGTCATTATATTTTATCCGATTACTTTAAATAAATAACATAATTAAATTATAATTTAATATATTTTATATTTATGAAATTAAATTATTTTTAATAAATACTTTAGTTGATTAATTTAATTTAATTAATCTAATTAGTCATAAATTAATATAAAATATATTTTATTAAATTCAATTAATTTTTTAAAAATAATAAAATTAAATACTTTATGAATATAAAAAACTAATAATTGTTTACAAAATTGCATTTATAAATGTAGTTTTAATTTTCATTTTAAAAATGAAAATAAAATATAAAAAATATAAATAAAAAAATTATAGTATTACCAAAAAGTTCAAGTTGTTCAAGAAAAAAATATAAATTCTTTTAAGTCAAATTATGATGCAAAATGAATTTTTTTTTTTTTTTTTGGAACAACAAAATGAAGTTAGAATACTAGGGAAAAATGTCAAATTATTATGCAAAATGAAGAAGTTAGAATACTAAGGAAGAGTGCACTTTAATGAACCAGAGTCACGTTATTTTGGTACAAAAACATTTATGGATGAAATCTCATCATGCTCGCCATTCCAGTCTTTATTAATTACAGGAGGGGTGTAACCGTAATTTCAATTCCGACCTTCCCTTGCCTTGTCTTTTTCTTCGACCTTTATCTTTTCATCTGTATCATTGTAGAACTCACCAGAAACTCCACATCGAAAGAAAAACGTTCTTCTCTTGAATTCCCGCTCGCTATATTGAATTTGCTTATGCTTTTATTTTCTTTTTTTATTTTTTATTTTTCGCAAATATATATTTTTAAATTGACTGCAAGAACCTTCAATTTGTTTCTTGTTGGAGAGTTAATTGATCCGCTGTATCGATTGGGAGACCAACATTTCGGACTCAGGAGCTTGAATTTCGGAATCGGGGATGGGTCGGCCACACCGAGCTCCGGTTTCCGTCCACGGCGGAGCAAAAGAATTGGGGTCGAGTAGTCGGCTGGGCGGGCTTGGTGGTGATGGCAGCGGTGGCCGGTGCGGTGGTTATAGTCACGAAAGTGAGCACGATTTGTCCGTGATGGTCAGAGACTTCTTGGAGAATGGTAGCAGTGGAAATGAATCCTGGTATAGCAGCGACAGCGATTCAGGTGCCTGTGACCTTGCTTCTCTCGCCGATAGGATTTTGGTGAGTCTCATTTGTTTTAATCACTTATGTTACAGACCATTTAATATTGTTTTTAACAGCTCAATTTCTGCACTTGAAGTTTGTTGATTTACCACTAAAACGTGAATTTTGTGCACTATAAATTATGCATAACACAAACAATTATATGACAACGCTGGAGCTTGCATAATTGAGAATCAAATGATGAATAAGTAAAAGTCAAATGGCTTTTTTTTTTTTTTTTTTGGGTTGCGGGGGTTAACTACACAAAGTTTTTCCGTAGAGTGGAGAGGAGTGATGGGGTGGTGTTAAGAGACCTGAGCCAGATTGAAGATGCAATTTTTGATTTTTTTTTTCCCTCAATCTTGTATAAGTCTAGTTTTTTTTTTGGGGGGGGGGGGGGGTGGTCTACAGTTGTGGAGGGTCTTGATTGGTTTCATATTGATTGTGATGAAGTAACATAGTTTGAGAGACCAATAAAAAAAAAAAAATGGCTTGAGAGGTCTTTTGAGGTTAATGAGATAGAGGCAATTGTGTGTGAGTGTGGAAGACAGAAGGCTCCTGGGCCATGTAGTTTTCTTCTATTTTTTTTTATTAGGATTGTTGGGATTTGTTGAAATTTGAGATCAAGAAGGTGTTCGACGATTTTTTAAAGTGGTATTCTAAATTTCAATGCTTGTGTGTCATTTATTTGTCTTGGACCCTTGTTCCCAAGATAGAGAAGTCAGTAAGTTCTTGGTGATGCAATTCTCAATGTTTAAAGTGCGCTCGTGTTGGGCCATCGAATTCTAGATGAGGTTTTGATTGCTAATAAGATTGTTGAGGAGTATAAGAGCAATGGTAGAGAAAGTATTGTTTTTAAGGTGGACTTTGAGTAGGCATATGATCATGTGGATTGGGAAACTTTAGATTTTGTTTTAAGTAAAAAAGGCTTTGGGGGTAGATGGAGGAACTGTATTTCATGTTACTTGTCTTCCACTAACTTTTCTGTCATTATGAATGGTAAACTTGGGGAAGGTTACCTACCCAAAAAAAAAAAAAACTTGGGGAAGGTTTTCAAGGCCTCTATAGGCCTCATACAAGGGATTCTCTTTATCTTTTTTTGTTCACTATCGTAGTGGATGTGGTTGGTAGGCTTATTCATCAAGCATATGATGTGGTGGTGGTTGAAGGTTTGAGAATTGGGCAAGACAATGTTTGTGTCTCATATTCAATGGGCCAACAATACATTTTTCTTTTTTACCTTTTTTTTTTTTGGGGGGGGGGGGATGATGAGGTGCTGTTTCTTAATCTGCATTCTATTCTTAGGCTGTTCGACTTGTATTTAGGCCTTAAAATCAACATGATACTGGGAAGATTAACATGTGGGCAATCGTATTGGGCTGTAAAGTTGATAAATGGCTAATGAAGTATCTTGGCCTGCGGTGGCAATCCTTGCTCCAAAAATTTTTGTAAAACTGATTATTGATAAAATTGTAAAGCTCTTGGATGGATGGAAAAAGCTCTCATTTCTAGAAGTAGTGAGGTGGCTCTTGTTTAATCTGTGCTTGCTAGCATCCTGATATACTTGTCCTTGTTTAGCATCCCGATTTGCGAGCACACCGGCACTAAACACGTTGATTAGTGCTGGTGTGCTTACAAATCCCCACTTGCGGAGATTCAAGAAAGTCAAATTTATGACTGGACTTGGGATATAGAACCCCAAGGATGGGTCTGAACTTGGTAAGGAAGCTACGACTCCTCTGTCAATCATGAACTATCCTATTCCAGGTTATTAACAATTCACCCACCTCCCACAATGCGTGCACACACACAAATCTGCACCTCACTTAAAAAAGTTCACGTTTCATGGGCATGAATCTTAAGCTGGAAGTGTAATAACTGACATAAAACGAGAACTATCTGAGGTGACTGGATCTGTCCATAAATGTTCAGTAGTTAAATTAGGATTCAGGCTGTGAAGCAATATCAGTTCCTTTGAACTGCAAATCAATGTCTTATCATGCATATTAGAAAACATATGAAAGTTTCAGAAGTATAAGGCAAGAATTAGTAGAATAGCATATACAGTACAAGTATAGATATAACTTATTTTATGATCTGATAACTTTGTCTACAGAGTAAGATCTATATTGGTTGCCATGTATGCATTTGCAGTCTTGCATTTCCTTTTTTGCTCTATTTGTCCTTTATCCTCTCTCTATCTCAAAATACTACCTCTCATCATCACCATCACTATTATTCTTTTATTCCATTTTCTCCAGCAACTTCCAAACATATTCCGCAGAGCATAAACAATAATTAATGTTTTTGTGAGTTTTGATAAGCCATGTTTCATTTAAGTGATGCAATCGTAGAATGCATCACTGCACAGGATTGCACTTTCAAATTTGTAACTCTATGGGTTTGAGAATGGCTCATGTATATGGCTAACATATAAAAGCTTGTACCCAAATGTACGATAGGAAACATGCATGAGGTCATGGCCAGGTGGTGTATGTTGAGATGATCTAGCATCTGGACAATGAGTGATGATGATTAAGCAGATTACACATGTAATCTGACAGTTTCATTTCGTTTCATATGTTCAGTAGCGCGAAGAGAATTTTGTTTCTATGGCAAGTGTTTTTGGGAGATACTGTATCTAATGGTGGCTGTTATTGGTGGGCAAACTTAATCTAGATGCATGCCTGTATGGGTTGCTTAATATTCGCTGTGTAGTGTGAACATGTGCATGCTTCTTAAATACAAACACGTCTACAAGCAAATTTGTAATGTAGAAGATATGAAGACGACTGTCAACTGTGGAAATGAGAATACATCTAGATCTCAAGGTGGACAATGGCAACCTCACAATTAGGACTTCTTCGCTCCAAAATGACTTTCCTGTTTGAATATCTTCATCACCTGTTTGAATATCTTCATCACCGTATATCATTCACATGAGTATAGAAACTGTTCAACTTTATAGTATTTTGGACTTCATAGAATTGTTTTTGCGCATATTTTTAACTGGAAGTAGAAGTCTCCCAAAAGTGTTGACGCTTTTGCAAAATTAAGGGGATAGAAATTGTGTAAGGTCACACCAAATATATTTGAGCACATGTTCAGGAGGGTCAAAGAAAGGTTTATTGTCCGATGTGAGTGGTATGGAGTCATTATTGAACCAAATTTGCTGATCATATAGATTTAGTTCCCTGCCCCAAATGATGCTAGGCACAACTATGCACGTTATTATTTTGATTGCAATTTTAGCGTTTTAGTTATTGTGTAAATTTTAGGTTGCCATTAGTTGCTGATCTTCTGCTATTTTGCAGTTGTACAAAAAATCGGCAGACCAGTATGAGAGTGACCTTGTTTTAGTGGTTTATTCCTTAATTCTCTCTATTGATGAGATCAATCATCAATTTGGTAATTTTGATTCATGTAATGCTAGCTGCATCAGGTTTGCCCTCATACAGCTCTTGCAATCTTCTGGTTACGATGCAGCTGTACGCGCAACCAAGTGGCAGGCTGTTGGCAAAATTCCTGGCGGTATATTTGCATATTTTGTGCTATGAATTATTGTTTCCGCTTCACTTTTTATCAAGAGGAATTTTAATCTATATGGCATTCAGTTCTGACATTTCTATAACTTATAATGAAGGTGAACACGAGTTTATTGATGTGATCAACCATTATGATGATGGCTGCTCCAAGCAATACATCATTGACATTGACTTTCGAAGCCACTTCGAAATAGCAAGAGCTGTTCAATCCTACGATTTGGTTTTGAGAGCTCTTCCCCCAGTTTATGTGGGTCCCATGTCCAAGCTCAAACAATTCCTTGAAGCGATGGTGGAAGCTGCAAGATCTTCTCTCAAGCAGAATTCAATGCCTCTTCCTCCGTGGCGGTCACTTTCATATTTGCAAGCAAAGTGGGAATCTCCCGGCCAGCGAGTGGTCAATCCATTTGAGCAAAGCGCCAAACAAATCTCCTCTTCTCATCAGCAGTGCATTTTGCTGTTAAGGAGGTTAAAATCTTGTGTTGAATCCGAAATCAGAGCAGGGATGCTGAAACCTCAAAAAAATGACCGAAAGCAAAGGCTTATTGCACCTGAAAGATGAAGAATTCTTCGTTCAGGATTCAAGAGAGATTTTGGTGATATGGAATAAAATCATCGTTTTCAGGTAGCAATTTAGAAGACCAAAATGAAATGGACTTCCTGCTCATTTAATATGCTAGAAAACTACATCTAAAATCACGGTAAAACTGCTTAGACCTTAAAGCAGTAGCAATACTAACTATACAGCTGACACCAATTTGAAAATACCAGCATATTACCCTTGGACTCGAAAACAGTTTCTCCAGTTAATGAAGGCAAAACTACGCACTGGGCTGCCTTTTTTGGTATATTACTGTCAGTCTGTCACACCATGTTTGTCTATTTGTTTTTCTCATTTACCAGTGAGCCGTGAGAAAATTTTGGTTATTTCAATATTTTGGGAACTGAATGAGCTGTTTGACAATTGTACCTTAGTTATCACTTTTTGGTTATCAGGAACTGTAATTCTGTCGGCAATTGATGTAGTTTTTTTGTATTATTATACGGATACGAAGCTGTGATCAAATACACAAAATAATTACCTTAAGTTGCGCTCTAGTTACCCAGAGCTTTCTCCGTGCTCTCTTTGTTCATATCTCTGATAGAATAGCTATTGCTTGTGGCTTTTACCGTGTTGTGTTTCGAGTGTTAACTTTATAGTTCTCTTTATATGTGATAGAGACTAGCTGCTAGGTCTATTCTCCCAATGCATTTGCCATTTGACCTCCACTCTAAGGCCCCATACGTAATAGTCATACCATATTGATCTATCTGAACCATCTCCTTTTTTGTATTTGTACGAGACTCTGTGAGGAACCTCTAAGAATAGTTTCCTGGGATTTTTAAGAGCTCAGAAGTTCCTTTTTTTTTTTTTTTTTATTCCCTTTGTCTTTTTGTCAATTATTTTTGTATCCATGCATCACTGTGAGTCATTGGTAAATGGGTTTTTAATATTTTTTGAGGAAAATGAAATAAATATGATAAGTTTGAAGTACTAAATTTATAAATTTATAAAGATGTGACTAAAATAAAATAAATGGGTAATTTTAAATTATCTTTAAAATGAAGATGATAAAGTTGAATATATGTTAAAATAAGAGGGTAAAATAAAATATTTTCTACTAAATTTTGTCTTTATTATAAGATACAAACTATAAACAAAATCAACCTTTCTTTCTTTAAATTATAAAAAGAATGAGTTTGGTAAATTAATTAAACTTTAATATTAAAGGAAACTCTACAGAACTCTGATTTCATAAGAGTTGTAACCGTTTACTCTAATGGTTTGTGAGGTGATAATCAAATAATAGATTCACATATTATATATAGGGTGAGCTTATTTTATTTACACGCTATTAAGAGGGTGTTTGGAATAATAAAAAGTGAGATAATTTGATATAATTTGTGAGTGATAAAAAAGTGCATAAATTTTACAAATTTTTAGAATTTTTTAACATTTTTTATTGTGTTAAATGCACCTTAAGTTTCTCTAACACTTAACTTTACTTTTTCATTAATTAAAATTACGCAATTGTTCCTCTTTCTTTTCATTATATACTATATATAATTATAGTACCACAAAAATTCTTATATAAAAAATTCAAACTAAGGCTTATTTATAATGCTATAAATAACCTCATTTTATAATAGAAAATAGTTCGTAGAAATAAAATATTAAATAGACAATTTACTAAAGAAAATTTTGTCTTTCTAGAATTTTTGATAAGAGAGCAATTGTCGCCATAATTTTTTAAAAAAATTCATTTATGATACATAAGTAACCTTGCTGTAGATAAAATTTTCAATACTAGATTTATTTTAAAAAAACATTTTTTATTATAAAAATAAAATTAAGTTTTTGAAATAACGATACTTATAGTTTGTTTGATAATTTTTTTTGCTTGAATGTTAATTTTTTTATGCATTAATTTATTTATTTTTGATTTTTTTTTGAAAGGTTCATACAGACCCTTTACTAAATTACTTGAGATTGATAACAAAAGTTTGTAAAGAAAATAAATGAAAGAAATTAATTTTGTTGTTGGATTAAATTAAAAAATAAAATAAATAAAAATTATTTTGGTATCATTGATAAAAATATAAATGTAAATAAAATCTATTTTAGTCTTTAAAATAAATTTTTTCTATTCTCTTGTATTAAATTAAGCCTAAGAGTGTTTGTCCAAATTTCTAAAGATTTATTTATGGAGGGTAATTATATTATTTCAAATTGTACACTAAAAAAGCTTAATAAAAGGGGTTAATTTTATAATTTTAATTAATAAAAAAGTAAAATGGAGTGCAAGAGACTATTTGTATAGTGCAAATAAATTCACCTTTTTATATAAGGGTACTAACAGTAACCCGTGCAATGCCCCGGATACAAATATTTTCAATTATTAACATTAAAAAAATAAAAATATCTCTAAAACAATCAAAATAGACACTTATATTTAAAAATGTTAATAGTCATAAATTCACATGTTAAAATAGACAGATATTAAAAAAAAAAAACTAAATATAGTCATTCAGTATTTCAAATAGTAATCCAAAGGTATAATTGCAAAAGAACATTAACATATAACTCCATTATTTTAACCCCGTTCAGCTCCATCATGCCAAGTAAAATCATCTATTAAACAAAAAAAATATTTAAAATTATCTCTTAAGATATATAATATTTTCTTAAAAAAATTATTAAAAGTAAATAAGATTAACCTTCGACCAGCTGTTTCGACAACCATCCATTCTAATTAAATAATCTTTCAATCCAATCCATTATCACAATGAGAGATGAAACAATGAGAGACGAAAGTAGATTCCGGACACTAATATACACGTTATAATATATATACACATACAGTAATATATTTATAAATTTATAAAATAAAATTGAACGTATCTATGTAAAGAGAATTGAAGAAGTTTACATAAAAGAGAAGAATCCAAAAGTTTCAGGTGATGAGCTGATGTGTGTAGAGAGAGAAAGGAAATTAATTACCAAAAGAAAAAAAGAAAGGAAATTAGAGAAGAAACCCAAAAGTTTTCCAGCGATGGCAGGCTGATTATGAAGAGAAAGAGAGGAATTTTGAAAAGAAAGTGGCTTTTGAATTTCAAATTTTTATTTTGTTTTTTTTTTATAATCATCATTTAATGAATCTTTTATTATAATTAATTTCAGATGGGGCCGATGGGCAGACTACCATGCAGAGAGAGAAAGAAAAATATTTATTATTATTCATTATAGGTGGAGAGAGAATAATTTGTTTTAAAAATAAAATTAAATTTCTGTAAAAAGAGAAAAAGGAAACGGAGAATAAATAGTTATGTCACGTAGGATAATAGTAAAGGAGGTGAGAAGAGAGAAATATATTGTTTTAGTATTATAGTATATATATAGATATAAATTTTTGGTATTATAATTATGTAAAATATATGATGAAAATGAAAAAAGACTATTGTGTAATTTTAATTAATAAAAAAGTGAAGTGAAAGAGGAAATTAGTAGAGTGTAAATATGCTTGTCCTTATATATATATATATATGTATTATTTTGTATAAACAACAGGTAATTTAATCAATTAATTAGATAATAGAAATTAAAATAAATTAATTATTATAGTTTTTGTCAATAGTAAATTAATGTGAGTAAAAATATAATTTTCATTTAAATGAGAATTAATTATCAAAAGTAATTTTGAAAGTTGATATAAATTAAATTTTTGTAGAAGAGTATTTATGATATTAAAATTATATAAAATGTTTCGTGTTAGAAGAATAAGAATAGTTATTTAATTTTATCTAATGAAAAATAAAATAAAGTATAAGAATTTATTAGTGGGGTACAAATATTCTGATCGTTTGAAAAATTATTTTCGTTTTTTTAACGAATTTTAGTGTTATGTTGAAATATTTTTATATTTTTTTTGAACTAACTCGAGTAATTATCAAATTATGAATTTTTTGCAATTTTCAAATGCGAAATTTATTACAATGTTTAAGGATATTGATTTGGGGGGAAAACAAAATATAAAAAGAAAATTATTATTCCCATTTAATGCCAAGAGATAAGGATCGAACATTGGGAACATGGAAAAGAAAATAAGCACGTTCAATAGTCATCCACTCGCACACGTTCATGCCCCTTCTAATTCACGTATTCATCTCATTTTCCCTCCAAACAAACATAGACTCTTACTGCTAGTCCTAACGGGAGAATGGCGGAACCATATGAAACTTCGGCTAAGCACCTAACAAGTCTTTCCATCTTCTTCATAGTTTGTAGCCTCTTCATCCCCGGAACCACCGCAGCTTACTCCATCGGCGTCAACTACGGCACCATCGCCAACAACCTCCCGCCACCACCCCAAGTCGCAGCCTTTATCAAAGACCAAACCATCATCGACAAAGTCAAGATCTTCGATGCCAACCCAGATATCCTCCGCGCCTTCTCCAACTCCGGCATAGCCGTCACCGTCACCGTCGCCAACGACGAAATCCCGGCTCTCGCCAAACTCCCCGCCGCCCAGTCATGGGTCGCCAATAACGTGCTCCCCTTCTATCCGCTGACCAAGATCCGCCGCATCGCTGTCGGCAACGAAGTCATCGCCACCTCCAATAAAAGTCTCATCGCCCACCTCCTCCCGGCGATGAAATCCCTCCACGCCGCACTCAATCTCGCCGGAGTCAGCGAGGTTCAGGTCGCCACGCCTCACTCTCTGGGTATACTGGCAGCCTCGGACCCACCCAGTTCGGGTCGGTTCCGTCGGGTCTACGACCGGGCCATTTTCGCCCCGATGCTTGAATTCCACCGCCAAACGAAATCGCCCTTCATGATCTGCCCATACCCGTTCTTCGGGTTCACCGCGAAGACTCTCGACTATGCTCTGTTCAGGCCAAACGGCGGCGTTTTGGATGAGTCTACGGGATTGAATTACACCAACATGTTTGACGCCCAGTTGGACGCCGTCTACTCGGCGATGAAGAGGCTGGGGTATGATGACGTGGACATCGTTGTGGCGGAAACCGGGTGGCCTTCTGCGGGCGACCCGAACCAGCCGGCCGCCAGCATCGACAATGCGGTGTCTTTTAACGGGAACGTAATCCAGCACGTTAACTCCGGCAAAGGGACGCCGTTGATGCCCAACAGAACCTTCGAGACCTACATCTTCGCTTTGTTCAATGAGGACCTCAAGCCTTCCACCTCGGAGCGGAATTTCGGGTTGTTCCGACCCGATTTCTCCCCGGCTTATGACATCGGCGTTCTTCGCGAAGGACAGCGCGGCGGCGGCGCGACACCTCCAACGCCGTCGCCGGCGGCGGGCAAGAAATGGTGCGTGGCGAAGCAAGACGCGAGCGACGAAGCGTTGCAGGCGAACATAGACTTCGCTTGCGGCTCCGTCGGGGTGGACTGCGCCGCCGTACGAGGCGGCGGGGCGTGCTTCGAGCCCAACACAGCACGATCGCACGCTTCCTTCGCCATGAACACTTACTATCAGGCCAACGGTCGAAACGACTTCGACTGTTATTTCAACAACACTGGCTTCATCACCATGGCTGACCCCAGTAAGCTTCCCTATACAGAAATACTGCTTTCGTTCGCTCATGCAGTAAGGTTCTGTTTGGCTGATCCATGTGAACAGTATTGATGATATTGATGTGGCTTGTGTTGCAGGTTACCGGGAGTGCAAGTATTTGGGCTGAAGCGAGCAAGTCTTTAATGGAGAAAAAATTCAAGCAATGGATTAATTTGTGCTGTTGGGGGGGGGGGGAGCTTTGGTTGCTATGGATTTTAGATTTAGAGGGTTACACATGAGTTCGTATTTCTTATATATATAGAACAGTGCAAATTTGCAGGTATTACCCATTGTTAATTCATGGAAGAATAAAAAGCTTATCTATTTTCTTGACCCAATAGTTTAATTTTAATATATTGCTGGTGTAGAAGTCTTTACATAGAGAACACAACATAGCATGATATATCGCCAATTTATAACTAATATATATACACACACACACACAACATAATAATTATAAACATGCATTATATTTTAGAACTTTGAGTATGAATTACACGAAGATTTGGTAAAAACTTTAAGGCTGTTTCCGCAAGACAGATGCTATTTTTGTTTATTCTATTCTTTGTATAGTAGTGTACTGTTATTTTAAAATGTGAGAATGATGTACGTGTTCTTTTATTTTTGTAGGTTTATATATATAATCGATCATTTTTCTGTTGGGGGATAAAATATAAGCGATTAAAGGAGAATTTACGTCTCTCTTATTATTTTTATTTTTATTTTTTTTTTTGGTTTTTTATGTTTTGTTATTTTTGTTTTCTAATTGTTAGATTGCTTTTGTTTTAATAAATTTAAGGGATTTTTTCAATAAAATATAAAGATATGCGTAATTTATCGAAATAGCATTGAAATTTTAATAAATTACCAATCCAATAGATGCAATTTACAATAAATAGCTTTCTGTGGAAAAAGCTACCCTTACTATCTAGTCTTACGGTCTATTTGGATGGAGAAAAATTGGAGGAAAAAAATGAAAAGATTTTAAAACTTAATTTTTATTTGTAAGTTTTTTGGAAAACAAAAGAAAAGAAATAGAAAGAAAAGTTAATGATTAGTTTTTAAAATTTTCATTCTTTCAAAAGTGAGAAGAAACGGAAAAAAGAAAAAAGTTAATGAAAGTTTTCAACTGACACATTTACCTAAGAAATAAAGAATAAGAAAATAAAAATATAAATATGTCCTGATACAAATTAAATCATTTTAACTTCATCATTTTGATAGGTTTTTACTATTCTGCTTCAGTTTTTTTTCAGGTTTCATAGCTTAAGTAAGTTCTTTTTTTTTTTTTCTAGTAACGTTATGCTCTGTTTTTTCTTTTCTTTTTTTTTTTTTCCTTTTTTGTTCAATCATGTTTCAAGACTCTAGTTTATTCTTTTTTTTTTCTTTTTTTTTTTTTGGTTTAAACACGTTTCAAGATTCTGATTTCATCTTCCTTATGTGTGTATATATATGTGTATGTATTTCAATCATTTCAAGTTATTTTTTTAATTGCAGCGTTCTTCATTGAAGTTTTTTTTTTTCAATATTATTATTTGTATTTGTGTTGCACTTCTTAGTTTATTTGTCTTCTTACTTGATGTATCGATGCTTTATTTGCTAATTATATAGAGAGGTTTATTTATTGATAATATAATAATATATCAGTAAAATAATAATAGACATTTTTTTTTATTTCTTCTCAACTCATAAACAAGAAGAAAGAAAATAATTATTTTTTTTCTCCCAAACACTCAAACAAATAAAAAGAAAAGTATTATCATTTTTCTTTTCTCCTAATTAATGTTTTCTTTTCTTCTCTTATTTCACTCCTAAACTCATAAATGGAGCATTAATTAATTTATTTCATCTTTTAATTATTTTATGTTTGTATTTAGTGTTAAATTAGGTTAATTATGTGAATTTGGGTAACTCTGTGTTAATTAGGTTAAGGGTAAAGTACAAAAAATACCCTATAGTTTACCCTCAGTATTACTTTAGTCCCACACGTTCCAATTGCAACAGTCAAATCCCTACACTCAGTCAAGTATTAATTCGGTCCTTCCGTTAGTTGACTATTAAAAACAACCGTTGTACTGAGGATAAAATGGTAATTTCATTTATAGTTTATTCTCAGTTTCACTTTAGTCTCTCATGTTTTCAATTATAACAATTGAATCCCTACACTTTCGACATATATTAGAAATATATTTTATTAAATTATTTTTAATAAATAATATACTCTAAAATATATTTTATTAAATTATATAACATATTTTAATTTGAAATATATCTTATTAAATTATTTTAATCAATAAAATATTTAAATTATATTTAATATATTCTATATTTATTGAATTAAATTAATTTTCAAAAATAATATGATTAAATTAATAATATAATTAAAATAATATTTAGTTTATTTTAACTAATATGAAATATATTTTATTAAATTCAGTTAATTTTCTTAGAAATTAATAAAATTAAAAATTTTATTAAAGGGTGATTTGATGGTTTCATTAATAGTTGTTATAATTAATAGAATAGAATTAAAAAAGTCACATATATAAACGTATACTCTTGAATTGAATATATATATACAAAATTATATATAGAAAGAAAACTGCAGAAATAGAAAATTTAGAAAATAGCGATTCTAAGGCCTTTTGATAACATTATTGTTTTTTATTTTGTTTAACTTTTTATTTTTTGATTTTATTTTTTATTATAATTTTTTTCTAAAATAAAAATTGAAACTGCGTTTACAGATGCAATTTTATTTACATAAATTAATTTTTAATAAAATATTTAATTTTATTATTTCTTAAAAATTATTCAAATTTAATAAAATATATGTCATATTAATTAAACTATATTAAACATTATTTTAATTATATTATTAATTTAATCATATTATTTATGAAAAATAACTTACTTCAATAAAAAGAAAATATATTAAATAAAATTTAAATATTTTATTTATAAAAAATAATTTAATAAGATATATTTCAAATTAAAATATGTTATATAATTTAATAAAATATATTTTAGACTATATTATTTATTAAAAATAATTTAATAAAATATATTTTAAATATATATCGAAAGTGTAGGGATTCAATTGTTATAATTGAAAATGTGAGGGATTAAAGTGATACTGAAGATAAACTATAAATGAAATTATCATTTTATCCTCAGTCTAACGATTATTTCTAATGGTCAACTAACAGAAGGACCGAATTGATACTTGACTGAAAGTGTGGGGATTTGACTGTTGCAATTGAAACGTGTGGAACCAAAGTGATACTGAGGGTAAACTGTAAGGATATTTTTTGTACTTTACCCTTAGGTTAATTTATGTGTCTTAATAGGTTAATTATATGAATTTTTATATGCATTTTGCATTTTTTTATATGGTCGGGTGTGTTAGTTTATGTTTTTTTCATTTAATACTTAATTATATCGATGGGGAGCCCATAGCTATAAATTTCAATGGTGAATGGTGTGGTTGTTGAAGCAATTAAAATTAAATAAATTAAACAAAAATTTCAAGTCAGTCGAAGGCACAACCCATGACATCCAGTACTGGTCAAACCATATATAATACAATAATAAATAAATTCAAAGCAACTAACTACTTCTCTGCAACCCACAACAAAATAATATAATAACTATTAATAATTACAATGCAGAAATTATAATTGATTCACAATTATTACACTTATCCGATAAAAGTTAAATATAATAATATTACACAGCCATCTTAATAAGGTATCCACAAATCGGGTACAAATAGATATAACCAGAACACAACTGGAGTAGATGGGCTACAACCACCTACACATTAGCATTTTTTGTAATAATCGAAATTTTTATTTTTCTTAAATAATTTTATTTAATTTTGTAATTATATTTATTATGATGATAATTCAAAAAGTTGAGAGTTTAAAAAATTTTGAAATGATAAAATTTCCTGAAAGCAATTTCAAACTTAAATCCATTTCATGTGAGAGCTTAATGTTAAAACAATATTAACTCATCCACCTATTTAATTCAACTTGAACCCGTTAACCCATGTATTAACCCGTCAATTCAACTCACTCTTAACTTATTTTAATTCACCTCACCACTTACTGAGTTAACTTATGAATAATGAAAGTCAATCAAGCTCTCTGCAAAGTTTGTCTCCTTCCATTCACTCTTCAAATTCTACCAAAATTCTTACTTGAACAGTTGAAGGTGTTAATGCACATTCATGTAATGCATTTATAACTATAGTCTAGGAGTGATGTATTTAGTTCAGGGTAATTTATACAGTCTACTTTAATTAGTATAAATATAATCATAAGAGAACCCAATTGGATGTCAAGCTATATAGTATATCTGTTTCTATAACGTGGTATCAAAGTGTTGATTCTGGGTGTTTCTTGTGTAAATCAATAAACCATAATTGAATGAGAGTTCAAGGATAAAAACCCAGAAGTTCTTGTTCATCCTCGCTTATGTCACGAAGACCTTTCATCAATATCATCACTGGTGAGTGCTAGTGAGCCATCATCTCGTGTCTGGTTTGACCAAAGGCAAACCTTGGTGAAGTTGTCGGAGGCTAGCGATCATTGTTAAAGGAATCTCATTGCCGAAAAGTTTCCTATACGCTGTCACGTGACACTAAGTCCTCTATGCATAAGATTCACATGTCTCTAGTCAAGCCACATGTGTGAGCACATGAAGCATCCTCTAGTCTCTGGCCTTTTGTCAACCCACTCGCCTCTTTTCGGTGACCCCTTAGTTACCCTCATTCACTGGTTTGAAAAATTTATCTTTTCATTGTATTCTATTCACATATCAATCTATTTTTTTTTTTTTTTTAAGTAAAGGTTGATGTGTTTAGAACTTTAAATTCAGTTTAAGATTTATTTTTTTTTAAAAAATTTTTCCCTTAACAAAATGACCATGAAAATGACACATCCTTTTATTTTAATTTTCTATTTTCTTGTGAGTCAATAATACTGCCAGTAACCATAATATAATTAGAATTAGGCAAGTTGTCTAGCCTCCCAAGTTTGTTTTCATAGTGCTCCACATGCTCAAACCAATATGCCAAGCACTAAAATTGTGCATATTTCCCATAAACTTGTTTAATGATTGATCCAATATTAATTGTGTTGTCTCAATCTTTTCTTGTATGGTATTGTGACAAATGTTTTGCCATTTCTGAGTCATGGGAAACTCTATCATAAAACCCAATGCACATCAACACAATGGCACAAGAAAAAAGACCAAATCCTCCCACTTTCATCAATTTTTTTATACATTACTACTTAAGCAACGGATAATTCCAATTTAGGAAACTGATTAAATTCTTAGAGCTTAAATCTATTACTTTCAATACTTTGGATGAATCTCAGAATGTGCCGTGCTCTATAACTGAGGTTGCAACGGTTATTTAGAACTTTTTCACTTAAACAAGATACTTCTTTAGCGGTGAGAAAAATTTCCAAAATTGCTTTTACAGGAGCAATATTAGATTTGCCAAGACTAATAGTGCTGTTCACTTAAACACTACATGGTTTAGTTTTATTTTAAGCAATGGATCGTCTTCTCTTCCTCTCTTTTTTTGTTTAAGTATTCATGATATTCCTTGGATCATAGGAAATAAGATCTTTTGTTAATTTTTGTTGAAGCTCATAAAGAGCTTCAGTCATTTGCAAAGTCCTCATCCACGTGCAATTGCATAGAATGATGGACCTAATAGCATCTTTGAATAAAGAAGAGGATCGAAAAAGACGGCCAAAACCTGTCTTATTTGCTTGAGGATGCACTTTATTCCACTCTTGCACGTCTATTTCATCTTTCCCAGCTATCCTCAGCATCTGACTCACTTGACTTAGAATGGTTTGTTGGTTTGCAGATGAGATGTGTTTGGTAGTGTGAAGTTGGATTAGAGAGACTGAAGAGTGTGAGGGGAATGAGAGATGAATATAGTGAAGGAGGTTGAGCCATCAAAGTACCTTAAGGAATGTTGGAAGGATTTGGTTAATGGAATCCAATAATTTGGAGCCATCATGAAAAAGCTACGGTTGCACACTACTTTATCTAAGTTGAAGGTTGTTACAATACTCTCCCTCTATGCCAATTTTATACATATATATTTATTAGTATCACCATCTCACTGATGGTAACTATACAATAACTAGAACTTGGCAAGTTGTTTAGCCTCCCAACATATTAGATTTGCCAAGACTAATAGTATTGTTTACTTGAGCACTCTATGGTTTGGTTTTATTTTAAGCAATGGATTATTTTCTCTTCCTTTTTTTTTTTTCCTTGGAGTACTCATGATGTTCCTCGGATCATAGGAAACAAGACCTTTTGTTAATTTTGGTTAAAGCTCACAAAGAGTTTCAGGCATTTGCAAAGTCCTTATCCATGGGCAGTTGCATAAGACAATGACTTAACAACATTTTCAAATAAAGAAAGGGGATCGTGAAAGGCGAGCAAAACCTGTCCTTTTTGGTTGAGGATCGACTTTATACAATTCTTGCATGTTTATTTCATCATTCCCAAATATCCTTAGCATCCGACTCACTTGACCCAGAATGACTTATTGGCCTACAAATGAGACATGTTTGGTGGTGTAAAGTTGGATTATGAGAGAATGAGGAGTGTGAGGGGGTTAAAAGATGGATACAGTGAGGGAAGTTGAGCCATTAGAGAGCCTTGAGGGGTGTTAGAAGGTTTTGGTTGATGGAATCCAAGAGTTTAGAGCCATCATGAAAAAGTTATGGTTGTAAATTGCTTTATCTAAGTTAAAAGTTGCTGCAATACTCTCCTTTTGTGTCAAATCTATACATATATATATTCATTAGTAGTACCACCTTACTAACAGTAACCATACTATAACTAGAACTAAGCAAGTTGCTTAGCCTCCTAACATATTAGGTTTGCCAAGATCAGTAGTATTGTTCACTTGAACACTCTTTGGTTTAATTTTACTTTGAGTAATGGATCATTTTCTCTTCTTTTATTTTTTCCTTAGAGTAATCATGATGTTCCTTAGATCATAGAAAACAAGACCTTTTGTTAATTTTAGTTAAAGCTCACAATGAGCTTTAGCCATTTGCAAAGTCCTTATCTACTTGCAGTTGCATAAGACAATGACTTAACAGCATCTTCGAATAAAGAAGGGGATCGAGAAAGGCAAACAAAACCTATCTTTTTTGGTTTAGGATTGACTTTATCCAATTCTTGCACGTTTATTTCATCCTTCCCAGATATCTTTAGCATCTGACTCACTTGACCCAGAATGACTTATTAGTCTACAGATGAGACGTGTTTGGCGGTATAAAGTTAGATTCAGAGAGAATGAAGAGTGTGAGGGGGCTGAAAGATGGATACAATGAGGGAGGTTGAGCCATTAGAAAGCCTTAAGGAATGTTGGAAGGTTTTAATTGATGAAATCCGACAGTTTAGAGCCATCATGAAAAAGTCATGATTGAACACTGCTTTTTATAAGTTGAAGATTGCTGTAGTACTCTTTCTCCGTGCCAATTCTATACATAAATATTCATTAGTATCACCGCCTCACTGATAGCAACCATACTATAACTAGAACTAGGCAAATTGCTTAGCCTCCCATCATATTGGATTTGCCAAGACCAGGAGTACTACTCAGTTGAGTACTCCATGGTTTAGTTTTATTTTGAGCAGTAGATCGTTTTCTATTCTTCTCTTTTTTTGTTAAAGTACTCATGATGTTCCTTGGATCATAGGAAACAAGTCCTCTTTTTTTTTTTTTTTTTTTTTTTAATTTTAGTTGAAGCTCATAAAGAGATTCAGCTATTTGCAACGTCCTCATCTCTGTGCAATTGCATAAGAGGATGGACTTAACATCTTCGAACAAGGAAAGAGATCGAAAAAGGTAGCCAAAACCTATCATCTTTGCTTGAGGATGGACTTTATGCAACTTTTACATGTCTATTTTATTATTCCCAGATATCCTTAGCATCTGACTCACTTGACCCAGAATGGCTTGTTAGTTTGCAGATGAGACGTGTTTGGTAGTGTAAAGATGGATTAGGAGAGAATAAGGAGTGTGAGAGGGATGGGAAATAGATACAGTAAAAAAGTTTGAGCTATCAAAGAGCCTTAAGAGACATTGGAGAGTTTTGGTTGATGGACTCCAAAAGTTTAGAGCCAGTATGAAAAAAGAAATGGTTACACACTAATTCATCTAAGTTGAAGGTTATTGCAGTATTCTCATTCCATCACAATTCTATACATATATATTCATTAGTATCATTACCTCACTGACGGTAACCATACTATAACTCGAACTAGACAAGTTGCCTAGCCTCCCAAGTTTGTTTTCATAGTACTCTACACACTCAAATTAATATGCCAACCACTAAAATAGGGCATATTTCCCATAAATTTGTTCAATGATTGATACAATATTATTTGTGTTGTCTCAATATTTCCTTGTATGGTATTGTGACAAATGCCTTGCTATTTTTGGGTCTTAGGGAACTCTATCATAAAACCCAATGCATATTAACATATTGGCACCAAAAAAAAAAAAAAAAAAAATCAAATCCTTTCACTTTCATCAATTTTTTATATAATACTACTTGAGAATAGATGATTTCAATTTAGGACATTGATCAAATTCTTGGAGCCTAAATTTATTGCTTTCAACACTTTGGACGAATCTTAGAATAGGTCGTGCTCTATAATCGAGGTTACAATGGTTGTTTAGGACTTTTTCAGTTAAATTGGCTACTTCTTTAGTGGTAAGAAAAATTTTCAATACAGTAGCAATATTAGATTTACCAAGGCTAGTAGTACTGTTCACTTGAGCACTCTATAGTTTAGTTTTATTTGAGCAATAAATCGTTTTCTCTTCCTTTTTTTTTTTTTTTTTTGGAATACTTATGATATTTCTCGGATCATGGGAAACAAGACCTTTTGTTAATTTTAGTTGAAGCTCACAAAGAGCCTTAGCTATTTACAAAGTCCTTATCTACGTGCAGTTGCATAAAAAGATGACTCAACAGCATTTTCGAATAAAGAAGGGTATCAAGAAAGGTGGATAAAACCTATCCTCTTGGTTGAGGATCGACTTTATACAATTCTTACAAGTTTATTTCATCATTCCTAATATCTTTAGCATCTTACTCACTTGACCCAGAATGGCTTGTTGGTCTACAAATGAGATGTGTTTGGTGGTGTAAATTTAGATTAGGAGAGAATGAGAAGTGTGAGGAAGATGAAAGATGGATACAGTGAGGGAGGTTGAGCAATCAGAAAGCCTCAATGGATATTGGAAGGCTTTGGTTGATGGAATCCAACATTTTAGAGCCATTCTGAAAAAGGCATGGTTGAACACTGCTTTATATAAGTTGAAGGTTGCAGCAGTACTCTCCCTCTGTGCCAGTTATATACATATATATTCATTAGTATCATTACTTCACTTATAGTAACCATGCTATAACTAGAACTAGGCAAGTTGCTTAGCCTCCCAATATATTAGATTTGCCAAGACCAGTAATACTACTCACTTGAGCACTCCATGGTTTAGTTTTATTTTGAGTAATAGATCATTTTCGCTTTATCTTTTTTTTTTTTCTTGGAGTATCATGATGTTTCTCGGATCATGGGAAGCAATACCTTTTGTTAATTCTATTTAAAGCTCACAAAAAGTTTCAACTATTTGCAACGTCTTCATCCTCGTGCAATTGCTTAAGAAGATGGATTTAACAACATCTTCGAATAAAGAATGGGATCGAAAAAGGTGGCCAAAACCTATCATCTTTACTTGAAGATGGACTTTATGCAACTCCTGCATGTCTATTTCATCATTCCCAGATATCCTCAGCATCCGACTCACTTGACCCATAATGGTTTGTTAGTCTGCAGATAAGATGCATTTGGTGGCGTGAAGTTGGATTAGGAGAGAACAAGGAGTGTGAGGGTGATAGGAGACAGATACGGTGAAAGTGGTTGAGCCACCAGAGATCCTTAAGAGACGTTGGAGGTTTTAGTTGATGGAGTCCAAAAGTTTAGAGCCATTATGAAAAAGCCATGGTTACACACTACTTTATCTAAGTTGAAGGTTGTTGCAGTACTCTTCCTTCGTGACAATTCTATACATATATATTCATTAGTATCATTACCTCACTGACAATAACCATACTATAACTCGAACTAGGCAAGTTGCCTAGCTTCCTAAGTTTGCTTTCATAGTACTCCACATGCTCAAAATAATATGCTAAGCATTGAAATGGGACATATTTCTCATAAACTTGTTCAATGATTGATCCAATATTATTTGTGTTGTCCTAATATTTTCTTGTATGATATTGTGACAAATGTCTTGCTATTTCTGGGTCATGGGGAACTATATCATAAAATCCAATGCACATCAACACATTAGCACAAGAAAATAGACCAAATCCTTTCACTTTCATCAATTTTTTATACAATACTATTTGAGAACAGATGATTCCAATTCTTGGAGCCTAAATTTATTGCTTTCAATACTTTGGGCAAATCTCAGAATGGGCCGTGCTTTTTAACCAAGGTTGCAATGGTTGTTTAGGACTTTTTCAGTTAAACTGGCAGTGGTAAAAAAATTTTTTAAAACTACTTCTATAGTAGCAATATTAGATTTGCCAAAACTCGTAATACTGTTCACTTGAGCATTCTATAGTTTAGTATTATTTTGAGCAAAGAATCGTTTTCCTTTCTTTTTTTTTCTTGGAGTGCTCATGATATTTCTCGGATAATGGGAAACAAGATGTTTTGTTAATTTTAGTTGAAGCTCACAAAGAGCTTCAGTCATTTACAAAGTTCTCATCTACCTGCAGTTGCATAAGAAAATGTATTTAATAGCGTCTTCGAATAAAAAAATGGATAAAAAAAAATAGCCAAAACCTATCATCTTTACTTGAGGATGGACTTTATGCAACTCCTTCATGTCTATTTTATCATTCCCAGATATCCTTAGCATCCGTCACTTGACTTAGAATGGCTTGCCGATCTGTAGATGAGACGTGTTTGGTGGTGTGAAGTTGGATTAAGAGAGAATAAGAAGTGTGAGAGGGATGGAAGATTGACACAGTGAGGGAGGTTAAACTATCAAAGAGTTTTAAGGGATGTTGGAGGGTTTTGATTGATGGAATCCAATAGTTTAGAGCCATCATAAAAAGGCCATAGCAGCACACTGCTTCATCTAAGTTGAAAATTGTTGCAGTACTTCTCTTTGATGCCAATTCTATACATATATATTCATTAGTATCACCATGTCCTAGTTCTGTTGTTCTTCCTCCTCCTATATAATACTACTATGAAATATCAAATATGACATTACTGGTTCTAATGGCATCTAAAACAACAATTGAACAAAAGATACTCAGTAGATCAATCCCTATGCCTTAACAATTAACAACTAGAAAATTAAATATAACAAATTACATTTAATGGTCCGGGGCCATTAAAATTGAATTAACTGGGTATGGAAAACAAAAACATTTAACTGAGTCTGGGTTTGCTAAAACTAATCCTAACTTTAATATTTGGGTTTAAGAGGAAGTTTATCTAGTTAGTTTGTTATAAAACTTCATGGAATCCCATATTGCTAATATGTGTAGTCACTTGGATGCATGTAAAGACATATGGGAGTATATTCATCGATTATTATCCAGTGATCTCACTCGCATGCATGACCTCTTGCTTAAATTCTTTCAGTTACAACAGTCAAACAAACCAATTACCGAGAATTTTGCTTTCTTGAACTGTGTTTATTAATAATTGAATTCTCTATGGTCATTATCCCTAGATATTAATGAAATACAGAATCAACATGAATAGATGGTTGTACTTCAGTTTCTTGTCAGCCTAGATTCTAAATTTGAGCCAATTAAAGCTCAAAGTGGAGCTTCTCTTCCCTCATTTGTAGAAACTTATTCTAGAGTTATGAGAGCTGCTTCTCGAGAGTCATCTAGTACTGATGTTACACAATATGCTTTTGCTAGTCAGACACCTCCATCATACTAGGATAGTAAAAGTCTTAGTTATTAGACCTCGTTTCATTTTGAGGGTTGCGGAACTCGTGGAGGTGGTGGAGGTCATAGCACGAGGCCTAAATGCTCTCATTGTGGTCATATTGGACATGTTAGGGAGAATTATTAGGATCTTCATAGGAAGCCAACTTATATAACTTATGCAACTTATTCTGATGTTCTAGTTTTTACGAACACACTTAACAATAACGAAGTTGCTAAACCAACATTTGTGACTATTTTAGGAGAGGTATATGCCAAACTACTTTAATATTAGACAACCCATCAGGCATCTTTTTCTGCAGCTTTTTTAGCCTATCAAGGTAATTTCATTGCCTATTTGTCTACCACTTCACATACATCTTGGGTTCTTGACTCCAGTGCTTCAGATTGTATGTCTAACACTTCATTGCTATCTGATATTTAGTATTTCTCCATTTCCAATGTGATTACATCTATTGGTTCATCTAATTTAGTTAAAGGTATCGGTAAAGCATTTCCCTCTTCTACTTTGCCTTTCTTTTCTATATTATATGTTCCGTGATTTTCTTTTAACCTCTTATTTGTCAACAATCTCACCAAATAACTAAATTGTTCAGTTACATTCTCTCTTGATTCTATGATTATCTAGGATTTGGAGACAAAAGAAGATTGGAGGAGGGCATGAACTTAGGGAGTCTATCATCTGGCTGGTTTTTTTACATCTTCATTAATTACGTGTTCTGCAACTGCGTCTCTCATTGAAATTCATTATCGTCTTGATCATTCAGCTAGGTTAAAATATATGGTTCTTAGTTTGAGTCACTTACAATCTTTAGATTGTGAGTCTTGTCAGTTAGGAAAGTATTTCCGTGTTTTCGTCAGCCAGGAAAGTATTTCCGTGCTTCCGTCAGTCTTAGAGTCAATAATAGGTCATTGAGTTTTTTCACTTAGTACATTTAGATATTTGGGGACCTAGTTGTATTATTTTTAACTCGGGCTTTAAGTAATTTGTTACATTTGTTAATGATTTTTCATGGATTTGTTTGATGAAATATTGCTCTAAGTTATTTTATATCTTTCAAGCTTTTTGTACTAAAATTAAAACTCAATTTGATGTGCCTATTAAAGTTATTCGCAATAATAATGCTAAGTAATATTTTCGTAAACTTTTTAATGATTTTATGACTTCTTCTGGCATATTCCATTAGTCTTTGACTTGCACACTCCACAACAAAATGGAGCTGCAGAGAAGAAGAATTTACATCTCATTGGGACAGCTCGTTGCCTGATGTTTGAAATGAAGGTTTCTAGGATTTTTTAGAGTAATGCTATTCTCACTGTATGCTATTTAATTAATAGAATGTTGTTTTTTATACTTAGAGGCCGTTCTTTTTTTTTTTTATCTTGTTCTCTCAAAAACCATTATTTTCTTTTCATCCGTGTTTTTTTTTTGGTGTGTTGCTTTTATCCATCAACTTGACAGTGGAATTGACAAATTTGACCCACGTGCCCTTAAGTGTGTATTTTTAGGTTACTCTCAGTTGTAAAAATGATATCGATGTTACAATTCATCTCTTCGTCAATATTTTGTTTGTGCTGACATTTCATTTTTTGAATCCACTCTATTCTTTTCTAATACTCAGTTTTTATTTAATCTTGATGAGAGTCTTCCTTTGCTTGTGATTTCTCAATTTCGTTTTTGTAGTCCTAATTTGCAGGTTTATACTAGATATGTGGCAATCACTGAGTCCTTACCTAATGCTTTCAGCACTACATCTTCTCCTCCTGCGATAACACTAAATGATCTCATTCTTCCAATAGTTATTCAAAAAGAGAGTCATACTTGTATTTCACACCCTATTTCTAATTTTGTTTCTTATACAGTTTTGTTTTCCTTTTTTTTTTCATTCTTTTGTTGCTTCTCTATTTACTGTTTCTATTCCTAACTTAGTGACTAAAACATTGTCCTATTCTAGATGGTAATCTGTAATGGAGGAAGAAATATCTGCTCTTCGGGCCAATCATACTTGGGATTTTGTAGTTCTTTCTCTTGGAAAGTCTATTATTAGTTGTCAATGGATGTGTACTATCAAAGTTTAGCATGATAGCTTCGTTGATCGTTTGAAAAAGCGGTTAGTTAGCAAGAGATACACTTAAATTTATGATTTTGACATTTCAGATACTTTCTCTCCTGTGGTTAAGGTTATATTTGTTTGCCTTTTTATTTCTCTTGCTGCCACTTTTCATTAGTCGCTTCGTCAGTTGGATGTTAAAAATATTTTTCTCTATGTGTTTGTTGCTTAGTGGGAGTTTGGATTAGTTTGCAAGTTAAAAAAATCAATGTGTGGCCTAAAATAGTTCCCTCTATCATGGTTTGGCAGACTTAGTGATGCGGTGATATATTTTGGACTGATGTGTTGTAGAGTTGATTATTCAGTATTCTATCGTCATTATTCTCAGGATAAAATATGGTTATTAGTGTATTTAGATGATGTTGCGATTACTAGAGATGATAGACAAAGTATTTATGATTTGAAAATGTTCCTCCAGACTAAGTTCAATACCAAAGACTTGGATCATTTGAAGTATTTTCTGGGCATTGAAGTTACAAACTCATGTAAGGGTATTGCTATTTCCTAATAGAAATATGTGCTTAATTTATTGTCTAAAACATGTATATTGGGAGCTAAACCTATTGATACTCTAATGAATCTCAATAATAAATTCCTTACAGATAAGGGTGAATTATTAGATGATCCTAGTCAATATTGCAAATTAGTTGGAAAGCTAAGTTATCTGATGGTTACACGACTAGACATCTCATTTGCTATAAGTGTAATGAGTAAATTCTTAGATGTATCTTGTTCTAGTTATTGGGATGCAATCATTCGTATTTTAAGGTGTTTAAAAAGTGCACCAGGATGTGATTTGTTATATTAAGATAATAGCCACACTCTAGTTTAGGGATACACATATGCTAATTAGGTTAGATCACCATTAGACAAATAATTAACTACCAGATATTGCATCTTTGTGGGGGATAATCTGGTATCCTAAAAGAGCAAAAAGTAAGTAGTGGTAGCAAGATCAAGGACAAAGTCAACATATAAGGTTATGGCACATATATCTTGCAAGTTGGTTTGGATACATCATATGTTGAAAAGAATTAGGAGTTTATCTATTATAGCCTATGAAGCTATTTTGCAATAATCAAGATGCTGTCGACATAATCAACATAATCTAGTATTTCATAAATGAACCAAGTATTGAAGTTGATTGTCACTTTGTCAGACAAACGATTTTACAGAATGTTATCAAAACCAGTCATGTAAATTCTGAAAATTAATTGGTTGATTTACCAACTAAAGCTTTGGGGGAGGGGGCCAGAGTGAGATTCATTTGTATTAAGTTTGGAACATATAATATAAATGTTCTAGTTTCAGGGGAAGTGTTAATGTACATTCATGTATATGCATTTATATCTATAGTTTAGGTGTGATGTACATTCATGTATATGCATTTATAACTATAGTTTAGAGGTGATGTATCTAGCTTAGGAAAATTTGTATAGTCTATTTTCATTAGTATAAATATAATCATAAGACAATTCAGATGGGTGTCAAGTTATTCAATATATTTGTTTCTATAACAGAAGTCAGCACCAATTTTGAATATTCACACCTTTTTGACATTCTTGATCAATTTTTGTAGGATTTGAAGCATTGAAATTGGTTGTCTTCCTCCAACGACAATCACCTTCAACTAGGTGAGGCTTTCATATCTTTCTAGTATATTGCTTCCTTTATTAATAGAAATATTAAAAAATTATCTTGATTATTTTGAGAGGAAGTGTGTTCTCAAAATTCTTAGAGTTAACTTCATAATTGTGGTGTGTTCGGGGGAAGAGGAAGTGAAGAGAAGTTCGAAGCTTTCCGGTTTTGGGAATTTTCGAAGTGCAATTTCTTCTCTTTCTTGAACCGAGTCACCAAATTTTTCGTTGAGATAGAGTGATGAATCTCCTAGAATATGTTCCATGTCTTCAATTTGACTTAGAATGTCATGTGTAGGATTAATATAAAGTTAAAGTATTTATTGGGTCTGAAGCGTGAAACTTGATTATATATGAAATTTGGTTAATTATTTTGATAAATTGTGAACTTTAATTGACATTTATGTTTCTTAACATGTATACTTGATTGGTAAAGGTTTATATGTATTTATAATAGCAATGTATAAGACTTAGGACACAAACTTATAGCATAGGAAGTTGAAAATGCAAAAAAAAAAAAAAAAAAAGGTTGAAACTACATTAGAATTTTGCATCTAGATGTGCTGTTTGAACAACCGTCCAGACAGAAGGGTTGAAGCTGCCGTCCTGACGAAAAGGCTCTGGATGCACAAGACCTATTCTTAGGTATTTCGGACATTGTTAAGTCAAATTTTAGTATTCAACTGTTATAAATATTCTTAAAATAATTAATTACACATTATCTAAATTCATATTAATTTAATTTAATTTAATTCTTAAGACCTAATTTAGTGACACACACTCACTATTCAGTAAAATGCCTATTTGAAAATTTTAAATCTAAACTACCGAGTGGGCTTCCAATTGACGTAAGTTCATTTTTATTGGCTTCTAGGTATTATCTTAACACCCCAAGAGTTATGGTAATTTTCTTACATATTTAGTTACATTATTTATGGCTCGAATAATTTTATTGAAATTAAATGGCTATCGAACATAGTTGTTCGATAAATGCCTAAATGAATATTCATACCTAATTTTCCCTCAATTGGATTCTTAAATAATTTTGGCTTATCTTAATAAATTTTTAGACATTATTTCGTCAAACCTAATATTTTAAGTAACCTCATTTCTTGTTAGGGTATATTTTTGTGACTTGGTTAATTTAACAAGATCAAATTTGATAAAATATTTATTTCATCGAGAAAATACCTATTTGAATAAATTTAAAAATTCTCTTATAATTGTAATTGTTAGATAATGTTGAAATAAATTTATAGAAATTTATAAATATCTTAAAGCCCAGGAATTTATTTCCCAAAACCAGAATATCTAATTTTATATACTTTGCTATCAAACTTGGAATAAAATAAAACTTAGAAATCTATTCTATAATACTAAATCAATGTATTTTCTTGCTCCTCTTCTCCTTCGTTCCAATCCTAGATGGCATGCTTTTTTGATTTTTATTTCATTTTTCTTTTTTTTATAGAATTTTAAATTATTTTTTAATTTTCTTCTTCCCCTATTCTTCTCTTCTCTTTTTTCATTCACAAATATTTTGTTTCCTTGTCGTATATTGCCAAAACACTACAATTTTATTTTTTTTCTTTTGTCTATAAAAGCACTAAAGTTGTGGCTTGTGAAATTAATAAATGTAAACAAATTCATGAGTTTTGAAAACGTATCCACTTTCTTGGGTTTTGAAAAGAAAACCGTTTGCTTACAAATTTGATACGATTGAATTAATCGATTCCAAAAGAGAGTTATAAATTTAGTATAGTGGTAAAATTTATACATATTAAATACATTAGTAATTAAATTAAAAATATAGATAAAAATAGAATTAAATTAAAAAACACAAATAGAAAAAATTGAAATAATAATAGATTATTATAATAACTTTTAGTATTTTTAAAATTCGAACATACCAAAAATACTGAATATTAATTAGGCTTGCGAGTAGTTATTTTTTTAAATTCTAATTTTAAATTTAAATTAGTCACATTAACTATATTTATTTTATTTTATAAAACATGTATGATTAATAATAATATTTTTTATTTGAGAACTTGCCTATTGATTCATTGTAATTATAAAATTTACTAAATAATTAATTCGGGTTAGAAAAATATTTAAAAATAATTAAATACTAATCAAATTTGAAAAATAAAACTTCTCTTGCGATAATAACTATTATTATATCTTAAATTTAAAAACACAAAAAATGCTTAACTATTATCTAAACCTAGGAATAATTTTTTGTTTTGAAAAAATTTTAATTTTAAATTTAAATTGGTCATGTCGATAATTTTTAACTACTTAATAATACTCAATATATGAGTTAGTCTTATAAATCTATATTATCTATGTATTTATAATACTAAAAGAATTTATTCCTTTTCTCCTCTTTTCCTTCATTTCAATCTTACGTGACATGTCATTCCATCTTTTTTTTTTTAATTTTTTTTACAGATTTTTGAATTATTTTTTAAATTCATCCGATCCCTCTTATTCACTTCTCTTTTCTCATTCAAAAATTTTTATTTATTTGTTTTACATTACTAAAATATTACGACTTTACTTTTTCTTTTGCTTATAAAAATACTAGAATTGTGACATATGATTTTAATAAATATAAAAGAACTCATGAGTTCTTAAAGAAATTACTTGCTTATAAATTTTTAGTATTTATATGTAAACCTAACTATCATTAATTCTACTGACTCACTAATATTAACACAAATAAAAAATATAAATATAAAAAAATAATTAACTATTTTTTGAAATTATGAAATTTTATTAAAATATTTTGTAATGTATATAAATAATATTTTATCGATAACAAATATTATTCAATTCGTACGGGCCAATACTAAGATTATATACAACTATGTGTTGTAAAAAAAGAACGCGACATAATTTTGGAGTTTTTAGGATGTTGTCAAAAAATGCAATTTGATTTCGCGCACCGCCAGAGTAGCCTTTGGTCAATTATTTACTATTTTGACAGTGAAGAAAAAAAATTCTCTAATTACCCCCAAAAAAAAAAAAAATAATAAAAAAATAAAAATCTCCGTTTTCGGACCTAAATTGGAATATTCCTTTCTGTCGCGTCACGTCATTTCAATACATAGACACTCTAAGCCACCGTTATACGGAGCCGGTTGATAGTCGATTCGATCTATTTGAAAATCTTTGAGAATTTTTTTTTTTTTTTTTTAATTTTCGGCGATAAGAATGGAGATTCATTCGTCTCCGTAAGTGTTCCGGAGAGCATCAGTCGATCCATCAGGAATGGTTCAATTGCGCTGCTCCAGGTTTGTACGTGTATAGATACATATATTTATATATATATATATATATATTTGTGTATGTATCCGTTCTCTTTCTTTCATCGGATATGCTCACAGATTGATCCCTGATCGAGCCGTTTAATGCAGATTCCGATGGGCGCATTGCGGGGAGTGATGCCGTCAAGTTCTTTTCTATGTCCAATTTGTCTCGGCCAGATCTCAAGCAGGCACTGCTTCTTGTTTTCTAAGATTTAATATTTTAAATATAAAATAATATTTTCTGAATTAAATTTTCTCGCAAAGAGGCCCGTTTGCGTACTTTCAGCTTCGAACGGCGTCGTTTGGCTAACCCCCCCCCCCCCAAAAAAACAAAAAAAAAACATCTGCAATGTCGGTCAGCTTGAGGCACGGAGCGACGTCGTTGTAGGTATGATCTCCTCGATTATTTAACCCACTTCGAATCCTCTCTGTGTTGTCTAATCACCAAATCTCTGGTTTCTTGCGCTCCCTTCGTCGACGTTGCGTTGCATTCAGTCGTCACCAAGAATCGAACTGAACAATTAAGGTATCTACATATTGGATCTCTATGTGAAAATTATTGATTTTTCTTGGTAATTTTCTGCGATTTTTAGGAATCAATTGCCCAAAATTTCCAGTTCTTCAATCTGATTGGGAACCAATTCGAACCAAAAGTAACGAATTGTATTTTGTTTGTTTCGTTGAATTTTTTTGCTGTTCTTGCTATAAAGATTGATTGTCGTTGGAAGTTCTTCTAAATTTCCCCTAAAAAAAATCTCTTGCTTGTTTATATGTTTTTTTGGTGAATCGGGAAACCCTAATTTTTTTCCTTTTTCACTAAAAGAACTTCTATGCTTCCATATATCGCTGTTTTCTACATTGTTGCAAACTCTGATCCAATTCGAATGGAGATCTGAATTTGGATTTTTTTTAGTTTCGTGTAAGGTTATCTCTTTATGTCAAGATCTCAAAAACCATGTTATTGTCTCTGCAGGTGAGTTTCTTATTGGAATTTCAAGATGCCGGCAACAGCAGGTAGGGTTCGTATGCCCGCAAACAATCGGGTGCACAGTAGTGCTGCCCTCCAAACCCACGGTATTTGGCAGAGTGCTATTGGCTACGACCCTTATGCTCCCAATAAGGAGGACGCCAAGGGCTCCCAGCAGAAGTCGTCTAGCTCAGGCCCAGAGGCAGAGAATGCTTACGCCAGCTTCCAGGGATTGCTCGCGCTAGCCCGCATAACTGGTTCCAATGCTGATGAGGCTCGCGGTGCCTGCAAGAAGTGTGGACGTGTTGGGCATCTCACCTTTCAGTGCCGAAACTTTCTGAGCGTTAAGGATGACATTAAGGATAAAGATGGGGATGCAATGGAGGCTGCTGTCTTGTCGGGGTTGGATAAGTTGAAGGGGAATGGGTTTAAGGTTAAATCTGCGGTTGAGAGCACAGAGGAGAGTTCTGAGGAGGAGAGTGAGAGTTCTGATTCTGATTATGATTCGGAATTGGAGAGGGCTATTGCTCAGAAGTACGGGAAGAAGGGTGGTAGTAAATTGAAGTCGTTAAGAAAGAAGATAGAGGATTTGGATGATGATGAGTCTGATTCCAGGGAAAGGAAGAAAAGAGGTAGGTCTAAGAAGAGGAGAAGTGGGAAGAAGGTGCATACTGATTCTGATAGTGAGGATGACAGTGGGAGGAAAAAGAGGAAGGAGAAGAGGAGGAGGAAGGATGCCTCATTAGATGAGGATGACGAGCCTCGGCATCGGATGAGGAAAAGTAGGAAGGAGAAGAGGAGGAGGAGGAGTCATCGGCATTCTGATGATTCAGATTCATCTGAGGATTCTGCCGGACGACGCAAGCGCAAGAGCAGGAAAGTATCTTCACCATCTGATTCTGATGATGGAAGCTCAGAAAATTACCGCGTTGGCAGAGACAAAAAGCGTTCTCAGAAGAGGAGCAGGAAACACCGTCATGAAGACGACGACTATTAATTTATGGAAGGTAATACAACTTTGGGTTCTAGTTCTGTCTTGTGGTATGAAATGACGTGCGTTTTTTATTTTTACTTAATTCTGTTCTCCTTGGAGAGGATTGTGTTTTTTATTTGGGTCTCCCGATTAAGAACTTGGAGATGTTCGTACTTTTAATATGTCATGTTTGAATTATTCTGAGTATGAACAGTATTTCCCCCCTTGTTTCTCTTAAAATTGAAGTTTTCTCAGTTCAATTGCATATTTGTCTTCATGTAAATTCATTGTAACTGCTTTTGTAAGTGGGCTTATTTATTGATCCCTGTAAACTGCCTTGGTTGTGTTTTTGTGAAACTTAGATTTTGTTGATGTGGGATTATGTTCTCTCTGTTGTTTGCTTAGAATTTATTCCCTTGTATTTTATTCATTCAAACTTCAAATCCTACCTAATTAGTGTGTGGCGTGCTGCTAAGTTATGATAGAACATTCAAAATTGCACCTGGATTTTTATATTGCGAAGGAAATTGGAACTTGATAGCTTGGTGTTTATTTGATATGTCTTTTTTTTTTTGGGGGGGGGGGCTACTAGTGTTTTAGCATTGAGATTTTCCATTTCAACATAATATACTTTCCAAAGCTACCTCTTCAGTACTTAAGAATCCACATAATTATTTGTTGAAATTTTTCTCAAACTTCTAACCCAAATGGATGGTTAAGGAACAAATATTTTTTTATTATCACTTCTAAAAGCAGACAATGTGATGGGTATCCCACCAAGAGAAGACTCTTAATGGAGTTCTAGAATTTAGTAAATCCAATAAAAATTATAAATTTTTTTTAAAGATAAATAAATATAGCAAATAAGCTTTTTGAATCCCTCAAGTGACCCAATCGATCCTAGCCAAAAGTGGGAAACAATAAGTCCTTGAATGGAGAACTTAATTACCTAGCCATCAAGGAGTTCGTTTACAATATCAATCGCATACTTGTTCTATGGAAATTGACTGTGCATGTAATTGTCATTAGGGGTGCACAAAAAACTGAATAACCTGAAAACTAAACCGATTCAACCACTTTGGATCGGGGTTGTACCAAAATTGGTTCGGTTCCGGGTTAAAAAAATTAACAACTCAATATTTTTGGTTCAATTCTCGGGATAGTAGGCAAAAAACCGAACCCAAACCGAAAATAACCCAATCCGAACTAACATGAAACCAATCTGAAGAATATAACATATAACACAACCCGATCCAAACTGAAAAATATAATATATAATATTATAGAGCCAAAGTATTGTGCTTGAGCTTCAAATTTATTTGAATTTTTAACATTACTTATTTGGATGTTTAGGAACTGAAATGAAGCAACTGGCCCAATTCGAAAACCGAACTGATTCCAACCTGATTTGGGTTAAACTAAAAATCGAATTGATCTAACTTGATATTTTTGTCTGGTTTGAAATTAATATTAGTCTGGTATTGGTTCCAAATTTTAAAGACAAAAAAAAAAAAAAATGGTTTGGTTGTGAGTTAAGCATGAATCAAAACTAAATCGACCCATACACATCTCTAAATGTCGTGAACTTATAGATTTTCCACCCCCTTCCTCTTGGAATGTCTTGCGTGGTGGAGTAAAGCTTGACTGTATTAGAATTTAAGTCTACTGTAGTAGAACCTACGTCTTTGAAACCATTCTGACACAACTAGACTGCACTCAAAACCCTTTATCTGTACTTTTTGGAATAGGTTACCGGAATCCTGAATCTTGAGCATTCTTACTTCAATTACATGTTGATCTCTTCAATAAAGTTGCATTAGGTGACAACTTATTGTTATAATGCTATTAAAATCTAATTAAGATTGCCATTATTTTGGAGGTGAATGAGTTGTTTTTACCAAGGAAATCTATTTCAAAAAGCATACTATTGTGATAATTGTTTTGTTCAGTAGGCTTTGAATTTTTTTCCCCCCAGTATCTGTTTGAGCAATTGGGAATCTATTAAAATGAGGTTGGTTCGGATGTTAATGCTGAACATTGATCTCTTCCTTTTGTGTCTTTATTTTCACTTTGTTATTTCCGTATAAACAATAAATTGTAATTTCAGAATCTCAAGATTATGTATTTGTTTCTGTTATGATTATGTTATTGTTCTCCAGGAGCAATCAATTCTTTGGATTTCATATGTTGAGTTGAAGAGGAAACTATCTACTTTAGGAGTCTTGTTAGGGGACAAGAGAAGCCCAAATTAATTTGGTTCAGAGAGTCAAGAAAGACAAGTTAGCTTCTGTTTTAATGGAATGTGTTACCTTGTTTGCTCTTTTGTGAAGCCTACAATGGCAATGAGGGTATTTAGCTTCTAAGAATGAGTCCAAGCACTTTCTCCTTTAAGGTGGATCCTTTTCTGCTTGTTTAGATTTTGTATTGATTCATGTCCTATTCCTTTGGATATGTGTGTGCCTTGTTTACGGTTGATTATTGTAATTGACTAGGAAAGGGACCACCCTGCCGTTGTGGCAATATCCATGCCACCTCTGCCGTAGTATGGTGGGTGAGGCAAGATCGGCTCCTGTGGCAATGCCATTACCAGAGGCATTCATCTCCAACAAGCTAACCCTCTCCCTTTGGGGCGGTTTAGGGTTTGCCACATGACCACCCCTTGAAGATTCCCATGGTCAAACACTCAAAATTAATTCCATTTCCAAGGGCAAGGCTGGGAGTAAAGGAAGGGGGGCTAACATCGCTGATTGATGTTAGACCGCTGCCAGCATATGTTGGCCACGCGTTTCATTTTTTTTTTTTTGGCTCTGTTTGGTTTAAATTGGTGAATAAAGCTGAGTTTGGGAAGAAAAAAAAAGCTAACTTTTTATTTGTAGTTGGCTATTAACTAACTATTAAAAAGTTTTTTTTTTTTTTTTTTTTGTGTTTGGAATGATAGAAAGCTAACTTTTTAACTTTTGTTAATTTGACATTTTTACCCTTCAATATTTGGAAATTTAAAATGTAAGAGGGTAAATTTGATCATTTTAGAAAAGCCAAAAAGTTAGTAGCTGGTAGCTTTTTTCCCAAACACAACCCCTAACGTCAATCAACCCAACAAATTTTTTTTTTTGGGGTAAGAATGTGGTTCAAATAATAGAGTTATTGGATAATATATTAATTATATTGAGTATTAAAGTATTTAAAAATAAAATTTTTAATATAATTTAAAATACTATAATAAAAATGTCAAATTAACAAAAAGATAAAAAGTTAGCTATTTTTCCTTCCCAAACACAAAAAAGAAGCTAACTTTTTAGTAGTTAGTTAGTAGCTAACTACCCAAAAAGCTTTTTTTTTTTTGCCCCCTTCTCTTTTCCCAAGCTCAGCCTTATTCGTTAGTTTGAACCAAACAGAAGGGGGGGGGGGAATGAAACATGCGCTTCGCCGGCTTGAACCAAATAGAAGGGGGGAAAAAATGAAACGTGTGGCTAGCATGTGCTAACAGCAGGCTAACATCAGTGAGTGATGTTAGCCGCCCTGGCTTCCCAAGAGTAAGGCCTAGGTTTTGCCCTCTAGAGGGATCCCTCTCACCCATGAGGACCCTCTAGGGCCCCACTAACACGCACTTGCCTATGGGACCATCTGAGAACTAGCGGTTTGGTGGTTAGAGTTGGGAAGTTCATTGAATCACCTTCAATCGGTTAGTGGAGAGAGGATCACTACCTGAATAAAAGTTGTTGCTGACTAAGACAACTATAATTTTGTAGGATATGACTAATGTAAATATATTTTTGATGCAAATTTTCATGTCACAAGTAGTGAGAGTTGTTGATATTATAATATAATGATATAAATAATAAAGTTGCCCCTCTTCCTTAAAGCTTAAACTTTTAGTTGTGATGGTGGCTAACCATTAACGTAGTGTCAAATTAAGAAAGGTTCTTATTTCAAATGTCACTGCCACCCAATATTTAATTGTTATACGTATTTGGTATTGCACATCCTATATGCACACTACATTGGGCTTGGGTCAGCTCTGCCTAGATGATAAATTGTCCGACTATTTTTATTCCAACCCAAGCCTAAAAAATGCTTGGTTGGGCTGACGTCAATGGCTAACCCATCCAACCTGTACCGCTTGATGGACAGGTGCAATTATTTTGAAATTTTGCTTGAATGAGAGTTTTTTTTTTTTTGGGGGGGGGGGGTGGTTTGGGTAAGTAAGTGAGAATTTGGATTAATGGGATAATTTACAGCATCTTGGGGGCATACCCTTGTTTTCTATACATCCTATATAGCATTTACAAAAATGGGATCTCCTAATGATTACAAAAGATAATATTTTCATCAGTGGGCTCTATAGTACGCATTTGGGAAGCTTTTAATCTAACTACTTT
This sequence comes from Vitellaria paradoxa, assembly GCA_019916065.1. NCBI lineage: Eukaryota > Viridiplantae > Streptophyta > Magnoliopsida > Ericales > Sapotaceae > Vitellaria > Vitellaria paradoxa. Next base: position 31,635,439 of record CM034243.1, read on the forward strand.
TTTAATCTCTCTGAGCAAGCTGGTTTGTGTAGAGGAAATCCCTTTAAAGGTTCTTGCATTTCTTTCCTGCCAAATATGGTATACCAAGGCCGACCAATCAACTTTACTCATGGTGTTGATGAAGCATCTCTTGCTAAACTTGCCAACTGCCCATTCCACTTCTTCATTCCAAGCTTGGTTGCCGTTTGTGATGGAGCATAAATTGAGAGTGGCTTTTCTGAGTTCACTTGAGAAAGAGCAACGGAAGGAGAGATGATCAAGAGTTTCCACACAATTACCGCATAAGACACAAGTAGGATCCAATGAAATTTCCCAGCTCATAATCTTGTCTTTGCTATTTAGGTTCCCCTTGATTGCTAGCCATAAAATAAAACTGTGCCTTGGAATATGATTAGGAAACAGAGTAGTTTATACCATTTGACTTTAGGAGCATGATTCCGAATAGCTTCCCATGTGGCTCGGACATTGTAGGTTCCATCTTTAGATACATTCTATACTAGTTTGTCTTGATGAGGGGAATGAAGATAATCTGGAGGATTCTCATTGATGATTTCTCTAAGTTCCCAGGTGGTAGGATACGGCCAACTCCATTGTCCATTCACAATCACCTTTGAGACCTTGGTATCTTTTGGAATTCCAGCATCATATGCAACTCTGGCAGTGTATCTCGGAATTAGAGGCCCATTTGGATGCCAATTAGAGAACCATAGACAGATTGATTCACCATTTCCAACTTTATACTTGGGATTTGGTGTGCAGTGTCTCGAAGCTTTAAGATCTTTTGCCAAGTCCATGAGCAATCTCAAGGAATTTTAACCTCCCAAAAGCATTTACCCTTTAAAAGGTTTGAGTGGCACCATTCTACCCAAAGTAAGTGCTTTTTAGGGGCATATAGCCCATATATGTCTTAGTATTGAAGCATTGTTCCATTCACTAAGATTGCGGATGCCAAGGCAGCCCTCTTTTGCAGGGAGACATACTTCATTCCAAGCCACTTTACTGCCCCATTTCTTTAGATCTGTGCCAATCCAGAGAAACTTTCTAAGAATTTGTTCTATAGCAACAATCACCTTCTCAGGGAATATGAAATGCATTCCCCAATAAATTTGAATGCTAAGGATTATAAATCTGACAAGAACAAGCCTCCCGGCATAGGATAGACATTTGGAAGACCAGCTTTGAACTCTTCTTAAAATCTTATCAATTAGTTCTTTGCAGTCATCATATTTAAGCTTTGAGGTAATCAAAGGAACCCCAAGATATCTTGTTGAAAGCTCTCCCAATTGGAAGCCAAGTAGAGAGCAAAGATATTGCTTTTTTTGGGAATTACTTTACTCTTGGTCCTATTTGGCTGCAAACCCGTGTAGTTGTGAAATTCCATCAGAGCTTTCCGAATAAGAAGAAAGGATGATTCATTTGGATAGCTCAATATGAATAAATCATCAGCAAAGCAAATATGGCTAATTTGAGGCTGAGAGCATTTAGGATGGAAAGTAAAGTCACCTTCTTGATTTGGCCTGTTGAAGAGTCTCGACAAGAATTCCATTGCTAGGAGGAAAAGATAGGGAGATAGTGGGTCACCTTGCCTGAGACCTCTTGCTCTTGGGAAGAAACCCTCTAATGCACCATTTAGAGAGGAAGAGAAATAAGGAGATGTGATGCATGCTTCAATCCAGCCAATGAACCTAGCTGGGATGTTTATAACCTTTAGAATATCCAGGATAAGATTCCATGAGATAGAGTGAAATGCTTTCATGAGATCAATTTTACGAGCATTCCTTGGAGAAAGGTTTTGCCTGTGATTGTTTCTCAGTAATTCTTGCATCAACAGAATTTGATCAGATATGGATCTTGCTTTAACAAAAGCTGCCTGTTGAGAGCCAGTGATGTTGGGCATAATCCTTTTATATTCTATTGGCAAGGATTTTAGAAATACATTTATATATAGTAGAGCAACAAGAGATAGGGCGATAGTTTGTAACCATACTTGGGTTGGGGACTTCGGGGATCAAAGCTATGATGGTAGAATTAATTTCTTTTAATAGCTTGCCCGTGACAAAGAATGATTTGATGGCCTTTGTGAAGTCATCTCCGGCAATGTTCCATGCCTTTTTGAGGGAAAAAGAAGTGAAACCATCTGGTTCAAGGGCCTTTTGGCTTGGTAAGGAGAAAAGAGTTGCTTTGATCTCTTCATCAGACACATCATTAGCAAGGAAGGAAGACATTTCAATAGGTAAAAGTTGCTGCATGATCTCCTTGATTTGGTGATAGGCATCTTGCGGGTAATTGAAAGCAGATCCCAATAAAGTCTTGAAATGAGCAATGAAAGTAAAGCTTAACTTGATCATGGTCATCATACCTATTACCCCGGGCATCCATGATAGATAATATTTTATTCCTGGAGCAATGTGTTTTGACCTTTCTGTGGAAATATGAAGTGTTTTGGTCCCCAATCTTTATTAGATTATCTCTAGTTTTTTGCTTATAGAAAGACTCCTCTGCCATAGCCAATTGAACATAGGCATCAAAAGCTCCTTTTTCCTTTTTGAGCATGATCTCCTTGATTTGGTGATAGGCATCTTGTGGGTAATTGAAAGAAGAGCCCAATAAAGTCTTGAAATGATCAATGAAAGTAAAGCTTAACTTGATCATGGTCATCATACCTATTACCCTGGGCATCCATGATAGATAATATTTTATTCCTGGTGCAATGAGTTTTGACCTTTCTGTGGAAATATGAAGTGTTTTGGTCCCCAATCTTTATTAGATTATCTCTAGCTTTTTGCTTATAGAAAGACTCCTCTGCCATAGCCAATTGAACTTAGGCATCAAAAGCTCCTTTTTCCTTTTTGAGCATGATCTCCTTGATTTAGTGATAGGCATCTTGTGGGTAATTGAAAGAAGAGCCCAATAAAGTCTTGAAATGATCAATGAAAGTAAAGCTTAACTTGATCATGGTCATCATACCTATTACCCCGGGCATCCATGCTAGATAATATTTTATTCCTGGAGCAATGAGTTTTGACCTTTCTGTGGAAATATGAAGTGTTTTGGTCCCCAATCTTTATTAGATTATCTCTAGCTTTTTGCTTATAGAAAGACTCCTCTGCCATAGCCAATTGAACATAGGCATCAAAAGCTCCTTTTTCCTTTTTGAGCAAGGCTTGGTCCATGGAATTAGCTTGTATCTCTTTTTGAATTTCATCTAGGTAGGCTTTAGCTTCAGCAACTTTACTAGAAAGATTACCATAGTGCTTGGCATTAAAGGCTTTGAGAGCCATCTTGAGAGCTTTAAGATCTGAGCAAAGTCTAAACATGGGGGTGCCTTCAATGCGCTTGGACCAAACCTGTTCAACAGTGTTAAGAAATTCCTTGTGATTCACACAGAAATTGAAGAATTTAAATGGTTTCCTCCCTTGCTTGATGCTTGGTCTTATGGAAATGATGGCTGGGCTGTGGTCTGAAATACCAGCTGTGGAGAAGAAAGCTTCTGAGTTTGGAAAGTTACTAAGCCAATTTTCATTAACCAAGGCTCTGTCAAGTTGCTATGAATTCTATTGCCCTCCCCTTGTTTGTTGCTCCAAGTAAACAAGCAGCCCGAGTAACTGAGATCTATAACTTCTAAGTTTTCCAAGCAGTTGTTGAAGTCTTGGACAGCTGGTTTGTCTATGCCATTGCCTCCTTGCCTTTCACTATCTGAACTAACCACATTAAAATCCCCCAAAATGATCCATGGTGCAGAATTACCAAGAAAGGCATGATCACCCAGAAGCTCACTCCAAAGCATCTCCCTCTCATTTTTATCATTTGATGCATACACAAAAGTGACAAAAAAGCCCACTGATATTGTATGGTAAGTAACATGACAGAATATGGCTTGCTTAGTGGTGGAAATAATCCTTATATTAACACAAGATGGATCCCACAAAAGCAATATTCTAGCTGCTATATTTTCAGAATAATTACCAAAGAATTGGCAACAAGCATTTATAGATTTAGAGGTATTAGCAATATTATGAATTCTAACCTTGGTTTCTAATAGGCCAGTAAAACCAAGGGAATTACATTGGAAAAACTTTTTAACTTCAGCTTGTTTTAAGGGGTTATTTAAGCCCCTAATATTCCATGAGGCAAAGTTCATTCAGGAGAGTGGGGCAGCTTATTAGGCTTGGCCGGGACAGCCTTATGCTTGGGGGAGTTAGAAGAGTGGGACTTGCCTTTTTTCTTCTTCTGACCTTTGCAAGTTGCAGCCTCTGGAGAGTCAAAGCCAGAATCAGTTGATGAGGATTGGTTACTTGAAAAACCTGTGGACTTATCCTTCTCAGGATTGTTAACTTGATGAAGGGTGGTTGGGGCCATAAGGGAACATTGCTGGCTATTCTTGATGCGGAACAACAATTGAAAGTAAAGAAAGAATATAGAGAAAGCAAGAGAAAGAAGAAAGTAGAGAAGAAGAGAAGAAGAATTAGAAGAAAAGAGGGGAAAGAAAAACACAGCCACCGATATTATTCAATCAATCATTCAATCAATTTCTGTTAACCCTAATTAGGGTTTAAATAGAAAACATCATGGGCCTAACACAAAAGGCCTAAAATAAAATAAACCGATACTAAAATAGCCCAAAAACATATGGGTCCAAATAACCTCTAATAATATAAACTCATTATTAATAAAGGCCAAAACAAATGGGTCCAAATAATAAATAATAATAATAATAAGAAATAAATTTAAAAATTGATGTCCTCATCAACTCTCTCGGACTGATAAGAACTCGACTCCGTCGAGTTGAAAACTTGGCACTGTTATTATGTCGCATTTTCCACTTGACAAGACATCTTTGGAGTTGAAGGAAAATGAGATCCTCAACATCGAACACAGATAGACAACGCTGAAGAGGTGGAGGAATTGGAACCGGGATAAAAATATCTCCATAACCTGTAGACAATATTTGAGGCCCAAAGATGACTCCACAAGATAACAAGTTCTCCACATGCCAAATTATGACAAAACTCATATCACATGGCAAAGTGAAAAAAATTGCATTGGGACTAGGATCACAAAGGATATAGAATGGCCCAACATTTTCGGCATGCAAATTTTGGCAAGACGATATGAGGTAGTAAGTATGTAATGTATAAGTCATCATTAAGTTACATCGATTAAATTCTTTATTCTCATCAATAACATAAGTAGGAAATTTATAATAATTATTACTCAGCCCAATTTTTCAATTAATATCAGCATTATCAAAAAAGGGTGGAATATATGGTTGAGAGAAAATGACGAGGGAGGATGCAAATGAACTTGTCAAATTAGAATCTCTCAAAGAAGAATAAGTTGCTGGAAACTCAATGAGATCAATAGAATAGCGGTAAGAGATGCTACGCATAACTTGTAAGAGAAATTGTTCAATGTATACAAGAATGCCTCTGTTATACACTAGAAGTGAGGAGGATTCATGCAACTGAGTAATCTCACGGAAGAACAACTTGGACGTAGACTCAAAGAACTCCCAATTGATGAAGTCACTAAGTAAAACTCTTAAGATGCTTAAATAATATCCTCTGAAAAAATAACCATCACCAATGATAAAGTCTATGTAATCTTGACGATCATTATTCATGATGTCCTCAAATAAATCAACAAAATCAAGGTAAGATGACGGTGGAACCAATTCAACTACTTTAGACACATTTTGAGGATTTGGTGACTCAATATGATCAAGTGTCAAAAGAGGAGAATTAATAAGAGAATCAGAAGTATCAACAGAAACAATAGGGGTGCCAGGTTTAGGAGATGGACGTTGTAACTCAATAGTTTGTATAGGGCACTTTGACTCTGACATAGACTCATAAGACTCAAACTTATAATATTTTTCAATTTCTAAAGTTTTGGAATAAGTTTCATTTAATGTCTTATGAGTGTATCGCTGAACTACCTCACGAATGCAAGGCCTTAGCCCAAGAACAAATCTACTGATGGCAGAAGGCTCATTTTAAAAGTTAGACCACTTCCTAAGAGTTTTAAATTGATCAAAATAGTCATCAACAGAAGAATCCTCCTGTTTAAGACGCATTAATTGAGACCATGCCTTATCTATAAAACTTTTAAGAACAAATTGATCACTCAAAATTTGTTTCATCAAAGCCCATTGAGTAACATGTCTATGGTATAACTCAACTGTTTGCCAATACTCTCTAGCATAATTGGTCAATCTTGTTTTGGCCAGACGAATACATTGGTCATCAGACAGGTCGTGATAGTTAAAAATGTATTCGATATCATCTACCCAGTCAAGAAACTCAGGAGGATCGATAGTGCCACTAAAATAAGGAGGATCTTTGACGTAAGTTTGATGAATAGAATGAAGTCCTACTTTATTATTCCAATATAATTGGTTTTCGAAATTCATGGCAAAAGGGCAGAAGTAATTTTTTTTTTTTAATGCTGATATTAAAGAAAATTGAAAAAGAAAGTAATAAAAATATAAAATCCTAATATGCTTAAAATAGGAATAACAAATCTAATAAATGAAACTCAACAAATAATTTAGGCAAGCAATGGGTGAGTGATTTTTTTTTTTTTTTTAAGATGGGCAACAATTAACTAAATTCAAAAGGGAAATAGGAAGTAGGATAAATGAAACAAATAGGCAAGGTTCAAGTTCAAATTTATGCAATTCATGCTGCCATATGATATAAGCATTTATCATAATTAACAATGAGAGAATTGTATCTAATCCAAACCTTTGCTTCAAACTATATAAAGTGTTCACTTTTGAAACATCCGAATAAGTAGTCGGCTGTCTTGTTGCTTAAAATTTGCCAAAATAGATTGATAGAGTATTCTGGAAATCATCGAAAGTCGCCGGAAAAGCTGCCGGAGGTCGTTGGAGGTCACCGGCGTCACCTGGGAGTTCACTAGAGGCAGGTGGGGTTGCTGGACTTCACCGAAGGTCGCCGGAAAAGTCGCCGGAGGTTGTTGGGGTCACCGGTGAGTTTGCCGGAGGTAGGTGATTCCGGTGGTGTAGGTCGCCGAAGCTGGGTGTAGCCGGAAATACACGAAAGTGTATACGAAGGTCTTGAGGGTGACGACGCATATGCGTATGGCAGCGGCAACGGCTAGGGTTTTTTTTTTCTCACGGCTGAAAACGGTGATTTGATATTTTTCTTTTGCACCAGGGATTCGCTCTGATACCAAGTTGATACGGAACAACAATTGAAAGTAAAGAAAGAATAGATTGAAAGCAAGAGAAAGAAGAAAATAGAGAAGAAGAGAAGAAGAGTTAGAAGAAAAGAGGGGAAAGAAAAACACAGCCACCAATATTATTAAATCAATCAATCAAAATCAATCCTCTTCTGTTAACCCTAATTAGGGTTTAAATAGAAAACATCATGGGCCAAACAAAATAAAATAAACCGATACTAAAATAGCCCAAAAACAAATGGGTCTAAATAACCTCTAATAATATAAACTCATTATCAATAAAGCCCAAAACAAATGGGCCCAAATAATAAATAAAATAATAATAATAATAAAAGAAATAAAAATCTAGATGATGTCCTCATCAATTCTCCTTAGTTTCATCAGTGTTTTCATGATTCTGAATTGGGGAATCTGCTGTTTCAGCTTGTAAGGTTGTGTCACCACTAGCTGCCATTGAAAATTCATCTTCAACCTTGGAAATGCCATTGTCACCACTAGCGTCCAGCTGCTGTTCAGATTCTGCTTCAATCTTATGCTCTATTTAGTCCAAAACTTGTTAGTTGTTATCAAGGCTTGAGGATCAGAGTTTGGTTGCATCTGTGTATGAGGGTGAGGATCAGGTTTGGGAGTAGCTTCCAGGTTGGTTTTGGGCCTCCATTCTTGCCTCACAATTCTTGGACATTTGTTGGTGCCATGGGATAGGCTCTTGCAATGCTTGCAGACCTTTGGAACCCATTCATATTCAATCGGCTGGAAGAATGAATTACCTTCAAAATCCTGAATTTCAATATCTTGTGGTAAATCAGCCTCTGCTGAAATTTCCACACAAACTCTTGCAAAGGATAGGCGTTGTTTAGTGGCAGTCATACGATCTGAGAATAAAGGCTTGCCTATAGAACTTGCCATTTTGCTGAGAGCCTTTGCAGACCACAAATGCAATTTGAGGTTTGGGAAATGTATCCAAATGGGAATAGACTTCAGCTCCTCATCTTCATAAGAACAGCTTGGAGACCAAGGCTTGAGGATAAGTTGTTTATCATAATAGCTCCATGGGCCGAGTTCAATGACTTTCAATTTAGTTTCTTCATCTTGGAAATTGAAGATGAACATGCCACTCCTTAGGATAAACAAATCAACTTGGCCAAAGGCCTTCCATCTGCGTTCCACATACTGTTTCATCAATTTAAATGGTGGCTTGGCCCCAATTACATAGCCAGTTAAGGCATTGTTCCATCTGTCAAGCTATTCTTGAACCTCATCAATGGTAATGGAAATGTTCGGAGTAGAGCCTTCCTTTGATTCCATTCCAGGGATGAACTCGAGCTGGAGGCCATTTGTTTTAATTCTATTAACATTGAAGAGGTTGGCCCACGAAACACCTGCTGACTGAGCTATTGGGCTTGATGGCAGTTGAATATTTTCTTTTTGAGTTGGGCTTAGCTGGTCCATCAAATAATTTGTTTCAATAGATGGGCTTGAAGGTGAATGAGCTTGTATGGACCAGGTCAAGGGAGGGAATTTAGATTCTAGAAGTTCAGAGGGAATGGGCGCCTGGGTTTGGATTTTAAAATAGGGAGGCGGGAGGATTTTGTCTTTGGATTGGTCTTTACACAATGGTAGTTGGGTTAGTTCATTGGTTTTCAGTTTGGGTGCAGGTGGTAGTTGTGTATCAGGTTGTATAGGCTTGTCATTGTCTTGTGGAGGGGGGTTATTATCTGGCAGCAAGGTATTGTCCAGGTAAAGGGGTAGGTGATATTGTGGTGGAGGACTAGGAATTTTATCATGGACCTCCAACAATGGTTGGGTGGTTGCAATCGAATGGAAAGTCAATGGCAAATTATCAGCAGGGTTGAGGGATGGATTTCCGTTAAATAGCGTACCCTTTTTGCCCAGGGAAGTATCCTTGAAGGCAGCAAGGTCTTGGCCTGGTCTAGCCAATTTGTGCAGTAGAGCTGTTTGTGAACCATCCGCTTGAGTATCTTCCATTGCACCAATTCTGCTTCCTGGAAAGGCACCGCAAGAAGCTTGATTTCTCATCAACTGGATTTCAGCCTTCAATTGTTCAAAGCTTCGACTTGAGGTATGAGCTGAAACTTTGCTCGGTGATGAAGGAAGAGACTTGGTTTTCGAGTGAGAAACCTGTGTACACTGTGAAATGGGAGGAACAGTGACTGGAATAGAGTTGGATGAAGCTTTCAAGGAGGTCTCATCCAGCTCTATACCAGCCTTCGTAGGAAAGGGAAGGCTCATGCCATTCATACAAGACTTCCTGTCCTCCGAGGCATTGTTCGAACCTGCAGTTATAATTGAAGTAGCAGTAGCGGGATTGCTTGAAAGAGAAGAGGAAGGAGGATTAGAAATTGGCAAGAGAGCAGAAGCTAGTGCTTGTGGAGATTGATCAGCCATAGAAGTTAGAGAATGAAAGTAGTGAGAGAGGCTCTCATTTTCCCTGTTAAGCGCATTTGCTTCAATGAGTGTTTTTCCAGATGAGTCAAAGCCATGTAGTTTTCTGCCTGACAAAAATTGGATACACTAAACCATCGAATTAATGGTTGTAGTTACGTGTCCCTTTTACTCTGTCCCCATCCAAATGTTTGTTCTCTATGGAGGTATGCCAAAATCAAACACATTTTAGTTATTGGCTAGCGATTTAGTTAAAACTGGAATCCTATATTTGATAGTTTGGTTTGATGACATATTTGGTGCCTCTTGTGTGTTACAATAATCGTAGAATGCCTAACGCCCTCTATGTTCAGTCTATTTTCTTTTTCCTCTGTGCCACGTTTGATATAATCTCAAAACTGCTGTCATTTTAAAGCAAATATGTAGGCCCCTTTCTTTGAGGGTAATAAGTAAGCACTTGGTTCTTTTCTCTTACTGCTACCATGAGCACTTTTCCATTTAGATTGGTCAATAAAACCAAGTGGAAATGCCATTACACAGCGCTAAGACATCTTCTAGGTGTGGGATCCCCTTGATTGCCTTGTTTAGAAGTTACCGATATTGAACCAGCCTCTTATTTTGACCCAACACTGAGGTTTTTCATTTTTTTTTTTTTAAATTGTTGAAGATAAAGGGGAGTTTCACATGTAGCTTTCATTTGTAGAAGGGTTAATTTTTAACTTTTTATTAGATGATTTTAACCCTTTTTGTGCAGCAGATAATTGTTATTGAAGGATTTTTGAGTTGTCGTTGGTTTGTTATACTTGTAATTTGTCATTGGAGGTTACCCACCATGTAGGTGATGCGCTTTAAAATTGTACTGGATGGTCACTAAATGTTGAGCATTATTGCTTTTGCAGGAAATGTGAATTTGATGATATATCGGAACCGGTGCGGTCATTGAATTCCCAATTGCAGGCTAGAATTGCATTAGCTACTTATTTACGAGCCCTAGTTTGTGTATATTTTAATGAATTTTCATTTCTATTTCTGAGTCCTGTGCCCTCTCCTTCCTATTGTGGAGTTTGGTTGGAAGCAAATTTGTTATGAGCTTCTAGTGTTTGGCATGTTAGATGATGATTAGTGACTTGGTTTCTGGTCGAAGTATACTTTCTATTTTCACTGCTTATGGCATGACCATATTGTGGATAAGTTGAAGCATGGTTATAACTCTTAAATCTGTTCTTGACAATATAGAATCGAATGGCAGGAAAAAAATCATATTTTGAGAACCGAGCTGGGGGGGGGGGGGGCGGGGCTATTTGCTATTGGAAGCATGCTCAAACCGACAGAAGTTGGTATATTCCCATCTTACTGAAGTCTGTTCCTTATCTGAGTTTTTAGTTTTCAATTATTAAAACCCAGTTGTGTTATTATATATATATATATATTTGGGAGAATATAAGAAATAATTGATATATTTGCGTATGATTGAGTGGAGAAGAAATTTTAACTTCATTGTAAAATATGTGGAAAGAGGGGGGCATCAGGTTGGGGATGCTGGGACTCTTTAGGTTATAGTTTTACTTTCGGGTTTAGATCTCTCTCTCTCTCTCTAAAGAAGGTTTGGTAGGGGATCAATGATAGATTTATAGGAGGCAAGTTAATCAGCTAAATTGCTTTTTTTATTTTTTATTTTATTTTTCATTGGGTAGGATTGGCAAGGATTTAGTAAGTTAATTTTTTTTCCTCCCTATGTCTTAGGTTCGATATGGTAATGTGGTAGAATTGATTTGGCTGGTTTATTTCAAGATTGTTCAGTTCAGGTCATTGATATTGATGTGCTTAGTTCATCTTTTATTAAATTCTTCTTTTCGTAAGTCTATTTTGTGTGGCTTCATTCTACTCTTGGGAGGGGGGGGGGGGGTATAGGGTAGAATGGGTAATTTTTTAAGGTATGATTGGTCTTTTCCGGTGCTAGGTTTATTGTTGTGCAATTTATTGTAAATATATATGATTCACTCAATGGTGAGTATATAACAAATACATTTAAGTCGAATTGACAGTAGGTGTGCTCTCCACATTGAGGGCTGAGGTTTTGAGTTTTGCAACAGGCGTGGATGAGGGGCCTGGTCGTGTGTGTCTTGATTTATTTTATCCGCAAAGCTCGACAGGGTTTCGGGTCATCCAAAAAAAAAAAAAGTTATATTCAAGTCTAATGATATTTATTTTGGTTATTTGATTCTGTCACGATGGTTCATTTTGCGTTCTACAAAAGGGGAAAAAAAAAAGATTAATAATTATGCTCACTAAGTTTATAAATTATCAACTAAAAAATGTAATAAAAATTATACACTTTAAATATTTTATTTATGAAAATCTAAATAATCATTAAAATAGAAATTTAAATATGAGATAGAAAAAACAATTATTGAAGGATGAGGGATTTTTTTTTTTTTGGTAACTCGGAACTTTCAGTGGTTTATTGCAATTCTTAATGAATTACATAGTCAATGGGTAAGATGGAGAGATATATGTTATTTTTTATGCGGATTTCACTTAAATCAGGAATCAAATCAGTGTAATTTTTGTGAAGAGTATATTCACGAGTCATTCGGGTTAGCCTAAGGGGTTTCATGGGTAATTAGATGCATATATATATATATTTTTTTGGATCAATTGAAGATTAATAATATCAAATCGAGGTAGATATCTATTGATTAATAATAGATATTTATTAAAATAATATTGAAATAAATTTTGATAAAATTAGTTAAAATTTTTTACCCATTTTGTGTCAAAATAAAAACAAATTTAAAGCAATTTGATAGACAGTTACTTTTTCAAGAATATGTTTTATACAATTACATATGAGTTTTTAATTTACGTGAGACATAAATCGAAATTAATTTTACACTTTAATTTAAATTACAAAAAAAAAATCAAGTATAATTTTTAAATTAGAGGTGAGTTAATTTTGTGTCAAATCCCAATGAGTTAAAATGTAATAATTTTTAATTGCAAAAGTTTAGAATTTTGTAGTAATTAATATTTTTGATAAAAATAATTTACTAGGAGTAAAGATTTTCTTATCGGAAAAACAAGGGCCAAATTTAAGTTATTCCTTCTTATTGGAATATCTAGGTTTAATTTTTAAGAACCTTGAATAGTAACAAGACTCTTTTTCGGTCGTTAGCTTTAGAGTCTAAGTAGAAATAGTATTTAATATATTAATAAATTTATATTATATTTATAAAAAATAAAAAAAATTTTACTAAATAATTGATTTTATTTAACTAATAATATTGTTAGTGTTTCATTATATAGTAGCATAGGAGATTCATGTTAAAAAAAATGATATGATATTGGGCTTCTCTATTAAATTCATATTTATTCTTTCAAAGCATTTAAAAATATATATAATTAACTTTTCATTTTTCAATTTTTGTGCTATAAGATTTAGTTTAATTTGGAGAGAAGAGAAATAAACAAAAAGGGAAAACAATAATGAGAGAGATTGAGAAAAATTGTAAAAACAATAAAAAAAAATTATATGTTTTCTTTTGTTTGATTTTTTTTTTTTTGAGAAAGAGAAGTGAGAAAAAAATATTTTTTTTTTATTTTTTTTTTGTGTAGGAAGAAGGTGAGAAAAGATATACGAATTAATATCAATATTTTCGGGAAATTACTTAATTTAATCCTAAACCATGAGTAACACAAGAATGTCGTAAATATATAAAAAAAAAAGAAAAATAATACTAGCCCATATAATCAATATATATAAAATAAAAAGTAAAAAGTACGAAAAAATTTATGTGATTCAATTTCTAACTTACAATATAGGCAAATATTAATAAATGATAATTTTTTTAAAGCAAAAATTACGAGAGTGACGCAAATTTTTTCTCTATTGATTCTTCTATATATATTTATTATAAAAAAAATCAAGTTATTTATTTAAGTTTAACTATTATATTCAGTTATACAAGATAAATATGTCGGGCTAAATTTTATTCAAAAAAATAGTAATTATAATTACGAGTTTCCGTCTTTGTAAAAAAAATTAAATAGATGAGAAGTTATTAAACAGAGTATACATTGCAAACAATGTGGATATATATATATATACACACACACATACATTATTTTGATTTCATGATTTTTTTATGCAAACTCATTTGGGGCACTAGAAGACATTAAAATTTCCCAAGTCTTCTAAAGTGGAAGCGGAGTTCACAGTTATGTCCTTCCGATTCCAATCCCCACAATTCTTGCGATGGCGTCTTAAAATTTTAATAGTATTTTAGTAATCGAACAAACAAAACCCAATGTTAATGTTTCGGATCCCAGGTGAGGGATTCGATCTCACGTAAAAAAAAGATGAATAGTGAATATGGAATTTGTTCAGAATTTTGTATTCTTTAAGGTGGGGATATACAGTATCATATAAGACATGGTATTGGATATGTATGGTTGGATTAATTTTCAACCCAGATAAATGTTTAAAATTATTTCTTATCACATCCTATCATATTATGACACTGTTTGGCATCTCTAAAAAAAAAAAAAAAAAAAAAAAGCTCTAAAAACTTCTAAAAACTTTTATCACATCAATTTTTTTATTTTATTGCACGTATTACGAACTCACAATTTTTCTTACTTTATCTCATTTTTTCTCATTTTTTATCATTCCAAACACACACTATATCTTTTATCACATTTTGTATTCTATTAACCAAATACTCAAAAAAAAAAAAAAATCCATATAAAAAAAATTCCTTTGTTATATTGCTAATGCATATCTCCTTATTGGATTAATTTCTCATTAAAATTTAAATGTTTAAAATTATTTTTTGTCACATCTTTTATTAAATTATATTTTTTTATCACACTTCATGTTTCACTAATTAAACACAAAAAAAAAAATCTGTATTAAAAAAATTAAATTTTATATTTAATCTCAGACAATTTTAATATTATTACTTATCTCTTAACTGATGGCTAATAAAATTGTAGCTGATAAAATAGAAGAAAGCTAATAGTAAAGATACTGTCAGTTCGGTGATAATTTTGGTTTAATATGTTAAATTAAAATTTAATAATTTCAAAATATTCAAAAATTTTTAATTTAATTTAAAAAATTCACGAATGTATAAAAAAATTATCGGATTGTCGCCCAACTAATAACAAATTTTATGTCGGCCCAGATCCGAACTAATAGGCAGGCACACCGATTATCATTTTTCTAGGAAATTTAAAAATAATAATAAATAAATAAATAAATAAAAATCAATCAATCATAAAGGCATTGAGAGAGAGAGAATTGAGAGAGAGAGAGAGTGTGAGTGAGACTGGGAGTGAGAGTGTGTTTGGTTGTGTGTGCAAGAAGAAGATGCCGAGGGCCGGATTTGGGCAATCCCTCACGGGTCCGAAAGTTGATTTGATTGTGGATATGGGCAATCCCTTCCTCAATATCACCGTCGATGGCTTCTTGAAGATCGGCGCTGTAATTTTCACTTTCCCATTACCTTATTATCATCAAAACCCCCATGTTTCTTACCCTTTTTTTCAAGTTATTTTCTCTGTGATCTTTCCAGGTTGCAGCTGCCAAGACGGCAGTAGAGGAAGCATATGACGTCGTCAAAAGAGGTCTGTTCTTCCTATATCTATGTGTGTGTATACGTATATGCTTATGTGTTATTCATGTGTGAAGGACCTGAGATCTGACTTAATTAGGTGCTTAGGATGAGTTATATTTGATGAAGTACTTTTGGGTTTCTGTTGATATTTTTTTTCATATGTATTAAATTGATGCATAATGATTCCAATTTTGGCTTTCTGGAGAAATTATTTAAATTTGGCTTCCACCTTTTTTTCTTTTTTTTTTCTCTCTCTTAAGTGATATTATATTATTTGGTCTTCTTGATTCTTAGGTTGAGTTTGTGGGAAGAAAAAGCTAGCTACAAAAAGTTAGTTTTTTTTTTTTGTGGGGGGGGGGGGGGAGTTAGTTTTTTTTTTTTGTGTTAATTTGACATTTTTGCCCTGCATGGTTTAAAAGAAGTTTAAAATGTAAACGGCAAATTTGGTCATTTTAAAAAAAACCAAAAAGTTGAATAGTTAGAAAAACTGAGAAGTTGAAATGCTTTCTAAACGCACCCTTAGGCTCCATTTGGAGCTTTATAAAAGTCCATGAATCTCTTCAAATTTCTATAAAATTCAAAATTTTTTCTCACTGCATAAATTATAAAATTACGTGACTACAACTTCTACAAATTTATATTAACTTTCATAACTCCAAAACAGCCCCTTTTTTTGATGTAACATGCTTCTTGCAGGGAGTATTTCAGAGCGCAAGCTTGAGCATTCGGTAAGAGCTACCAGCCCATTTCAGCTATTTATTTTATTGGCATTATTATTACATATGGTGTGAATGTTTTGTATATGTGTTAGTGAGTTTCAGATGGTTAGAGTTGTGAACCTCAATTTAATTGTGTCTGGTGAAAAGGTCAATTTTGTAGCGTTAAACGAACTACGCACGGATCCAATCCTGAAGAAACCTGGTAACTGGTAGCAAGGACCAGTTAATTCTCTCCCCAGCCACAAATGGAGTACATACACATACACAAAAAGAGACAAAAAAAAGTGGGAAAAGCGGGAGCACTTCCAACTTCCAATAGCTACATTTCTTTTTGGTAACACGTCAAAAACTAATATCCAAATAAATGTATTATAAGATTAAAAGAATGTGAAGCCTAGTGCTATAATGGAACTGTTAAATTTAGGCCACTTCACATTGGATCAGTTAACTGTCTGGTGGAATGTTAGGATACTAAATCTTGTAGCCAGAGATATATATATATATATTAACTGGTGAATGTGCATGAAAGCATAAGGGAATTGTTTTGACAAATGATCACATGGACGTGCATTTGAGATTTTACCCAATACGAGTATAATGTTCAACCTTGAGAAACTGATATGTGATACGTCTATTATTTTTGTTCTTTTAATGATGGTTCAAGGTTGATTTAGCGTCAATTTCTGGTAGAATAAATGAAAACTTGTATAGAGTTTTGGCCATGATTATTCATTTTGAATGGTAACTAGAGGATTTTCTTTCTAGCAGGGTCTGATTTGTAACGGGAAATAGGTGTGGCTACATTGGTCAGAAACATCTAATTTTTTGGTTAAAAGTCCTAAAAAATGTGTTTGCATGACTGAAGGAAATGCCCTTATCGTTTTTGGATCCCAATTGAAAGGTCTTCCCAACAATTTTGGCCATTAATTCCGGCTATGAAAATGTGTATTTTTCAACTGGGTAGACATGTTTTACGGAATGCCGTATATAATTAAAATGTTTCTTTATGGTTTCTGGCATTATCCCTGCTTCATAAATTTCTGCCTGACTGTACATTTCAAACTCTTCCAGTATCTGAGATTGTATGTAATCAACTTAAAAAACTGCATTTTTTTCTGTATGTCTCCTGAAAGACTTCACTTCTATATGGAGGGTCTGCATACCTGAAGAGGCTGTTAATGGTGACCTGTATTTCTACTCAGCTGTGTATATCTAGGATTTCACAGCTCTGTGCTAGTGGTTGACATCTCTGTGATCTGATCATATGCACTATTACTGCTTTACTCAACAAAAATGTGCCAGAGTTTCAACCATATATAGGAAGGATAGTTCTCCTTGCCAACTAATATGTGCCATTCAATATATGCAACTCTTTGTTGGTTCCCATGTCATTCATTCCAATAATTTTTGAAATTCAATGGTACTACTTTTGGAGAGTTTTAGAGGTCCAGCAGTTTCTTCATTTCCAGTTGCAGCAATGTCATTGGTTACACAAGAATATTTCTGGCAATGATATAAGTAGCAAACTGTTGCTTATCCTACTAATCGACGTCTGCTGTTGCAGTTAAAGAAGATGTGCAAGGAAGGTGCCTACTGGGGTAAGTATCAGTTGCACATATTTGGAACTTCTAAAATATGATAGCTTATTTATAGGACATTGAGCAATCCTTCAGTGATTGCTGGTATGATTATCCAAAACATGAGGGCTTGCTTTGAGAAATCTGTTTATTGCATTGCCAGGAACTATAGCTGGAGTGTATGTGGGAATGGAGTACGGGGTGGAGAGGATACGTGGCACCAGGGACTGGGTACTCTTTGGCAGCTCGTTTCTGAATTATTTTAATACCACAATTGAACCTTTCTTCATTTCAAGCCAAAGCATTTTGCCAGAAGCTAGGCTCCTTAAATGTTCTAATTTTCTCCATTTTTTCATAATTATTCTTATAATTTAGACCATGTACATTATACAGAGAATCTATATAGTTGTCCAAATGATAGAAAGCGTCAGCCTGCTAGTGGATTCTCTTGGTTTTTGCACTAGATACCTCAAATTGGGTCCCGCCTTTGGAAGGGTTTGGGTTTGTTTTGAGTAGGCTAGCCCACTTTGAATTATGACCAAAACGAAGGAAGAAATTAGAGAACGGGTCTCCCAACTTCCCTAGATGCTGGCTGGATAAGTCATTGATCATTTATCTCGAATTATGCATAGATACAGACCCTTGCATAAAAATGTATACGGCCCGTTAAAAGGCAAAATGTCAGGGTTCAAACTTTCTAAGGACATATATGCTATTGTTATATATATGTGTATATATATTTTGTCCCTAAGGCCCATATGGCTCGTTTTCATCAGATGGTATGGCTGTATTATGGCATGAATGTGATAAAAAAGCGATGTCCTAGCCCAACTATTCTTTTCTGAGAACCAAAACTTCTTGATGTGAAAACCATCCTTTTGAATTCATTTTGTTTGTAATTTAATTTAGTAGTATTGGTCTTCCATCATCCTGAGTTTGAGCAAGGAATTCATAGGATTTTAACTTGTTCTCATAACTGTGGTTTTTTTTTTTTTTTTTTTTAAATAAATAAATTCCCCTCCGGTGCAGAAGAATGCAACACTTGGGGGTGCATTAACTGGGGCTCTGGTATCTGCGGCCAGCAACAACCATAGAGACAAGATAGTAATGGATGCCATCACAGGAGGTGCCATTGCTACTGCTGCTGAGTTCATCAACTATCTCACCTGAACCATGATGATGCTTAGTATTTCTCCCACTTTTGTGAGTCAAGTTTGTGCGAGTGCTTTCGGATGTTTCTTTCGTTGTTGTCCTTTGGAATTTGTAAGGGAGAATATTCCGTGACGTTGATCGAATAACTTCAAACCGTGAATGCCTTTCACTTCTAATTATATTATTTACCTTCCAAAGAATTACATGACGCCTCTATTTTCTATTTTGAAGTGTTTGCAGGGTGTATAACACAGCTTAACACTTACCAGTTGAATTGGTGATATCTCAGGCGCGGTGGGTTCCACTTCTTGCAGCTCTACATCTGCCTCCTTTCTGAATTAATTTTGCATTGGAGCAAGAACGTCTGGAAGTAAATAATGTTGCTGCGAGGAAATTTAATGCTTCAAATAGGTCAAGAATTTCACTTCCATCTGTTATTCAGAGAAGGAAAAAAAAAAAAAAGTTAAAGGAAATTGTTATTATTGGGATTGTCTCTAAATAAATAAAATTCTGGACCAGCTAAGGTAGAGTGCGTTTGGAGTGGCAAAAAGTAAGATAAAATAAGATAAAGTGAAATAAGTTAGAGGGTCTGTAATTCGTACAGTAAGATAAAAAGTGAATAATTTTTAAAATTTTTTAGTACTTTTCATCGTTTTTCAGAATTTTTAGTCACTCTAAACAGAGTCATAATAAGACTTTTGAATTCTTGTGTTGGATACTTTCAATAATTTGTATCTGGATATGAATTAATGTATTTGGATATAAAGAAATGTATCTAGATATGAACATGAATGTGTGATATGTAATTATTTAAATATATATTCTATAATATATGTTTTATGGTTATTTGAATAATAACTCACATATCTCAATAGCTCAGACAAAATGTATTTGGATGACTCACGGTGACGAATGTTATTACCTGCGATATAATAATAATTATTTAATTAGTTATTTTTTATTATGATTATTATTTAAATATAATTGTTTCGTATTTATCCAAAAGATACACTTATTTATCACGACTAATTATCTAATAAATGCTTTTAATAGTTACTCAATTGATATGACTATAACTTTCAAGAGATACAGTATTCATTCTATCAAACAGATATAACTCTTCCATATGTGGGAAACAATCATATAAATTAACACTGGTTTTTTGTTTTGCTGCAGAAAATAAGAGAACCTTTTCACTTACAATTTTGTTACAATATAAATATTGTTTTTGTCTTGATTTCACTTACAATCTGTTACAATACAAATACTGTTTTTGTCTTGATTTTAAGAGTGTAAAATGTAATCAAGAGTTTCATTTTATCTTAAAAGAGAATTCGCATGTAATACAAGGGAGGGGCATTTTGATACATGACTTAAAGTAAATCTTAAAACCCTAAGGTACTGACATCCTGTAGAGAGATACAAAGAAGCTCAGCTTCAGAAAGATCAACAAGGATGAAAACACGCCAATGTCATCCAAGAGTTGATTGCAAGCAAGAATGGATTATGTGACGTAGAACAATATCAATAACCATTCATCATCTACTATCAGAGGGAGTGAACTCTTCGATGGATCTCCGCACAGCTGTTCGTGGTGGGCTCCAAGCTGCAGGTGGAATCAATTTGCTTGATGGTTGATTATTTGTCAACTCAAGCATGACAGAGTTCTAGTCAATTGGAATTGGAGTTCGTGGTGGGCTTCAAGCTGCAGATGGAATCAATTTACTTGATGGTTGATTAATAGTCAACTCAAGCATGAGAGAGTTCTAGTCAATTGGAATTGGAGTTTGTAATCTACTTTCGGCAAACCCTTTCATCCAACTTATTATTAATAATATATTGATTTTGAATGGGTGGTCTTTTCAAACAGAGTTTTATTTTTATTTATTTATTTATCTATTTATTTTTGACCTAGATATGTTTGCAAGTTCTTCCTTCTTTTATATATATATACATTGAGTGTTTCTTTTGTTTGTTGATTGATAATCACAATAAACTTTTGTGTTCAGTTTGATTTAAAATTATTTTCGAGTGTAAGTCAAATTTAAACACATTTTCAAACGTAATAAGTTTTTTACACTTATTTCAAGCGTAATAAATTTTTTAAATTAAGTTTGAATAATTTATTAGACTAATTCAATTACAAATCTAATTTACAATAAGACAGCTAAAGTGAAAAACTCAGTTTGATTCTACCTAATAAGATAGAAGACGAGATAAAGCTCTCTCCCATTGCACTTCATCTCTATCCCTATATATAAAGCATGAAGCATCCAACTTTCGTCCCCATGATATGAACAGCACAATTCTCCTCTCAAAACGGAGCAACCAATTTCAATTGTACCCGAGAACACCAATTTCGGTTGGGTCTCTCCTCCAAAACTCCACCAATTTCAATTCTACCCTGCCATGCATTTTTTCTCCCCTCCGCTCGTTTTCTGACATCTCATTTGTTATAATATTTAATTATTTTATTTTAAAAATAAAAAATATAAAAACTAATTATTAATTAAAAGAATAAAAATATTAATATATAAATTAATAAAATAGTGAAAATAAACATTTTAACATCTAACATTTCAATTTCTTTGGGCATGTTTGGAGCACCGGAAAACATTAAAAAATTTTGAAAAATTTTATAATTCTCTACAAAATTTTTTTTATCTCAAATAATGTAAATCCCTATAAATTTACATATATCTATAAATTCTAACAAATTTTTACATATTCTAATAAAGTTTCTATAAATTTCAATAATATTTTTACAAATTTCAATAATATTTCCCCAAATTTCAAAAAAGTTCTCACAGGAAAATCAAAAAATTCTGTCGAAATCCAGTTGAATGGATATATTCTTCCTTATTTTTAGTGCTTTGTAATTTACACTCCAAACGCAAAAAAAAATCTAAACTACATTTTATCTCAATTTTTATAACACCAAATAGTGAAATATTAAGAATATTTTTACAATTCTAAACTTAATCAAGATGGGTTAAAAAATTCTATCCTAATTTTAATTTTTTCTAAAAGCTAAAATCCATTGAATTTTAGTTTTTTCTCCTCGTTATATCTCATTAAAGTAAAATTAGTTCTTTACTTTACTCATTCCATTATCTCTGTTAATTCATAAATACTGAATTTAATAAAGGCAACGCCTAATCAAATTTGAAATGTTAAAGACAATACTATTTCCAACTTAGTGCTATTTCTAACTCAGATTTTAGGCCGTTTGGAATTGTACAAAATTCCATAAATTTTCACAAATTTTTATAAAATTGAAATTTTCTTACTTACTTCACAATTTAAATATATTTTCAATGGTTCAAAAATAAATTTAAATTATGTTAATGCCATAACTTAACTTTTGTCCTTTTAAATGTCCATTATACCCCTTTTTTCTTTATTCTGTTATTTCCTCTACTTTTGGGGGTTCTTATGTAAATAAATTCTGACTGTAAGTTTTTATTTAAGC
Source organism: Vitellaria paradoxa (assembly GCA_019916065.1). NCBI lineage: Eukaryota > Viridiplantae > Streptophyta > Magnoliopsida > Ericales > Sapotaceae > Vitellaria > Vitellaria paradoxa. Next base: position 31,657,586 of record CM034243.1, read on the forward strand.
TGATTTTATCTTAGTTGTAAGGGTACAGTAGTTTGGCATAAATATATATATATATCACACTTTATTTTTTTCAAAATAATATTTTAATAAATTATATTTATTTATCTCACATTAAATTAGAGAAATAAAGGACTTTTTTAGGTAAAATTTTATTTATGATTTATGACTAGTATAAAAAAAGCTCAAATTCAACTATTTGAATTTATGACAACATTCATTTTTTTTCTTAATTGCTTAATTTATATATCTTTTAAATTAACAAAATTTAGATGGAATTTAATTAAATTATAAGAGATATTAATTCAGATTAATATACATAATTTCTTTTATTAAAAATTTAACTAAATTTTGTCTGCAAACTAACTCAAATAGTTTAAATTTGAATTTATTTTTAATAATGTTGTAATGATAATTTAATATGAGATCGTCATTAGTTTTAAAATTTATTAAATTGAAAGTGTAATAATTTAAATATAGATTTTTACTATAAAATATAATTTTTCCAATATATTTATGTTGCATTTATATTTATGAAATTTTAAATAATGAACTTAAAAACCTTTCATGCATATTAATGTAAACTAATATCTATAATAATCAATTAGAATTTATGTAAAATTTATTAATTTAAAAATATATAAATTAAATTTACAATTAAGTAACAAACAAAAAATAACATTATCATAAATGAATATTATTGTAATAAATGAGAAGAACAAGTTTAAAGAATAGTGTCAACATTGCGTGAGATGAAATTCACGAAAGTCAAACTTTTCTTTTTAATGAATAAGATTTACCTTTTTTTATCTGAATTTTAAAACTACCTCAACCCTCTTATTTGACCTGAGTCAACTTACCAAATGAATGTCTTATAATATAGTGTATACATATATATATATATATATATATATATATAAATAAGTACGTATAAAAAGAATAGTTTAATCTAAAAGACTCACTTATGCTATATGTTCATTAAAAAGTAATACATGTGAATGCAAATGAAATAATGTTAAATATAAGATAGATTACACTTAGACACTCTAAATATTTAGGTAATTATAGTTGGATTCCCTCATCATTTAAAAATTATAAACACTTCTTTTATTTTGAAAAGTTAATAACACTTAGATCATTTCCATTAATTTTAACTCTAACTCCTTTAAAAATTTATTAAAAAGATAAATTTACCCTCACAATGCTTGTTATCATGTCCCTCGTGACCAACTTGTTGCTCACTTCCACACCAATCTTCAATCGAAATGTCGGCGCGCACAGATTCTATCAGCGAGTTCCAATCGCAGTGAGACAAGAAAACACCCACGAAGGGTGGTTCAAGATCAGCAATTGCGGAGCCTGTCCACTCACGATTAACCCTCAATCTTTCGTTTTTTCCTCAAACCCATCCGACAACCAATCTCCACCGTCGTTCTTATGCCGATTTGACTCAACTAGCTTCATCAAAATACTCTCAAACGAGTCCATTCTTTGGAAGAGATACAATGCCAGAGACAAAAATCTGATGCTCCCGGAGGTCTGGTTCAACCAGTTCCGAGTTGGGTTACAGTTCTTCATCCTCACGCGGTGGCACACGGTGTTTGGTGTTCTGGGAACGCTAATTGTGGAGGAAGTTCCAGCTACCATGTGTTTGGATCAAGTCGGGTCAATTGGATTAATAGCGTTGACGGACACCCTCATACATATCGACTGTATGGGGTGTCACTAAAGTTGATTTTCACTCTCTGGCAATCGAATTTCACGCATCCTTACTTGTTTGTGTTGGTTTTTATAGCATAGGATTAAAAAAAATATCTCGATTAGAAGTTTAAACTCTTTAAAATTTTTAGATGCACAGCAAAAACTCCTTTTTTTTAGCGATTCAGTCTTCCAAATTATTCTCAACTCTCTCTCTCTAGATGGATGTGAGTGGTCACATTTTCAGATCACCTGACTTATCTATATATAAAAGATATATATATATATATATATAGATACAGAATTTGTATCAGAAAATATCTCTAACTCTAGAGATTATCTCTTATCCACTCTCATATATATCTTATCTATATTATCTCTTATTCACTCTCACATATATCTTATCTATATATTATCCTAACGTATAATATATATTTAGAAGATATGGTATCTTGAGAGAATCTCTCATTCTAAGAGTGTATTTCTCAACCATATCATTTTATCTAAATATACGTTAGTTATCTATAATTTATTTTACAAATAAATTATAAATAATAAGCCAACTGGACCTGTCCCATTAAGATAAAATTGAGCTAGCTTGGGGACTGAAGGCCTATGGATTCCTAACTCCAATTTAAAAGATTTTGAGTTTTGTCATCTCATGACAACCCATTATCTTTTAAATTAACCCAAGGCTATTCCACTAAAAGTCTTGGGCTGCACTCTAGTAGTATATATTAAAATTCATTTATTAAAACAACTTTTAGTAAAATGAATTTTGGTCTCAGACCAATAATATCCACTTAATTAACCCTCAATTATAAGCTCGTAATTAAATTAAGCTAAATGTCGAGCTCCTTAAATTACATATTTAACCCTAAATATCTATTTATCTAAACTTTGATCATTCTCAATATTTCTATATTTGTAAATAATTTACAAATAAATATTGTTATTCAATAAACAATTTATTGAATAAAATGCGGCCACAGATTTAATGATTAAAATGATAAATAGCTTAGGTGAGCATATCTAAATAGATTCCATCTTGTAAGTACATGTTCCTACGATTCATGAAATTAAATCTCTAAGTTATCAAGGTTTGACTGCTTATAAGATCTCGCTCTGTGATAACTCAAATAGATTTAATTCATGAATGCGAGTCCATTATAAACTCAGAATTAAGGTTTATTAAGTTTATTAAAGCTTACGTAATAAAAAAAAATAAAAAAAAAGCTTACGTAAATTATGATCAAAGACATTTATTAACAAATTATAATTTATAACAATTCTTTTAATATATATATCACATATACATACTAACTTTCCTACTCGAAGTCACTCCTTTAGTGATCAAGATAAATTACCTAATTAAAAAGTAGAAAAGTTACAACTTTAACATAATGAAATGTCCGTTTCATTAATAGCTGTAAATTTACTTTTATTTATAAAACTTGTTATTTAAATCTTTCTGTATTAGCATCTTATACCCAATACTTAAATAATATAGTTTATAAATAAGAGACAATAATGTATGCTTAAATAAATAAATGTTTTATTATATCTAGAAAAATAAATTAAAATAAAATATCATTACATAAAACATGCTTTAAAAGGCATCTGAGAAATATAAATCTAACAGTTTGCTAGGAATTTTTCGCCTGATTGTTTGAATCCGTTGGTGAACATCTCCGATTCTGTCATTTTCTAAGACTAAGAGTTTGCATCTGGTGAGTATTTTATACATTTTTCTTGATGTTTATTATTTACTGCTTTTGATATGATTTAAGCTTTAGTGTGTTTTAAGGTGGGTTGACTTCTTTTTTTTTAGAGTTTTATTTGGAAGTTGGCTTCTAAATTAAAATTTTTTGAGTTGGGAATGAATTTCTATAATTGATTAATTGGATCAAATTGACAATATTTTTAGAAAAATTAATCTATTATTTCCTCAGTGCAGATTGGTTTGATTTTTAGCCCCTTGTGGTTTTGTGTTGTCTTTACAGTATCTTAGACTTATGAGTACAGCATATACATTCTACTATTTACCCCTAAAGGTTAGAAAATGTGTAAAATCAAGTGAAAAAAAAGAGCAAAAAGATATGATCTTTTTGAGTCCTTGTCCTTTAAGGCGCAAGTGGTTCCAAAGTTGACGTAGATCACCAGTTTGGGTTTCCTGGAATCGAGCCAGTGCAGGCAGTCATTCTCTTCGATGGCTGCCACTGATTTGGGTTTCTTGATGAGCGGAAGTGTGGAGGCATAGGTGCGGCAGGAGGCCACCACGCGATGAGCGGCGTCGACAGCAGGTCTGGTAGATCTGAATTGCACTAAAGCAGCTCCGACCCGATTGTATTGAAGTAGCAGTAGCATCCAATTCAAAATCCTTCAAACAAGCTGTACACACAAATTTCGTGTTTGGAAAATAAATACAGAAATTGTAATAACAAATTGAATTTTTATTAATTTGAAGAAAATTGATTATAATCTCCGAAACTTTCAATCAAAGAACTAATCCTTTGATTTTTCTCTTCGAAAAGTTGATGTGAGGGCTTGTAGTTTGATCTCGAATCAACACGTGTATCTTCTTGTTGCTTGAGAGTCTGTGGGGCTTTGGCAGCTTGATCCAGCAGAGTCTCCTTGAATGCAAAAGAATGTCTTTTTATTTTGTGCTTAGTAATGACCCCTATTTATAGATGTATGAGAGAAAGTCAGTTAAATTTAACTTCTATAAGATAATTATTTTATTATTTATTAAACAAAATAAAAGATAATATCAAAGAGTTTAGATATTATCATACTTCTTAAATAATTATCTCTTTTTTTATTTATTTTTAAGAGATAAATATTAAAAAGTATTTAATTATCTTTAATAGTGGGCCAAACTAATAAGTGGCACAATTTAATTGGTGAAATCTTGTCATCTTTAGGTTGCTCACGTGACGACTTGTGATTCGTTCACGTATATAATTGTGCTGAAATCCTCCACGAGACACGTGGCAAGATATGATTTATCAATTTAATTGGGTTTTAATTTGACACGTGGCAATTTATGATTGGCCAAAATTTAGGTGTCTACACAAGCAATCATCAATGGCGCCGAAATCGAAAATCCCAAAAAATCCCAACTTAAGACCTCCAGCTTGGACTCTGATAAGAAGAAACGAAGATAAGAGAGAAACCATCAAAGCTTTGAAGAGGCAAAGAAGATCGAGCCGCCGACGAGGAAGTTGAGGCAGAGGAGGCATCATCGATAATGCGATGGATCTAGATCCTCCATCTGTGTATATATATATATATATATATTGTGTAAATTTTAAATGTTAATAAGAGTTAAGTTGGTACATTGGGAAAAAATTTTAGCTGATGTCATCATTTTAACAAAGAATCTTAATGGCATATTAATGGAGAGGGTCCATGTGTCATTATCCAAACATTTAGGAGGTCTATGTATAATTTTTAAATATTCAGAGGGTTCGTGTGTAATTACTCAAATGTTTAGAGGGTCTATGTGTAATTTATTCTCAAATATATATGCATTTTTGTCATAATTAACTTTATGAATGGTTTGAATGTGAATGTAATTAAGAGTAATAGTCAATGAATATAGTTATTTCATATCTTAACAAAGTATTTGCATATTTAAACGTTACAACTCCAAGTCCTCACACATAATCGATCATAAATTGTGAGATCTCTTTTCCTATTTCTATATTGTTTTACATTCTATTAATATTTATTTTTTTCTTAATATTTTTCATATGTTTTAATTTTTATTTACAGCTAATCATTCTTTCTGTATAATTTTAAATGTACTTTATTGTAAACTAATTATACTGATACAGATTTCAATAACTACTCTATCGTTCACTACTAATATTGGGCACTTGTTTTCGCACGGGATCCCCTTACTAGTACACATAAATATCTCAAGACCCGTTTAGTTCATTTTTTCTCGGAAATCATTGTTGCAAGAGATTTTAGTTAAGATGGATAATCAATTAGGGGCAAAGCTCACAGGTGATGTTAGCTCTAGAAATATTAAAAGTTGACTTCGCAATAAATTATCGAATTAATATTAAAGTTGAATAAAGCTTACAAGTTAGCTTCAATTTACAAGCAGCATACTCGTCACATATCTAAATTATTAACAATAAATAATTGTTGTTTGAGGAGATGAAAATATCACTCAATTGAAGGGCTATAGAAACATATATATATATATATATATATATATTCAATACCAAATATTGTTTTCATACACCGACCCTTCTTCAGACAATACTTGCATCGATCAAACTACAACCCCACAAAGCAGACCCAATTATGAGGAACTAAGACTTCTGGACACACAGACTTTAGACAGCCACAACGACATATACAGTCCAAACAAAGGATTAGCATAATCTCCATCTCTGTCTTATTCTATATTAATTAAAACACAACCGCTAAGCACATATTCCTTTATACATGTAGACACACACACACACACACACACACACACACACACACATATATGAAACTGTGGCTGCTGCTTTACTTTAGGTTGGGATCCATTTTGTCATCAACAAGTGCAAGGGTCGCAACTGCAGCTCGATCCACACTTGCAAGCATGCCCTCCTTCGGCTCCCGAGCTCTTCTCAGACCCCTCTGAGTACCTGCACAAATTGAAATTACCCAAAAAATAATAAATAAAATATAATATAATATAATTCAGGAAGAGAAGTTTTGTTAGAATATGCTTTGAAATATACTATAAAATATTACTATAAAATATTCTAATATATATATATATATATAATATTTTATAAGCTAATAAATATAGAATATTCCAACAAGTTTGATATGAATAAAGTGAAAGATTCAAGGTAATACATACATCTTCACTGGTGGAGCAACACCAGCTACGATGGTATTAGTGGTACTGGATTGCTCAATCTCAGAGTACATCCCGTAGCTGCCAAAAGAAACACAGTCGAAGGTTACAAAAACTGAGAGACAGAGCAAGAAACAAGTACGTAAAAGGGGAAAAGGATTTGTGCTTTCTTGAAAAAAAATGGTCTAACGTATTTTCCAGGGAAAAAAGGGGGGGGGGGGTTCAAGGAGAGAAATTATAAAGTTGTATTTTGTATAGTTGGTTGGGGAAGGAGAAGATATACCCTCCACAGCCTCCGCCACACATGCAGGCAGAGCCGCAGCCGCAGCTATCTCCGCAACAGGGGCAAGGCATTTTTTTTTTTTTTCTCTTTGGGCAAGAAATGGAAAATCCAAGGAGAATTGCTTTTCAGCGCAAATTGAATTCACCAACCACTGTTATTGATAAGCACTGGGGTGGAGGCCGGACTTATTTATAATAGAGGGGAGGAGGGGGGAGGCGTTGATTCTACTTACACGTGGCAGAATTTTCAACAGAGTTGTTCTTGATTATTGTCAACAGTGTTTGGGACTCCATAAAACTTCTTAAATTTCTAAAAATTTTTATAAAATTTAAATTTCCTATTCACACCACAATTTCCATTCACTCTACAAATGCTATGATGGTAATTTTTTTGAATTTGTATTAATTTTTTTATGACTCCAAATACCCCCATTATTAATATCCTCACCTCAAACAATATTTGACGTGAAAATCAGCTCCTGTCAATCGTTGTCTACCTAAGTTTTATTTTATGTTCGGAGGGAACAATAATTGTAGGTAGTAATTTTACTGTTATAAAGGATAATCTCCAAATGAATTGCCTGACTAATTAATGAGACAGGTTTGAAGGTTTAAATGATTATATATACTGGTAATAACCGCCAGGCACAATTCAAAAATTTTGTTGGGTGGAGTTAAAATTAAATAAAAAAATAAATATTACAAATTTTTAAATAATAAATTGTAGGTATTGTTTAGAAGTTTAAATTTTAGTTACTTTTGGTATTATTTATCAAAAATTACTAGTTGTAATTTTCAATGCATTTAGTATAGTAAATAGTAATTTTAACAATTTTTAATTATTTTTTGTAATTTTTGAGTGTTTAATAAAATTTTTAGCAATTTTTGATAATTTTTAACAACTTTTGAGTTGAGTAAATCACTGTAATTGAGTAAAAAAAAAGTAACAAATTTTAATTAATTTGACAATACAAAAAATTATCGAACGTATTTAAAAAGACAAATTTTAAATTTAGTGGGACAATTTATATAATATGTATTAAAAAATAAAAAATTTATACAAAATATATATAAAATACATACAAATTTTTTAGTTAGTGGGCAGCTACCCCCTAGACCCATGCTAAATCCGCCCCTAACCACGCCTACAATATTTTGAACAAAATTAGTATTAAGTGTCTTATATATTTAAAATTTTGGACAAAAAATTCAAATAAAAAAACTATAATAATTCATGTGTTTTAATTTTTTTTCCCCAAAACTTCAGGTCCCAGCAATTATTGCATGTGTTTTAGTCTCTTTCTCCAATTAATTTTAATAAGTATCATAAAAGAAAACACAACACAAATTATGGTACTTTAATTTGGAAGGTTAACTTCCTAGAAACTATAATTGGACGGAATTTAAGTTAGTAGTTTTGATTTGTATATGATCTCCACCCCTAAAATATGATGAAATTTAAAATACTCAAACTATTTTACTAGATAGATAATAGCGAGTTCACTAAAATAAGAATTGAGCGTGAAATTAAGAATATAAAAAATGATTTCAATCGTTGAATCAAAGGAAAAATAATTTTTAACAGTTGGATCTTAGTTTGTGAGAGAGATGTTTTCAAAAATTATTCTGTTTTATTATATAGATATATCAATTATATACGTAAATATGTTCCGATTTAACATTAATTCATAATAAATTTAATTTATATTTCATATATAAATTTTAAATTTTATATAATATATATTTCATTAATTTATATGACATGTATAATATGTTAATTTCATATAAAATATATAATAGATATTTTAATTTTTTATGTATAAGGTTTACTTTTAATATTAAAGTAGAACTTTTTCATATTATATTTAGAGTAAAGTATAAGAACCATCTCTATACTTTATTATTGTTCTCACTTTGGTCATACCAATTTCAATTGTGACAGTTAAATTTCTATACTTCCGATCAAGCAGTAATATAGTCTTTTTCGTCTGTTGTCCGATAATTACAACTGTTAGGACGAAGGTAAAACCATCATTTCCCCATAGGATTAGAATTTAAGGAAAAAAAGCTGGTGACTAAAGAACTATAAGGTTGTTGGCCAGCTGCTATGACAATGTTGGTGTCGGCACCAGAAGCTAGATTGATTGCGTGAGTAAGGGTTGCTAGAGTCGTTGAAACCGCTAGAAAAACAAGAGGGACAAAGCCGGAGTTTTGGAGGCCGATTGAAGGGTTTTTTTGGGTCAAATCCACTCGAGAATTCGTCGGAATAACGTTGATAGTTTGGAGATTATTTCCCAATGTTGATTGAACAAAAATAGAGGGCATCTCCTAAACGAAATTCGATTGAAATTAGCAAAATGAGAAAGAATTTCATCTTGATTCAAATAGGCATGAACCAATCCAAGAGAAACCCTAGTTTCTCTATCAGTGGAGTGAACATAGTTGGGGTTCGCTTAAGTTGCAATCGGAGAAGGAGAAGAGGCGGCCAAATCAAAATTCACATAGGGAGGCGCTAAACTCACCATGGGATGATCGCAAATGACCAAAATATGGCAGAAGTTGCATTCACATCATCCAAAATATTGGGAGATAAATCTCAGGTTCTTTAGTAGCCATAGTGGTTGTTAGGTCATCGAAAAATCAAGCCCCACTATGCAAGATTGAAGGAGAGAGGTAAGCAAGCATAGGGTTTGGTGGCCTTGTTGAAAAGGGTTGGACGATGCTAGAAAAGTCGCCGAAAAATAAAGAACAGTGAAAAAAGTTAGAGAGAAAATTTTTAGAAAGATAACGGTTTTACCCTTATCCTGACGGTTGCAATTAACAGCCAACAGACAAAAAAATTACATTATTACTTGACCGAAAGTGTAGGGATTTAACTGTCACAATTAAAACTAGTGAGACCAAAGTAAGATTGAGAGTAAAGTGTAGAGGTAATTTGTTTACTTTACCCTTATATTTATCATATATTCATAAAATATAATATTTAATATATATATATATATAGGATAAAGATATTTGCATTTTTCCATTAGCTCCTTTCCATTCTACAAACCTAACAAAGAAATACGTTTATCATTTTCTATATATATATATATATTAAGAGGGTCGTTGGACGAACATTAGAGTTAAAATATCAAAATTAAGAATTGAGAAAGACTTGAACTACTGAGTTAGACTTGAGCATAGCAAAGAGTGGCAACAACCGATCAAAGTTTTTTTTTCTTTTTTTTTTTTCACAATGAAAATCGTTAACCCAAAGAAGTCGTGATTTGTAGCCTTATTATTAGAACTCAACGAAAAGAAATGGCCAATTTCAACATTAATTTGTATAATGTCATGTAAATTTTGTACAAATTAGCCATCTATACAAATTAACAATTAAAATATATGTGTAAAATTAACCATTGAGATGCATCTGTAGAGATATAAAATAACTGGTTACGTGTTGTTTGATTAAAAAAATATACTTTTTGACTAGAAAAGATATTATCATGATCAAATGTTATATTTCAGTCAGATTCGAACTATATAGTTTGATAATTACTTGATATACTTATGCATTCAAGTATATCGAGAGACAAAATAAAAAAAAAATATCTTACAAAAATAATCACTTCTAGATCTTTCCCCCACCACCTCCAATATTTACATCATTCCTATCATTTAATATTTTATCAACTACCGTTATAATTAAATCAAGATAATGTATACATTTTACATCTATAAATGTTGGAAACACATGTATAATAAGAGGTCCTCTCTCGTTGGTCGGGGACTCCTTAGACCACCTCCTTCTTCTTCTTCTTCTTCTTTCTCTTTTTTTTTTTTTTTTTTTTTTTTTTTCAGCGCTCAGATCCGCATTAGAAGAGGGACCCCCCCCCCCCAAGATCCGTTGTGACTTGCAGGCAATATTTTGTATTTGCGGAAATATTAATTTTAAATTGTGGAGTACTTTGTTTGTTGAGTTTGACAAATAGAAAGTGACATTCCACTAAGAAACCTTTTGAAAATGGAAATGATAATGCTTTTGCTAAGATTAATAGAGTGGGCGTCGTTATCGATGTATCGATCTCTTTACATGCATATCACATATCCAAAGATGATAGTAACGAGCACTCATGTTTATCGAACATATTGTGCACAAATTCATCAAACTAGTTGTTTTGAGTATTATATTAAAGAGATGTTTGTTTTAAGGTAACGAATGGCAAATTTTATTAGAGTAATTTTAATTTTTTATTACATTAATTTCGATGACAGAATAACGATTACTTTAAGTTAACAATTATTCCATATGAGAATAAATTTTTATTCTTTATGAGAATAAATTTTTATTCTCAGATGGAAGATAGATAAAAGGAGATAATGAAAAAATTTTACCTTTTACTTATTATTTCCGTAAAATATTTCTTTATCCTAGTAGGTAATGTAAAAACCTTAAACAACGTTCTTCTATAAATAATTATAATAAATATTATAAAATTATTATTTATTTAATCAAACTAAAATTGATTAATTATTAAATTATTTTATCAAAATAATATTTAAATAATAATAGTTTATTATTAAAATAATTTATTTTATTTTATTAAAATAATACTATTGAAATATTAATTTATGACTAAAATTATTTATTTTCTTAAATTAAACTTAATATTTAATAAATAATGATTTATTAAAATAATTTATTTCATTAAAATAATTTATTAAATGAAAATTATGTCTCATAAATAATAATTTACTAGATTATGTATTGTATTAATATAATTTATTACAATTAATACTTTATTTACATAAACTAAACTTTTTGTTTTATTAAATTATTTTATTGAAATAAAAATAATTTTTAACAAATAATAATTCACTATTAAAATTAATTACTATTGAAATATTATTCTGTCATAAAATTATTTTTTATAATTAATATTTTTATTTAAAATCATATATTTTAATAATATATTTTTTATTAAAATTAATTACTATTAAAATAACAATATTTATGATTATTTATTTCAGTATAATATTTTATTAAAATTAAATATTAACTTTTACCCTGGTCAATTTATCCTCATTTTAACCACATTAATTTTTATCTGTTTAAAATTTTTAACATTCCAAATATAATATAATTATTACCGGATAATATTTACTCTCTCAATTCAAATATAAGTACCACAAACTTGTTACCCTAGTAACCATTATCAGAATAACAATTACTCCCGTAATTTTTTATTTCTCAAAATTTTCACCTCTTACCAAATATGTCCTAAGAAGTAAATATTGTAGCTTGTTGAAATTTTTGGTTTGGTACTATCACGTGTTACTTTTAAAAAAAATTATACATTTCATAAAAACTTGTAAAAGTTAGACCAAGTTAGTGAAAATTAAAGAAAATTTGGTAAAAAATTAAAGATAGTTGGAGAATATGTTTGATAATTTTTAGTGGAAAAATTTTAAAAATTAGTAATTTGTGAAAAATTCGTAAAAATTAATGCGTGCCAAATGAAGCGGATGATTATTTCGCATTATTATATATAAAAATCACCTATCTATTATTCAGTCATCTATATTTATGGCACATAATTGCTTATGATGATTGCGCATTATTTTTCATAAAAATCACTTATCATATCATTCAATCATATATATTTGTGACACAAAATCACTAATTTTGTATCACAAATGAAAAATGTTTATATGTTAGGGAACATTTATTAGAATAAATTATCAAAACAATATGATAATAATTTTTTTAAAATTAAAAAGTATTTGAGTATTTTTATTTATAATGATTAGCACAAGTAATTTGTATATTGTTTTAGTAATTTATTTTGAATTTTATTTTTTTAAATAAAATAGCATTGCGCTTCTCCATGTATTGACGTATTAATAATAACTCGTGCTTATAGTACTCTAAATAAAATTAATATTAAATTTGTTATATTGTTCAAACTTTGGATAAAAAATTTAAATTGAATAAACTATAATAATGCATGGGTTTTAATTTTTTTTTCCAAAATTTTAGATCCTATTAGATACTATATGTATTTTGATCTCTCTCTCCAATTAATTTTTAACCATAAAAGAAAATATAAATTATGCTACTTTAATTTAGAAGGTTCAATTTCTTAAAAAATATAATTAAATAAAATTTAAATTGGCAGTTTTGATTTGTATATGATCTGTACCTTTGAAATATGATAAAATTTAAATTACTCAAACTATTTTGTGAGATAGATGATAATGAGAACCACTAAAATAAAAAATTAAACAAAAAATTAAAAATATAAAAATAATCTTAATCGTTGAATAAAAAATAATTTTTAATCGTTAAATTTTAATTTATAAGAAAAATATTTTAAAAAATCGTGTTATTCTATTTTTATAGATAAGCGGAAGCGTTCAGTGATTTACGAGAGCGAGAAGATAACATAAATAATTTACAGCAGGGAAGGCCGTCAATCAAATTTTCAAACCTATCCATCCATCGTTAGCACGCTTGAAAGATGCCACGCATTCACGTCCATGTGTTTGAAAGATTCAACGGATGCCAAAGCCGGCAATCTGATGAAAATCAATACTGACCACACGTACACGACAAATTCGCTCGATCCCAAAAATAAATGAAGATCTCCCTCTCATCACCTGCATGAAAGTTTCTTGTTTTTACCTCAATAAATAAATAAATATCTCCCTCTCATCACCTACATGAAAGTTACTTGTTTTTATCTCTCTAAGAACAGATTTCATGGGAGCCTTTAGGTCGTTTTCTCACGGCAAACAACGGGTGAAAATACCAATGCTTTGTTTGAGAAGTAAAGGGCTGTTTGGCAATCATCTTAGTTTCAATTTTCTATTTTTGTTTTTGGGTTAAAATTGAGTATAAAAACTCATTTGCTAAATTTATTTTTAATTTGCAGTTTTTAAAAGAAAAAAAAATCATTTTAAAAATTTTTAACAATTATAAAAATATAAAAAGGTGTTTTTTTCCAGTGGCGTACGTAGGAATTTGAGTCAGCGTAGGTCAAATCACGTGTAAAATTTTAAATTCTAAATAAATACATAAAATACGATAAAATGTAAAATACTATACATTGATATTAAATATACCGCCACTTTTCTACTCTATTACAATAATTTGCTCTATTCAAAAGTTACCAAAATTTTTATCAAACACACAAAAGTTGCTAAAAATTACCAAAAATTACTAAAAGTTGTCAAAAATTTTACCAAACACTCAAAATTTATAAAAAAAAAGGCTAAAAATTTATTAGTAAAAAAATACAGAAAGATATATCTCCAAATGCATCCAAAAATTTTTTTAAAATATTTATAATTTTTTTATATCAAATAATTTAAAAAAAAATCCTCGTCTACACTGGGCACCATGTGGCTCTGCCACTGATTTTTTCATATTTTTATTTTTAGTTCCATCACAATGATCACCTGCAATCAACCACCACCGTCCATTAATCGCCACTCACATTTGCTTATTACCATTTACTACCACCATAACTCCCACTCACCTCCAATCACCGCTAACAACTGCTGCCTCTCTACTCACTCCTAACTACCGCCAATATAAATATAAATATATATTATTTCATATAAATATATTAAATATAATGTAATTAATAATTAATTTTATCAATAATTAATTGAATATGTTAAATTATATATTATATATATTAAATTATATATTAAACACAATCTAATTAATAATTAACCAAATTAAATTATTTATAATTAAATTTAGTTAATCAATTAATTTAATTAAAAATATTTTAATAAATTAATTTGAATAACAAATATAATTAAATTATATTTAATGCATTTTATTTTTATTGAATAAAATTATTATTTATAAAAAATTAATTAATTAATTAAATCAAATTAGTTTTAGTTAATTAAATTAATTAATTTAAGTTAATTAACTTAAAATATATTTAATTAAAATATTTTTAAAAAATAATATTATAAACTATGTTTAATATATTTTATTTTTATTATGTTAAAATATTTTTAACAAATAATATAATCAAAATAATTAAATTTAATGAATTTATAATTAACTACTATAACTATCAATTAACAACTATCGTTATTAAATGCATTTAAAAATTTTTACTTTTATTTTAAAATTTTTTATTATTATTTTGCTATAAAAATAAAAATTAAAAATAAAAAATTGAAAACAAAACATAAAAATTAAACATAAAAAATAAAAATTGACAATTTTGTCAAACGCCCTCTGAGTATTTGAGAACTAAAATTTGCGAAAAAGGATGATATCTTCTCATCCATTCCAGTGGTCTAAAAGGCTCATATATATACAAAAATTTCAACAGTTTAATCCCATAAATTATGAATTAAAAGGTTAAAATAAAAGGGCTAAAATCAAGGAATATTAAATATAGAAAATAAAATGAAACAAGTGGAAAGAAATTTGGGTACGACGGAATATTTCTAAAATAATAAGAATAATTAAAAATTAAATCCACTATTTTGGGAACTGTTAATATTAAGGAACTTCTTAGCATGTTAGGATGCAAAATCCGCACACAGAGACACATATATTAACTGGCGAATGTGCATAAAAGCATAAGGGAATTGTTTTGACGAACGATCACAGGGACGTGCATTTGAGATTTGACCGAATAGGAGTAAAATTTTTGGAATATGGATTCGTCGAGGGAAAGAAAAAAAAAAGTGAAAATAAAATTTATAATTTGTGTAATTTTTATATATTTAACAAAATAAAAATTAAAATATTTTGATAAATATCTAAATATTTTAGTCTTATTTTTTTAACTCAGTAAAAAAAAAATAACATAAACTTAATTTTTTCACTTTATTTTGTAATTCTATCATTTTTTTCATTTTTTTTTATCTCTACAATTCCAAACGTAGCCTTATACTTTCGGGCGTTATCCCTGTTCCATATATGCTCCCTTCGGATGAATACCAAATTTCTGCCTGACTCTACATTTAAAATTCTTCCAGTATCTGAGATTGTTATGTAATCAACTTATAACTCTGTATTTTTTTTTTTTTTTTTTTTCTGTATGTCTTCTGAGAGACTCCACTTCTATATGGAGGATCTGCAAACCTTAAAAGGCTGTTAATGGTAACCTGTATGCCAACTCAGTTGTGTATGTTTAGGATACCAAAGCTCCGTGGTAGTTGTTGACATCTTTGTGATCTGACAAATATGGGCTATTACTGCTTTACGCCACAAAAATGCGCCCGGGTTTCAACCATACATAGGAAGGATACTTCTGCTTAGGAGGTGTTTGTTGGCCACAAAATACTACAAAGATTTGATATAAAAATAATATGTAACGAAATTTAATTAAAAAAAAATATCGACCATCTAAACGTTCTCTTAGGTTCCGTTTGAAGTAACAAAAAATTCTGAAAAATGATAAAAAATACTGAAAACTTTAAAAATTATTCACTTTTTATTTTACTATACAAATTACGAACTTTACGAACTTATAATTTATCTCATTATATCTAATTTTATTTTATTTTTTATTACATTAAACAGACTCTTAACGTATATTAACTAACTTAGACACCATTTTGGTATCTACAAAAAACAAAAAAAAAAAATCTAAAAACTTCTATCACATCAATTTTTTTATTTTACTACACATATTTTGAACTCATTACTTTTTTCATTTTATCTCATTTTTTTTATTTTTTACCACTTCAAACACTACCTTTATTTAGTTGGTTCCCATGCCATTCATTCCAATAATTTTTGAAATCAATAGTACTACTTTTGGAGGGTTTCAGAGGTCCAGCAGTTTCTGGAGTTCCAGTTGCAGCAATGTCATTGGACACAAGAATATTTATAAGTTGCAAGTAGGTGGCCCGAATCAAGCCATATAAGTCCTCAATCACGGTCGTCCAATGGCCAAAGATCTAATGACTGCAATGAACCCCACCTTCCAATGCATTGATGGAGACATCGAGAGGACAGCCGGGAATTCGAGGAGGCCAAAGCTTCTGGGAGAAGGAGAATTATGCATGTACATAGCAGGTTCCAGAAGAGGGCAACATGGTCAAAACAGAAGAGGTCGATTATTGGGTGGGCCAGAGTGTCAACCAGGTTGCTATGGCAAAGGGTTGGGCTCAAACAGAACCGACCCATATCCAAGAATTAAGTTTCATCATTCGGCCCACCATATGAAGGAATTTAAGCCCATCATCTGCATAAACAACCAGCCTAATTCAACAGCACATTTGCACAATTTAGTTCAGTGCTTCCTTTCTGTAAGAAGCATAAATAGTATGAACTGCTGCTTGCAGGGGAAGTAATTACCACCCTCGAAGTGGCCATCCGTCTTTCAATCAATTCTCATCAACTATCCTCCATTTTCATTATTTTTCTTTAGTTTTCCGTTCTAACAAAACGCACCATAGAAAAATTAAACACTCTGTTTGAAAAAAATTCCACTATTAGAATTAATTTTATTTAAAGTAAAGAATTGATCTGATTTGATATATAAAACTTTATGTTTGAAACACATTTTGAATTTAAAAATTGAAATGATTTGATTTAAGTAAAATACCAAGTTTGACCATGTAAATAAGAAGTAAAAAAATATGACAAATATAATTTAAGAAGATAAATTTATCCATTTATTTATTTATTTTGAAAGTGGTTCATTTACTTAAATTAACTTAATAAAATAATGAATTCTCATCTAATCCTATTATTTTGGATTGGATTTCAAATTCTGTAAAAATTCTAAAATTTAAATTATAAAATGAAATCAGATCCAATTTGTAAAATTTTATTTTAGCTCCAAAAATAAGAATTCTTATCAAATGAAATCAAATTCTATCAAATTCAACGCTCCAAACAGAGTTAAAAGGGAACTGGTGAGAGACCTCATCAAATGACATCGAGCAGTCCTCTATTGATTGCTGGTTTGATTTGATTATCCGAAACAAGAGGGCTTGCTTTGAGAAATCTGTTTATTGCATTGTCAAGAACTATAGTTGGAGTATATGTGGGAATGGAGCACAGGGTGGGGAAGATACGTGGCACCAGGGACTGAGTACTCTTTGGCAGCTCGTTCCTGAATTATTTTAATACCACAATCGAGCCTTTCTTCATTTCAAGACAAAGCAGTTTTGCCAGAAGCTCGGCTGCTTAAATGTTCTAATTATCTCTGCCCTTTTTTTTCATAAATATACTTATCATTTGGGCCTTGTAAATTGGTTCCCGCCTTTGGAGGGGTTTGGGTTTGTTTTGAGTAGGCTAGCTCACTTTGAATTATGACCACTTTGAATTATGACCAAAACAAAGGAAGAAATTAAAAACCCGGTCGCCCAACTTTCCTAGATGCTGGCCAGATAAGAAATCGATCATTTATCTCGAATTATGCGCAGATACAATTACAAAGCCTTGCATAATAATGTATACGGCCTACCCGCACGGGTTAGTTCAGTAGAGCAGGAGCCGGCTTGGAGAGTAAGTATACTTCCCACGTCTCGGGTTCGAATCCATTCCTGGGCGCTCGGTCTTATCGGTGGGCGTGTCTTGCGGGGTGGTACGCTCGCCTGGAGGTTTTACTCGCGACGGTTCACCGGCGAGAGATTTCCTTCGTATCAAAAAAAATTATGATACGAAAAATTAATAATGTATACGGCCTAATAAAAGGCAAAATGTCAAGGTTCAACTTTTTAAGGTCATATATGCTATTCTGCTGAAGCATGGCAATTTAAATTGCTTGCTTTTCGATCGAATCCTGGAAGCTGAAAGAGGTAATTTTTGAAAGCAATGCCTCGGTTACCGTCTCTTCCTTCAACTCTAACTCTCTTAGCAGATTATGAGAGGTTTCCTCTATCCTAAATGATATTTTTGTTTGAAAGCATTTATATAACTGGTCTTTTTTTCAATGTAATAGGATAGTAAATGGAACAGCCCATTACTAAATTTCAAATTGTTTAAAGGGCTCTTTCCTTTCTCGGAATTCTCTCGGCTGGTCCATTTGGAGTAAGAAAAAATAAAATAAATTGAGATAAAATATAATTTGGGGTTGATTTTGGCACTTTGTTTTTTTTTTAATGAAAAGTAGCAAACCGTGGAAATAGTTTTCCAAATGCGTTCTCACGGATTCAAAAAAATTTACAAAAAATAGCGACAATGATACTCGTTTGAAAGCTTTCAACACGAAGAATATAATTGTATAAAAAATTTACACATTCGATTAACCTATTTCTAGATTTTTTATCTTTTTAGTGAAATATTAAAATTTTTTGAAATTCGTAATGACAAGAAAATTAGAGATAGATGGTTTGTTGAAAATATATAGAGATTGTTCATTTGCCCAAACGAAGCCATTGTAACAAGAAAACAATTTGTATTTAGATAATTTTGATATAATTTTTCTTGAATTAATAAAAAAAAGGAAATATATGCTATTATTAAGTTGAATACAAGAGTACTTTCTTCCAATTAAATTTTATCACATATTATTTTTATATCAAATTTTTATATTTTATTATATTTTTTGATCAAATTTTTACTAACTAAACACCTCTAAGTACTGGTAAATTGGAGTTTGTAACATTCTTCTGGTACAGAACTATAAAAAAAAAAAAAAAACATACTTTCGGTAAAGTACTCTTGTATTCATCTGATTATTAATTAAATAATAGATTGATTTTGAATGGGTGATCACTTCGGGGTTCCGGTGTTTGTTTGTTTGTTTTTTTTTTTTTTTTTTGACCTAGATGTTTACGAGTTTTTTCTCGTTACATCGCGTGTTTCTCTTGTTTGTTTGTTGATTGATAACCACAATATAATTAGCGGGGTTGATATCAAACTATTTATCTTGTTAAAATCATAAATTCGGACATTACTGCATGCCGCGCGCCTCATTTTTGGAGCAATGACGGTGTAACTGGGGCCGCTGCAAGTAGTTGATTCCAAAAGTTTGCAAGCAAGGGCGGTTTTTTCTTATGCTTCAGTGGGAAACTGCTGAGGTCATTATAGTAGGGGCAGTGGCATTGGTGGTTGTGGAGGCAATTTTGACGGAGGGTCGTTTGGTAAAATAAAAAATATTGAAAATTTTTGAATTTTTTTAAAAATTTTTAAAAATTATTCATTTTATTTCACTGCACGAATTACGAATTCACAAATTATCTCCCTTTATCTCATTTTTATCATTCCAAACACTCTTATAATTTATGCTATTTGCATTAAGTTTCGGATTGAGGAACCAATAACTAATAAGATTGGATTCTCACTATAATGCAAATAGAAACACATAATTTTGAAACGCATATTATCTCTCTTTTTTTTTTTTTTTAGGAAAAACAAACGTATATTACCTCAATAATAAAAAAATAAACTTAACTCGCATTATGACAAAACAAATATATGCACATAAAAAAAAAAAACAATAATTCTTTGTTTAAATGGCATTAGTAGTAAAGTTAGACATAAATACATCCTTAAAAGGTTACTATGGACAGTAATAGCAATGTTTCACGGATTATATAACTCGATTCATACTCAACTAATCAATAACATGATTCGTGTTCAATTAACTAAAATTCATTTAAAATCGACTTATTATAAAATCAAATGAACTTCAAATATAATTTACAACTTATTTAGTTTTAAGATTAGTAACCTCTATCAATGTAAAATAATTAAGTTACTTGAGTTCGATCAGCTTGATTAAAATTTTTTGAGTAGAAATCAAGTTTAAATTCATTTGCAAACTTGATAAGATTTTTAAATTAAACTTAAATAATTTAATACTCGATTAGACTAAGCTCATTTACAACATTAATTTACAATAAGATAGATATAGTGGAAAACCATTTCATCCTACCCTAAAACCTAAAACCAACTAAGATTCCGAAGGGAACCAGAGTCAGGATAGCAATAACTTGCCCTGATCATGTTTAAAATTAAATATATATATATATATATATATATTCTTATTATTATCACCCCATATATCTAAATATTGAAATGTCAGTATTGAAATGTCTATTAATTTTTTATATATTTAGCCCATTCCTGTTGCAATTCACATCGTATGTATGTTTCAAAACCCCTTTACCTCACTTTTCTTTCCGGAAATCATTGCTGCAGGAGTTTTTTAAGCCAAAATGGTCAATCAATTACGGAGGCATAGCTCAGATGTGATGTTAGCTGTAGAATATTTAAACACATAATGATTTAAGCTTGCATCGGAATTTGACATTGGAATACATTATCGAATTAATATTAAAGTTGAATAAGCCCACAAGTTAGCTACAATTCACAAGCTACAAACCAGTCACCTATCTAAATTATTAGGAGACTTTCTTACCACCAAACAATAATAATAATGAATTGTGGTTTAAGAAGACGCAAATACCACTCAAATTGAAGGGGCTATGGAAATATATAGAAATATATGTATTCAACATACCGAATACAGTTTTCATACACCTTCTTCAGACAACACTAGCATCAATCAAACTCCAAACCCAGGAAGCAGACCCAATTACATAAGCAATTGACACATGTTCACACAGAGACATTAGACAGCCTCAGAGACATCCACAGTCCAAACAAAGGATTAGCAGAAGCTCACTGTCTTTCTTATTCTTATACATTAATTAAAACACAAACCCTTAGCACATATTCCTTTATTTGAGAGAGAGACATACATATATATATATATATATATATATCAAACTGTGGCTGCTGCTTTGCTTTGGGTTGGGATCCATTTTGTGATCAACAATTGCAAGGGTCGCAGCGGCAGTTCGATCCACACTTGCAACCATGCCCTCCTTCGGCTCCCGAGCTCTTCTCAGACCCCTCTGAGTACCTGCACAATTTGAAATTACCCAAAAAACAAAAAAATACAATTGAGAAAGAGAAGTTTGATATGGATGAAATGAAAGATTTAAGGTAATAATACATACATCTTCACTGGCGGAGCAACTCCGTCTATGATGGTTGTGGTGGTACTGGATTGCTCAATGTCAGGGTACATCCCACAGCTGCCAACAGAAACACAATCAGAGGTCACAAAAACGGAGAGAAACAGAGTAAGAATCCAATATGTAAAAGGGGAAATGATCTGTATTTTCTCGGGAAAAAAAAGGTCAAAGTGTTTTCCAGGAAAAAATGGGTAAAAACAGAAGAGAAAGATGTTTGAAGCACTGCAATTTCTTACAAACTTATATAAATCCCTTGTAGCATAAATTATAAGACTACAGTTTTTACAAATTCATATTAATTTATATAACTCCGAACACATAGTCAGGGAAGGAGAAGAGATACCCTCCGCAGCCATTGCCGCAATTGCAGCCAGAGCCGCAGCCACAGTTTCCTCCGCAGCAAGACATTTTTTTTTTCTCTCTTAGGGCAAGGAAGGGAAATCCTAGCAGAAAGCGGAAACTGAAACAACAAACACGGCCACTGATGAGTTTTGAGGTTGGAGGCCGGACACTTATTTATAGCGGAGGGGAGGGGAGGGGAGGAATTGTTGATCTGCGTACAGTGGCAAAATCTTAACCGCGTGTTGATAATTATTATTGTTGTCCCCACTTCAAACCATCGGGTGTTGGTCGGTAAAAATTTAATTAAAAAATATTAGAAAAATATAAAAATTTAATTGAAAAATAATATGAAATAAAATTTAATTAAAAAATCAGTAAAAATTATTTAATTTTAATTATTTTTTTTTTGAAAGGTGAATTTTTTTTTTTAAGGGGAGGGGGAAGACTCGAACTCGAGTCATAAACGGGTAGGAAAGACTCTTAACCACTGAATTAAAAGTCACGCATAATTTTAATTAATTTTTACCAATTAAACACGTCCAATATTTGGCAGGAAAGCCCGTTCCGATCGATCGCTGCTGCCTCAACAATAATTGCAGGTGGTAATTTTACTTTTGTAAAGGGTGATAAAAGTGCCCATTTGTAAATTACTTTTGGGTAGTAATTTTACTTTTATAAAACGTGTCCATTTTAGCATAAAAAAATAAAAAAATTTAAAAATATTTTTATTTTTTAATTTTTTTATAAAAATTTTCAGTTCTTTTCAAATATTTTTAATTTTTTAACTTTTTTAGCAACACATTAAGGTGTCATTCGGAGTAGTAAAAAAATTTAAAATTTTCTAAAAGATTTTTTAAAAGTTATAACTTTTTCAAATTTCAAAAAATTTAAACTTCTTAAGAAAATTTATTAAAATCCGTTAGAACGCACCAAAAAAGCACGTTCCAATGGAATTTGCCAGATCTTTTTAAAGTTGAACTGACATTTGTACTAAAAAATTTCACAAAACTTTAAAAATTTTGAAGATTCTCCATTAAAATTTTTTGACGTGTCACTTTATATAATTTTTAATAACTTTATATCAAATCAAATACAAACATCTAACTATTATTTCAAAATAACCTTTTACACTCCTAATTTCAAAAAAATTTCATTTTTATTTTTATTTTTATTTTTTTTTTAGGACTTCAAACAAGCCCTAAATATCAAACTTTCTCCAACTTAATTATTTTTTGCTATTTTTGGTGCTCCAAACCCGCACAAAATAGGTTATCTCCAAATCACGAGGTGTTTGAAAACCTAATAAATACCAATTTTTATAAATTTTTATCAACTTATAGTCATTTTCTGTGCATTTATTTTGAAACTTTAAGGTATCATTTGGTATATCTGTTTTGAACCCATTTTTTATTTGTAATTTTGAGAATAAGGAGAACAGCTCAAAATATATTTGGCCATTTGTGTTTTCAAAATTTATTTTAGAAAATAAAAAATGGATTTACACATAATGACGAATCCTGAATTTCACGATCTGCAGCCCGACTTCTTCTAATCTGGAGCTTCGAAGAATGCTGATGATTCCTTCTTCCCGAACACCGGTGTGGTGCTTGCCAAAAAATCTTCGATGCCTAATTTAGCAAAAATGGCAGAGTTTTTGTGTGGGAGGACAGAGAGGGTGTGTGTTTTTTTCATACCTGTTAGAGTGATTTTATTTCCTATTTATAAGAATATTTTGTTGAGGCGTCCCTGGATCAGCATTAGAAGTTTTTCCTGATTTCTTGTGATTCTCTTATCTGAACAAGAAGAATACGATATATGTCTTGATTTTAAATCAAAAGCTTACGACGCGAATCTCGGAGTTCAAACTTCTGGATCTCTGCATATTGTTTGTGATGCTTGTAACCACCATATTTGAATCCAATTGAGAATTATGAACATGGTTTCGCTCTTGGGAGTTTATCCATTCGTCTCAGTCAAGAGAATGGTTTGGACACAATTCTTAATAGGCTAGCTCGTCGTATGTTACAGGTTCGGCCTGGTCGTCCCGACGAGGAGATCGGTTCAGTCATCATGTTAAAAGGGTCAGTTCATCCTCTATATTACGGAATCCTACCCATATTCCATTAGTTTCTGATTGGTCCTTCCGATCCTCCCTTCACGACTCTAAGGGGTATCTTTGTCATTTCGGACGACTCTAAAAAATTCCCATCATCACATAAAATACAAAATAGCAAAAAGTTATTTTGAGTGTTTTTAATCCAAAATAAGAAAATTTTCAAAATACGGAAAATATAAAATGTTAAATCAAATGTGTTTTCCGTTTTTCTTATTTTGGAATTTTCCAAACATAAAATAGATAAAACAAGAATAAAAAATAAAAATACAAACTAAATGATACCTAATTTTTACAAATTTTTGTTAATTATTCTAAACTTTTATCACCTTTCACTAATTTTTCTTAATTTATATCAATTTTTTTGATAATTTTTTTTGATAAAAACTGTTTCTTATGGCTATCTCCCTGTTTTATGAATCAATTTTGCACTGGAGCAAGGACGTCTGAAAGTAAGGGCTGGTTTTTTTAGCTAAAAAAAAAAAAAAGCTTGTGGCTTCTTTGATAACCTTTTTTCATTCTATATGGTTTTTTTTTATCAAAATTTATTTTTTTAGAAGCTTTAGCTTTTAGGAGTATTAATCTCATTCATGACAAAAAATAAAAAAATAAAAAATTCACATCCATTTAGATAAAAGTTATCCGTTTGGATAATAAAACAACGAAAAATTTGATTTTTTTTCTATTTTTCTAGTTTTTACCAAAATGTACTTGAATTTTTCAAATTTTTTTTTTTTAGTGAATGCGGTTAGGGATGGAAATAAGCCGAACAAAACCGAGCTTTAACATACTCGAGCTCGGCTCGAGCTTTTTATACTAAGCTCGAGCTCGATTTGAGCTTTTATATAGGCTCGAGCTCGGCTCGATAAAAAAGAATTTAAGCTCGATTAGGCTCGCGAATAGCTTGATTAAACCAAAACGACGTCGTTTTGATTTAAAATATAATATATTTAAAAAATATAATAAAAATATTATTAAAAATATAAAAATTATTCTAACCGAACCTGCTCGCGAGCTTTCGAGTCAAGCTTCTCTAGACTCGAGCTTGAGCTCGAATCCAAAACGAGCCAAAAATCGAGCTCAGTTCAAGTTCGTTTAACTCACGAATCAAATTCGAGCCGAGCTTTTTTCGAGCCGAACTCGAGTAGCTCGCGAATGGCTCAGTTCGTTTCCACCCTTAAATGCGGTTAACACGCCTCAAAGCAATATCTTCTAAAAAGAAAATTAAATTTTGGTGAAAATAAACCATATAAAATTAAAAAAAAAAGCTATAAAAAAAGATGGAAGGTTTTTTTTGAAACCGCAAAGGAATTTAATACTTCAAAAAGGCCAAGAATTTCATTTCCATCTGTTAGTCAGAAAAAAAAAAAAAAAAAGAAATGAAATGAAACGAAAAGAGAAAGAAAATTGTTATTATTGGGATTGTCTGCAATTAAATAAAATTTTGGACCAGCTAATTTAATTAACGAGACTTTTTGATCAGTTTCCGTGGAGAGATACAGAGATGGCTAACTTCAGAAAGATTGGGGTGGATGAACGCCAATGTCATCCAAGAATTGCTTGCACGCAAGAATTGATTATGTAAAATAGTAGAATATCAATAACCATTCTTCTTCCACTATCAAAGGGAGTGAACTCTTTGGTTGATTAATAGACAGCTCGAGCATCTGAGAGTGAGAGTTAGGGGTTGTTTGGTTAGTCAAAATCAAGTAAAACTCACTAATTTTTATTAATTTTTTGTATTTTTTTTTCAATCAAATTTTATCACATATCACTTTTACATCAAATTTTTATATTTCTACTATATTTTTTACCTTATTTTTTTTACTAAACTTTTATCAATCAAATATTCTCTTAGTGCTGGTAAATTGGAGTTTGTAACCTACTTTCGGTAAGGTACTCTTGTATTCAACTTATTATTAATTAAATAATAGATTGATTTTGAATGGGTAATCGCTTTGAAGAGGTTCAGGTATTTTTTTTTTTTTTTTTTCACACCTAGATGTTTACGAGTTTTTCCTCGTTACATCGTGCGCTTCTCTTGTTTGTTTGTTGATTGATGATCACAAGGTAATTAGTGGAGTTGATATCAAACTATTTATCTCGTTAAAATCATAAAATCGGACATTACTATATGCTGCGCGCCTCATTTTTCTAACAATGATGGGGTTATTATAGTAGGAGCAATGGTATTGGTGGCTGTGGAGGCAATTTTGACATAGGGTAGGTTTGGTGAAATGAAAATTATTGAAAATTTTTAAATATTTAAAAAATTTATTCATTTTTTATCTCATTGTACGAATTACGAACTCACAAATTATCTCATTTTATCTCACTTTTTGACACTCTAAACTCTCCCATAATTTTTACTACTTGTGTCAACCTTTCCGATCGAGGGAACCAATAACCAACAAGACTGGATTCTAACTATAATGAAAATTAAAACACATAATTTTCAAATGCATATTATCTCTTTTTTTTTTTTTTTTTGTGGCAAGATAAACACATATTATCTCAATAATAAAAAAATAAACCTAACACACATTATGACTTAAATGGTACTAGTCGGAGAATTAGGCATAAATACATCCCTAAGAGGTTACTAGGTTGGCAATGGCAGTGTTTCACGAACTATATAACACGATTCATATTCAACTAATCAATAACTTAATTCGCATTCAATTAACTAAAATTCATTTAAAACCGGTTCATTAAAAAATTAAATGAACTTCAAATATAATTTGTAGCTTGTTTAATTTGAAGATTGATAACCTTTATGTAAAATAATTAGATTATTTGAGTTCGATCAACTTGATTAAAATTTTTTTGAGTACAAATTAAGTTTAAATATATTTTTAAACTTGATAAGATTTTTAAATTAAACTTGAATAATTTAATACTCGACTAGACCCAGCTCATTTACAACATTAGTTTACAATAAGATAGATAAAGTAGAAAACCATTTCAGTCTACCCTAAAACGTAAAACAAAATAAGAGTCAGAGGAGAACCAGAATAAGGATAGCAATAACTTGCCCCGATCATGCTTAAAATTTAAAATATATTATATGTATATATATTCTTATTATTATCACCCTATATATCTAAACATTGAAATGTCTGTATTGAAATTTTTTAAATATTTAGCCCATTCCTGTTGCAATTCACATCGCATGTATATTTCAAAACCCCTTTAGTTCAATTTCAATTTTCTTTCCCGAAATCATTGTTGCAAGAGTTTTTTAAGCCAAAATGGTCAATCAATTACGGAGGCATAGCTCAGATGTGATGTTAGCTGTAGAATATTTAAACGGACATTGATTTAAGCTTGCATCGGAATCTGACTTTGGAATACATTATCGAATTAATATTAAAGTTGAATAAGCCCACAAGTTAGCTACAATTCACAAGCAACAAACCAGTCACCTGCCTAAATTATTAGGCGACCTTCTTACCACCAAATAATAATAATAATGAATTGTTTAAGAAGATGCAAATACCACTCAAATTGAAGGGGCTAAGAAATATATGTATTCAATATACCAAATACAGTTTTCATACACCTTCTTCAGACAACACTAGCATCAATCAAACTCCAAACCCACGAAGGAGACCCAATTATTTAAGCAACTGACACATGTTAACACAGAGACATTAGACAGCCTCAGAGACATCCACAGTCCAAACAAAGGATTAGCAGAAGCTCAGTGTCTTTCTTATTCTTATACATTAATTAAAACACAAACCCTTAGCACATATTCGTTTATTTGAGATAGATATATATATATATATATATATCAAACTGTGGCCGTTGCTTGGCCTTGGGTTGGGATCTTTTTTGTGATCAACAATTGCAAGGGTCGCAGCGGCAGTTCGATCCACACTTGCAACCATGCCCTCCTTCGGCTCCCGAGCTCTTCTCAGACCCCTCTGAGTACCTGCACAAATTGAAATTACCCAAAAAAAAAATACAATTGAGAAAGAGAAGTTTGATATGGATGACATGAAAGATTCAAGGCAAAAATACATACATCTTCACTGGCGGAGCAACTCCGTCTATGATGGTTGTGGTGGTACTGGATTGCTCAATGTCAGGGTACATCCCACAGCTGCCAACAGAAACACAATCAGAAGTTACAAAATCGGAGAGAAAGAGAGTAAGAAATCAATATGTAAAAGGGGAAATGATCTGTGTTTTCTCGGGAAAAAAAGGGTCAAAGTGTTTTGCAGGAAAAAATGGGTAAAACAGAAAAGAGAGACGTTTGGAGCACTACAATTTCTTACAAACTTGTATAAATCCCTTATATTATAGGTTATGAGATTATAATTTTTATAAATTTATACTAATTTATAGTCGGGGAAGGAGAAGAGATACCCTCCGCAGCCGTTGCCGCACTTGCAGCCAGAGCCGCAGCCACAGTTTCCTCCGCAGCAAGACATTTTTTTTCTCTCTTAGGGCAAGGAAGGGAAATCCTGGGAGAGAGCGGAAATTGAAAACAAACACGGCCACTGATGAGTTTTGAGGATGCAGGCCGGACACTTATTTATAGTGGAGGGGAGGGGAGGGGTTGTTGATCTGCGTACACGTGGAAAAATCTTAACCGCGTGTTAATAATTATTATTAGTGTCCCCACTTCTAATCGCAGGATGTTTAGTTGATAAAAATTTAATTAAAAAATATTAAAAATATATAAAATTTAATTAAAAAATAATATGAAATAAAATTTAATTAAAAGAAAATAAAAAATAATAAAAATTATTAAATTTTAATTAATTATAACCAATCAAACGCGTCCATTATTTAACAGGAAAACCCGTTCCGATCAATTGCTGCTGCCTCACTTTTCTAAAACAATAATTGCTGGTGGTAATTTTACTTTTATAAAACGTGTCCATTTGAGCATAAAAAAATAAAAAAAAAATTAAATATATTTTTATTTTTAAATTTCTTTTATAAAAATTTTCAGTTCATTTCAAAATTTTTAATTTTTTAACTTTTTTGGCAACACATTAAGATGTCATTTGGAGTATCAAAAAAGTTTAAAAAATTTTCAAAGTTTTGACTTTTTAAAATTTCAAAAAATTTTAACTTTTTAAAAAAATTTATCAAAATCCGTTAAAATGTATCAAAAAGACACGTTCCAACGAAGTTTGCCAGATTTTTTTAAGGTTGAACTGACATTTGTACCAAAAAATTTTACAAAATTTCAAAAATTTTCAAGACTCTCCATTAAAATTTTTTCACATGTTACTTTGTATAATTTTTAACAAATTTATATCAAATCAAATACAAACATTTAACCATCATTTCAAAATAACTTTTTACACTTCAAACTTCAAAAAAGTTTCATTTTTAGTTTTTTTTTTTATTTTTTTAGAACTCCAAACGAACCCTAAATATCAAACTTTCTTCAATTTAATTATTTTTTGCTATTTTTGGTGCTCCAAACCCCACACAAAATAGGTTATCTCCAAATCACGAGGCGCTTGAAAAACTAAATAAATACCAATTTTTATAAATTTTTATCAACTTATAGTCATTTCTGTGTGTTTATTTTGAAACTTTAAGATGTCATTTGAAATATCTGTTTTGATCTCATTTTTCATTTACAATTTTGAGAATAAGGAAAAATGCTCAAAATATATTTGGTCACTTATGTTTTAAAAATTTATTTTAGAAAATAGTAAATAGATTTACACATAAAATGTAAAATAGTAAAAAGTTATTTTAAATGTTTTCAACTCAAAATAAGAAAAATTTTAAAATACAGAAAATAAAAAATATCAAATCAAATGTGTTTTCTATTTTTCTTATTTTGGGATTTTTCAAACACAAAATACCTAAAACAAAAATAAAAAATTAAAAATAAAAACAAAAAATAAAAATACAAACTAAATGATACTTAATTTTTACAAATTTTTGTCAATTTTTCTAAACTTTTATCACTTTTTACTAATTTTTCTTAATTTATATCAATTCTTTTGATAATTCTTTTTTTGATAAAAACTGTTTCTTATGGCTATCTCCCTCTTTTCTGAATCAATTTTGCACTGGAGCAAGGACGTCTGAAAGTAAGGGCTGGTTTTTTTAGCTGCAAAAAATGAAAAAAAAAAAAAAAGCTTTTAGCTTCTTTGATAACCTTTTTTCATTTTATATGATTTTTTTACCAAAATTTATTTTTTTTAGAAGCTTTAACTTTTAGGAGTATTAATGGCATTCTTAACAAAAATAAAAAATAAAAAATTCACGTCCGTTTGAATAAAAGTTATCTATTTGGATAATAAAATAATAAAAAAATTAATTTTTTTTTTATTCTTTTAGTTTTTACCTAAGCGTATTTGAATTTTTCATTTTTTTTTAAGTGAATGCGGTTAACACGTCTCAAAGCAATAACTTTTAAAAAGAAAATTAAATTTTAGTGAAAATAAACCATATGAAACAAAAATAAAAAAGCTATAAAAAAAGAGATGGAAGGTTTTTTGGAAACCGCAAAGGAATTTAATATTTCAAAAAGGCGAAGAATTTCATTTCCATCTACTAATCCAAAAAAGAAAAGAAAAAAAAAAATAGAAAGAAAATTGTCATTATTGGGATTGTTCGCAATTAAATAAAATTGTGGACCAGCTAATTTAACGAGATTTTTTGATCAGTTCCCGCGGAGAGATACGTTATGGCTCCGTTTGAAACTCTCCAAAATAAAATAAAATCTTATAAATCTCTACAAACATAAATTATGAAATAATAAAATTTAAAATTTTCACTCATTATACGAATTATGAAACATTTATTTTTACAATTTTATATTATTTTATATAATTTTATACAATTCTAAACACACTCACATAAAAGGCTAACTTCAGAAAGATTTAGATGGATGAACGGCATGTCATCCAAGAATTGCTTGCAAGCAAGAATTGATCACGTGAAGTAGTAGAATAACAATAACCATTCTTCTTCAACTATCAAAAGGAGTGAACTCTTAGGTCGATTAATAGTCAGCTGGAGCATGAGCGAGTTAGTGGTGATTGGTTAGTTAAGATTAACCAAAATTTATTAATTTTTATCAACTTTTTATACTTTTTTTTAAATTAATTTTTATCACATATCACTTTTATATCAAATTTTTGTATTTTTATTATACTTTTTGATTAAATTTTTGTCAACCAAACACCTCCTTAATGTTGGTAAATTGGAGTTTGTAACCTACTTTCGGTAAAGTATCCTTGTATTTAACTTATTATTAATTAAATAATAGATTGATTTTGAATGGGTGATCGCTTTGAAGTGGTTCAGGTGTTTGTTTGTTTGTTTTTTTTTTTTTTCACCTAGATGTTTACGAGTTTTTCCTCGTTATATCGTGTGTTTCTCTTGTTTGTTTGTTGATTGATAATCACAATATAATTAGTGGAGTTGACATCAAACTATTTATCTCGTTAAAATCATAAATTCGGACATTACTATATGCGCCGCGCCTCATTTTTCTAGCAATGACGGCGTAACTGGGGCCGCTGCAAGTAGTTGATTCTAAAATTTTGCAAGCAAGGGCGGTTTTCTCTTATGCTTCAGTGGGAAGCTGCTGAGGTTGTTATCGTAGGAGCAGTGGCATTGGTGGTTGTGGAGGCAATTTTGACGTAGGTGTGTTTGGTGAACTGAAAAATATTAAAAATTTAAGAAAATTTTTAAAAATTACTCAATTTTTATCTCATTATACAAATTACAAACTCCTAAATTATCTCAAATTATCTCACTTTTTATCACTCTAAACTCTCTCATAATTTTTACTATTTGTGTCAAGTTTTTGATCAAGGAGCCAATAATCAATAAGACTAAATTCTAACTATAATGCAAATAGAAACACATAATTTTGAAATGTAAATTATGTTTTTTTTTTTTTTTGTTTTTGGAAGATAAACGCATATTATCTCAATAATAAAAAAAAAAAAAACCTAACACACGTTATGATAAGAGAAATATATATACATAAAAAAGTAATAATTCTTTGTTTAAATGGTGCTAGTCAGAGAATTAGACATAAATACATCCCTAAGAGGTTACTAGGGTTGGCAATAGCAATGTTCCACAAACTACATAAAACTCGATTCGTGTTCAACTAACCAATAATTAACTTAATTCGTATTCAATTAACTAAAATTCGTTTAAAATCGTTTCGTTATAAAATCAAATGAAGTTTAAATATAATTTGTAACTTGTTTAGTTTTGAAATTGATAACCTATATCTATGCAAAATAATTAAACTTTTTGAATTCAATCAGCTTGATTAAAAATTTTTGAGTACACAAATTAAGTTTAAAAATATCTTCAAACTTGATAAATTTTTTAAATTAAATTTGAATAACTTAATACTCAACTCTACGCATTTACAACATTAATTTACAAAGAGATATATAAAGTGAAAAACCATTTCATCCTACCCTAAAACCAAATAAGATTCAGAGGGGGAACTAGAATAAGGAGAGCAATAACTTGCCCCCGATCATGTTTAAAAATAGATAAAAAAAAATTCTTATTATTATCACTCTATATATCTAAATATTAAAATGTCAGTATTGAAATGTTTATTATTATTATTTTTTTATATCTTTAGCCCATTCCTGTTGCAATTCACACCGTATGTATGTTTCAAAACCCCTTTAGTTCACTTTTCTTTCCGGAAATCATTGTTGCAAGAGTTTTTTAAGCTAAAATGGTTAATCAATTATAGTGGGGGCATAGCTCAGATGTGATGCTAGCTATAGAATACTTAAACATACCATGATTTAAGCTTGCATCGGAATAAATTATCGAATTAATGTTAAAGTTGAATAAGCCCACAAGTTAGCTACAATTCACCAGCCACAAACCGGTCACCTATCTAATTATTAGGAGACTTTCTATCCACCAAATAATAATAATAATAATAAAATGTTGTTCAAGAAGATGCAGATACCACTCAATTGAAGGGGCTATAGAAATATATATAAATAGATGTATTCAACATACCGAATACAGTTTTCATACACCTCCTTCAGACAATACTTGCATCAATCAAACTCCAAACCCACGAAGCAGACCCAATTATACAAGCAATTGACACTTCTTAACACAGAGACATTAAACAGCCACTAAGACATCCACAGTCCAAACAAAGGATTAGCAGAAGCTCCATGCCTCTCTTATTCTTCGACATTAATTAAAACACAGACCCTTGGCGCATATTCTTTTATATATAGAGAGAGAGAGACACACACACACACACACATATATCGAACTGGGGCTGCTGCTTTGCTTCGGGTTGGGATCCATTTTGTGATCAACAATTGCAAGGGTCGCAGCGGCAGTTCGATCCACACTTGCAACCATGCCCTCCTTCGGCTCCCGAGCTCTTCTCAGACCCCTCTGAGTACCTGCACAAATTGAAATTACCCACAAAAAAAAAAAAAAAAAAAATACAATTGAGAAAGAGAAGTTTGATATGGATGACATGAAAGATTCAAGGTAAAAATACATACATCTTCACTGGCGGAGCAACTCCGTCTATGATGGTTGTGGTGGTACTGGATTGCTCAATGTCAGGGTACATCCCACAGCTGCCAAAAGAAACACAATCAGAGGTTACGAAGGCGGAGAGAAAGAGAGTAAGAAATCAATATATAAAAGGGGAAATGATCTGTGTTTTCTCGGGAAAAAAAGGGTCAAAGTGTTTTTCCAGAAAAAAAAATGGGTAAAAAAGAAAAGAGAGACGTTTGGAGCACTACAATTTCTTACAAACTTGTATAAATCCCTTACATTATAGATCACGAGATTATAATTTTTACAAATTTATACTAATTTATATAAGTCCTAACGTAGAGTCGGCAAAGGAGAAGAGATACCCTCCGCAGCCGTTGCCGCACTTGCAGCCAGAGCCGCAGCCACAGTTTCCTCCGCAGCAAGACATTTTTTCTCTCTTAGGGCAAGGAAGGGAATTCTAGGGAGAATTGTTTTTCAACGGAAATTGAGCTCAACAAACACGGCAACTGATGAGTTTTGGGGCTGAAGGCCGGACACTTATTTATAGCGGAGGGGGGGGGGAGGGAGGAGTATTGATCTGCGTACACATGGCAGAATCTTAACCGAATTGCGTGTTGAAATTATTATGAGGGGGGAGGGAGGAGTATTGATCTGCGTACACATGGCAGAATCTTAACCGAATTGCGTGTTGAAATTATTATGAGGGGGGAGGGAGGAGTATTGATCTGCGTACACATGGCAGAATCTTAACCGAATTGCGTGTTGAAATTATTATGTCTTCTCATGTTCGAGAAAAAATATAATAAAAGTATAAAAATTTAAAATAAAAATAATATACAATAAAATTTAATTAAAAAAATATAAAAATTAATAAATTTTAATTAATTTTAATCAAACAAACACCTTTAAATATTTGACGAGAAAACCCTTTCCCAGCTATCGATGTTGCCTCACTTTTTTAGACAATAATTGTAGGTATATTTGACAAGGAAACCCCTCCCGCCAATCGTTGTTGCCTCACTTTTCTAAAACAATAATTGTAGGTAGTAATTTTACTTTTATAAAGGACGATAAAAGTGCCCATTTGAAAATTACTTTTAAGTAGTAATTTTACTTTTATAAAGTGTCCATTCGGAGCATAAAAATCACGAAAAATATATATATATATATATATATTTTAATTTGTTAACATAAAAATTTTCAATTTTTTTTTTAAATTTTAATATTTAAACTTTTTGAATAATACATCGGATACCAAACTTTCTCTAATTTAACCATTTTTTATTATTTTAGGTGCTCCAAACCCACACAAAATAGATTACCTCCGTATCAGGAGGCATTTGAAAACTCAATAAACACCAACTTTTATAAACTTTTGTCAACGTATGGTCATCTCTGTGTGTTTATTTTGAAACTTGAAAGTGTCACTTGATATATCTGTTTTGAATCCAATTTTTATTTACAATTTTGAAAATAATAAAAACAGTTCAAAACATATTTACTCACTTGTATTTTTAAAATTTATTTTAAAAAATAAGAAAAGAATTTACACATGAAATGTAAAATAACAAAAAGTTATTTTAAATTTTTTTCAACCCAAAATAAAAAAAATTTCAAAATACTAAAAAAAGAAAATATCAAATTAAATGTGTTTTTTGTTTTCCTTATTTTGAAAATTTCTAAACATAAAATACATAAAACAAAGATAAAAAACAAAAATAGAAACCGAAGATTAAAAATACAAACAAATGGCACCTAATTTTTACAAATTTTTGTTAACTTTTCTCAACTCTTATCAGATTTTGTCAATTTTTACTAATTTTTCTTAATTTATATCAATTTTTGGTTAATTTATTTTTTTGATAAAAACTATTTAAACGGATGCGTGGGATAACATTCAAAGGGTTATGGTAAGAATTTTTGGATGTATTAATTAAACGCGAAATAAGTAGCTGAGAATCCCACATTTTGTGTTTGTTTCTTTTCAAACGCGCTATGAATTGCGTGTATGATATTGCAATGTTTTGTGAAGATTTATTTATAGGTTTAGAGGGACGCAGTTTTTGTGTTTTTAGGTGTTTATAAAATTTAAAAAAAACAAAACAAAACGCACTCACAATTAGGGTTTGTTTGGAGTAAGAAAAAGTGAAATAAATTGAGATAAATTGAGAATTCGTAATACGTGTAGTAAAAGAAAAAAGTTGATATGATATAAAGTTAGCAGAGATTTATACAGATTTTTAGAAAAAAATTTTGTGCCAAATACAGTCTTAATGAGACAGGTTTGAAGGTTTAAATTATTATTATTATTATTATATATATATATATTTATTTATTTATTTATCGGGTTTAGACGCAAATATTTTTTGATTTAACTTTAATTCATTATAAATTTAATTTATATTTTATATATAAAATTTTAATTAGATATAAAATAAATATTTTATTAATTTATATGTCAAGTATAATATGTTAATTTTATAAAAAAATGAATAATTGTATAATTTTATTTAGTAAAAAATAAAGTGAAATGAAAATAAATCCACCCTTTCATATATAATACGTAATAGATATTTTAATTTTTTATGTATGAGGTTTACTTTTAATATCCAAGTAGAATTTTTTTTCATATTATATTTATTATATATTCATAAAATATAATATTTTACAGTTTTATTAAAAAAAAAATAGAGAGCCATTGGGCTGTGGACGAACATCAGAGTTAGAATATCAAACTTCAAAATTGAGATAGACTCGTAATACTACCGCTTGGCGCGAGGTAATTTCTGAAAAATTTTTAAAATTCGTAAAAATTTTTAAAAGTTATTTAGATTTTTATCTCATTATACAAATTATAAATTTATAAATTATTTTAAATTATCTCATTTTATCTTATTTTCTATTGCTCCAAATTCGCTTAAACATAGTAAAAAGTAATAACAGCGAAAGTTTGACTATGAATTTGAAAGTTTAAATTTTAGTGATTTTTAATTTTTTTGTTAAAAATTATTAGTTATAATTTTTAATACGTTTGATAAAATAAATAATAATTTTTATTATTTTTAAGTAGACTTGTCAATGGGACAGATTTGAATCTGATCTGGATTCAATTTGCAAAATCTAGTCTAGATTTATATAGATTCGACCTGTTTTAAAAAATAATCTTTTTAAATTATATTTCATAATAAAATAAAAATATATTTTATTCAATATATATATATATATATATATATTATATATACGTACAAGCAGTAAAAAAAAAATAGATTTAGATTTTAATATGAATAAATATTTTCCTAATGTTGTTCAGGAAAATGAACAGCCTTATGTCTCAGGCACGAGACTCGCTCCTTTCTGTACATTTCCAAGCAGAAGGTCGTACCGTAAATTAGGATAAATAAGTCAGGTAACGTTTGAAGTGATAAAAAGTAAAATAAATTTTATGAATTCGTAATTTGTATAATAATATAATTAAAAATAAATAATTTTTAAAAATTTTTAACTTTTTTAATAAATCAAACACGCTTTATAAGTGTTCGGCAGTAAAATTTACCGTCGGAAATGCTGACTACGCCAACCGGAAATGAAATCGACAATCAAATGTTCTACAACAAAATTTACCGCCAGAACTGCTGATCATGCCAACAGGAAATGTAATCGACATCCTGCCGAACAAAGACAAAAGAAAGGTTACGGCCGGAGTGGAGGTCTCTGACCGGGAAACCCTCCGATGCTTAAGTCAGCAAGTAGCTCAAAGAAGAAAGCTTTTTCAGAGAAGAAATGAGCAATAGTTTAAGTTGGCAATAGTCAGCCTCCTTCATTGTCAAGTGGAATCTCGTATTTATAATAATGTAAATAATAAATAAAACAATACATGTGATTTGATTGCATCCAGGCTTCTGTGCACCTCTTTTCCTTCCTTGCTTTAAATGCATTTCACCGCTCATTTAATACCTCATATCTTTCATTAAATACTCCATACCTTTCATTCAATGCTTCTGGTAGTTAAACACGGCAATATAGCCAGAATTTCGTGGTCAAACTGTCTACCTGTTACATTCGTCAACTACTCATAACGAAATGAACTGAGCTAGTTACTCCCTCAGAGATAAATACCTAGTTCAGTCATAACTACGGTGCATTTATAGTTATGATCCCTCATTAAGGTTGTGGGTCCCAGGCTTAACATTTACTAACCGCCAATCAGTGGGCCGAATAAATTGACTATTGAGGTTTTCGGCTATAGCCACATAGCCACATATTATCCATAGATCCTGAAAGTCAGGGAATCCCTTGGAATATTAATCCAAAGACACGTATCCGTGTATATCACTCACGTGGAAATCTCGTGTCATCAATCAATTGTTCGGCGGAAAGCCACGCATCACGCGTCAACGTGCTCGGTGAATGACTATATGACTCACACAAATATGCTCGGCATTGGGCCACGTGACACCTTGACTATATTTGTTCGGCACTCCGTACGTCAAGGTATTATTTTGCCCAACAATGAGTATATATATATATAGAGAGAGAGAGAGAGAGAGAGAGAGAGTGTGTGTGTGTGTGTGTGTGTGTGTGAGACACTAATGCAGCCTCTGCTTCTGAATTTTGGACACTGATTCCGGATTTTGTTCGCATGGTACAAAAGCGGCAAGGGGGGCTCCAGTAGCCATTGAAGCAGCCCCCTGACTTCAGCTGTTGCAGACTTAGCCAAACGCTGCCGTTTTACTTATTATTTTGAGTAAAAATCATCAAAAAGTTGACCGGGGTGGAATCAAACGCATAACAAGCGAAGAGTGAGGGTGGCTAATGACCGTTTTCTTTAGTACCCAACGGGTGGACGTTTAAATGAATGAAATAAATTTCTAAGTTGAGTTAAATTAATTTTTGGCAATGTTTTGTTTAAAATTTCACTTTTAAGCTTAAATTTCTTTTAAAACACTTTCCAAATAATTACTTGATTTTTTTTATACATAAACAATTTAATATTATAAAATAATAAAATACATTTAATTTTATAAATTTAATGGATGAAATTTACTGCACTGTAAGCTTTTCTCATAATCTTATTTGAGAGTTTAATTTTTTTTTTAAACAATTAAGGACACTATCTTTTATTTAATTATAATATAGAGCGCCAATAATTATTTTACCTTTACACTTTCACTAAATGTTCATTGAAATCCTATTTTATAATTAACAAAAAAATCATAACTTTTAATAAATTTAAATCTTAAAGTTTTATACTTTCATTAAATGGTCATTGAAATCCTATCTTATAATTAACTAAAAATTCATAACTTTTAATAAATTTAAATATAAAATTTTATAATTAATTAAAAATTCATAAATTTTTAAATAATTACTTTTTTTTTTTGCACATAAACATTGAATATTATAAAATAATAAAATACATTTAATTTTACAAAACTAATGTGAGTTTTTCTTAGAATTTTATTTCAAGGGTGTAGTTTTTTTTTTAAACAATTAAGGACATTATCTTTTAATCAATTGTAATATAGAGTGTCAACAATTATTTTGCCTTTACACTTTCATTAAATGGTCATTGAAATCCAATTTCATAATTAATTAAAAATTCATAACTTTTAATAAATTTAAATTTCTTTTAATAATTAAATTTATGAATTTTTAGTTAATTATAAACTTTAATATTTAAATTTATTAAAAGTTATGAATTTTTAGTTAATTATAAAATAGGATTTGAATGAGTGTAAAACTTCAAGATTTAAATTTATTAAAGGTTATGAATTTTTAGTTAATTATAAAATAAGATTTCAATGAACATTCAATGAAAGTGTAAAGATAAAATAATTGTTGACACTCTATACTATAATTGACTAAAAGATAAATGTCCTTAATTGTTGAAAAAAAATAAACTTTGAAATAAAATTTTGAGAAAAAGTTACCGTGCAAAGTGAATTTCACTAATTACTTTTATAAAATTAAATGCATTTTATTATTTTCTAATATTAAATTCTGTACACGTAAAAATAAAAAATCAAGTAATTATTTGGAAAGTGTTTTAAAAGAAATTTAAACTTGAAGTGAAATTTAAGATGGAATGAGTCTTTAGTTGGCCAAAATTAATCAAAACATACTAATTTTTACTAATTATTTGTATTTTTTTCTAATTAAATTTTATCACTTATCATTTTTGCATCAAATCTTTATATTTTTATTATATTTTTTATCAAATTTTTACTAATCAAATGTGAAGATTACCCAAAATTAATTCAACTCAACTTAGAAATTTATAAAGGCGATGCAATTTTAAAGTTGGGTCTTAGGCAAAATGGCCATTGGTATTTCTCTCTACATGCCTGGCGTGAGTTTGATTCCCTACCCAGCGACTTTTTGATGATATTTAGAGGGTGTTTGGAAGTTAAAAAAAAAACTTAAGTTTTGGTAGTTTTTTGGTGTTTTTTTTTTTTTTTACACTTTTTTGTGTGTTTGGTTGAACCAAGTGGAATTTTTAGTATTTTTTTAGTAACTTTTGGGTGTTTGGTAAATTTTTTACAGTAGCAAAACAAAAAAGTTGTAACTTTTGAGTGTTTGGTATGTTTTTTACTGTAACAAATCAAAAAAGATATAATGATAGAGTGGTACTTTTTACTGTAACAAATCAAAAAAGTGACAAAATTTGTGGTTTTGTCAAACACACAAAAACTAACTTTTTATATTTTTTTACTAATTTTTGAGTTGCCAAACACCCCTTACTCAAAATAATAAGTAAAATGGCAGCATTTTGCCACGACTGCAGCCCCCCTCCCCCTCGCTAGTACAAACGGGGAAAGCGTAACGGTTGGATGACTACAGCCCCCCTCGGTGGTACAAACGGGGAAAGCGTAACGTTTTATCCAACGCTGACAAAAAATTAAATTATTTTAATTAATTTTCTCTTAATTATTATATTTTAAAAAATTGTTTTAATTCAATTACAATACAATTATATTAAAAATAAATGAGATAAATAATCTCACATAATTAATATGTAAATTAAATAGTATAACTTTCCATGTATATTTCATATATATATATATATATATATATATATATATTTATGTATATATATGAGAGTAAAATAGTAAATAGTTAAAATGATTGATTTTATTTTACATAAATTTTTTTATTTTTGAAATATTTTTAAAATTTTTATTTTTTATTGTTAAAAATTTTATTTTTAAAAATAATGAGTTTGACGGATCATCCGAATTCAAATCTATTAGTTCTTGAAAATAACGGATTTAGATTTATTGAATCACATATTTAATTGGACAGATCTGAACTAACATTGCTAGATCTGGTCCAGGTAAGATCTGGACTAAACTCGCCCCCATTGGCAACCCTACTAAGTGTTAAAATTTTTTAGAATCATTTTTAATCTTTCACGTGTGTGTAGAATTTTTCACAACAAAAATCTTTAACATTTACAAGATCATGATTTGTAGCCTTATTATTAAAACTCAATGAAAAGAAAGGGCCAATTTCAACATTAATTTATATAAATGTTACATAAAATCTGTACAAATTAATTATCAACACAAATTAACGGTTAAGATACATCTGTGAAATTAATTTTCAAGATGTATCTATCGTAAGTTACGGATGGTATTTCTTATTTAGGGAAATATTAATTTTAAATTAGAGAGTGCTTTGTATGCGTTTGGAAGCGGATGAAAGAAAGAGAAATTTTTATTATTTTTTACTTTTTTGCTTAATAGCAAAAAGTTCTTGAAAATTTCTTTAATATTTTTTTTAACTAAAGAACTAAAAGTTCTAAAAGTTTACGAAAATTTCTCTAACATTTTTGGCTTTTAGCAAAATCAAAAATTGTAGATTTTATTTTTCATTTAGCGGAATATTAATTTTAAAATCTGTTTGGAGTGTCAAATTTGACAAAAAATAAAATGTAGATAAAATTTAAATTGTTAAATATTTAAAATATTTTTTAAAAAGTGTAAAAGTTGAAAAAAAAAGTAGAGAAAATCAGACAAAGTTGATAAAATTTAAAGATTTTTGTTAACAATTAGAGAAAGTTAAATATTTTTATATAAAAAAAGTTGAAAAAATTAAACAAATTAAAAATTTTTAATCAAATTTAACAATTTAAATGCACACCTAGGGTCGGAGTACTTCTATACATTGAGTTTGACAAATAGAAAGTGCCATTCCACTAGAAGGAGACATTTTGAAAATGAAAATGGTAATACTTTTGCTAAGATTAGTAGAGCGAGCGTCGTTATCTATTCATGTTAACCTCAACTCTTTACATTGGATTTCACGTATCCAAAGATTAATTTATCAGTCAATATGTTAGCAATGCTCATTGTGATAGTACCTATGCTTATCAAATATATTTAGCACAAATTCATCAAACTAATCGTTTTGGGTATTGTATTAAAATGTGAATAGTGATTTAAAAAATATAATGTTAAAATTAAATAATTAATTAGACATTCACAAGTCACACCTATTCATACACTCGTTGACATCGATGAATAATTTAGTTACAATTACAAACATATTCAATTACGTTATTAATAAAAATAAAATTTGACTTGTGAATTTATTATAATATTTTATATAAAGCCACGATTATTATGGGTGCATTGGTTTACCAAAAAAAAAAAAAGTTAAACTTTTTCAAACTTTTGTTCGGATACTATAATGTATCACTTTTGAAAAAAAAATTATGCATCTGATAAAAAATTATAAAAATTATAGAAAATTAAAAAGAAATTAAAGAAAGATCATAAAGATTGAAAAAAGTTGAAGATTGTGTTTGATAAATCTAAGTGAAAAAAGTTATAACAAATTATCAAAAATTAGTAATTTTTGAAAAATTGATAAAAATTGACATACATCAAACGAGACCTATTATTATCGAGCATTATTTTATATAAAAATCACTTGTCTATTATTCGATTGTCCATATATATGACACAAAATTATTTATAATTATTGCGTATTATTTTACATAACAATCACCGATCAGATTATTCCACCATCTATATTTATGACACAAAGTCACTAATTTTGTGTCACAATTGAAATATGTTTGGCTGTGAGAAAATTTAATTAGGATAAGTTATCATGATAACGTGATAATGACATTATAAAAATAAAGAGCCGTTGAGTTTTTTTATTTAAAATGGTTAGCACAGTTTTAGTAATTTTTTAAATTTTTATTTTTTTAAATAAAATAGCGTTGCGCTTCCCCGTATTCAGGTAGCCGTTGCTTTCAGTGATTTATCGCATCGAGAAGATATATATAATTTATAGGGACGGCCAGCAATCAATTCGCAAAACCTATCCATCCATCGTCAGCTTCTTCGAAGGCGCCGCCCAAACGTTCACGTCAATGGGTTTGAAAGATTCAAACCATACAACAATTCAAGCTTGCAATTTGACGAAAATTCCAACAATAAAATTTAAATTTTTTATTTGTTATCTAGAGGCTCCGTTGGGAGTAACATAAAATAAAATAAAATTTTATAAATTTTTATAAATATAAATTACGAAATAATAAAATTTAAAATCTTCACTCTTTACACGAATTACGAAATATTTATTTTTATAATTTTATTTTATTTTATACATTTTTTATATAATTCTAAACACACTCAAAATACGAAACATAAATTTTTACAAACTCGTACAATTTCAGATATTACAACTATTAACTCCACACGTGCATGACAAATTCATTCGATCCACCAAAAAAAAAAAAAAAAATCTCCTTCTCATTATCTTCGTACCTTTGAAAGTTACATTTTAAATTGTTTTTACTTCTCTGAGGACAGATTTTCACGGGAGTCAATAGGTTGCTTTCTCACTGCAAACAAGGAGTGAAAATGCCACGATAAAAAATAGGAAAGAGATAAGGAAGAGAGAAAAATGTCTCATTCTCTTCATTTGATTGGTAAGAGAGTGGAAAAAATGAAGGTGGAACCCGTATATTTTTGTCTTTCAAATTTGGAAGGAAAAGAGAACAAAAAGGAAAGGAGATGACAAAGAAAGAAAAGAGAGTTGCGATAGAAAAAAATTTTAAGATGTGAAAAATAGTTTTCTTAAAATAATTTTTTAATTGAAAAAATAAAGTAAAATATATATTTACTTTCTTCCACTTTTTCACTCAATCAAATGTATTTCATTCCTCTCACTTTTCCTTCCTCTCCTTATTCCTTCGTCTCAAAATTTCCTTTGTACCTAACAGTGTGTTTGGTAAAAAAGAAGCAAGGGAGGAAGGAATAAGAGAAGGAAAATAAAGTATAATATGTATTTACTTTCTTCCACTTTTTTACTCAATCAAATATACTTCATTCCTCTCACTTTTCCTTCCTCCCTTTATTCTTTCGTCTCAAAATTTCTTTTGTACTTAACAGTGTGTTTGATAAAAAGGAAGCAAGGGAGGAAATAATAAGAGAAGGAAAAAAAGTAGGAAGCAGAAAATGTTTTTGATTGAGTGAAAAAGTGGAAGGAAGTAAAAGGGATATATATGTGTGTGTGTGTATTATAACTTACTTTATGAATTAAAAATTATTTTAAGAAAAGTGAATCCCACTTTTTAAATTTTTTATCACACATTTCTTTCTCTCTTCTCTTCCCTCTTTTCCCCCTCTTTTTCTCCCAAATTTGAAAGAAAAAAAATTGTGTGGGTCCTACCCCCACTTTTCCATCATCTTTTCCTTTCTCTCCACTTTTCTCTCCAACCAAACAATAGAAATAGACGATTATTCTCCCTCCTCCTTCCCTCCTCCTTATTTTCCATTTAACCAAACATAGGCCTTTAGGGGCCATTAGATAAAATCCCAAAAATTTTTAATATTTCACTTATCTTTAATTTTTTTGGGG
The DNA here is from genome assembly GCA_019916065.1 of Vitellaria paradoxa. Lineage (NCBI taxonomy): Eukaryota > Viridiplantae > Streptophyta > Magnoliopsida > Ericales > Sapotaceae > Vitellaria > Vitellaria paradoxa. The sequence continues at coordinate 31,702,246 of CM034243.1, forward strand.
GGTATTTTTTTCATTTTTCTCAAACTCTTTATTTTTTTTTAACTTTTTACAACTATTTCCAACTTTTGTCAACTTTTTCCAATCTATTGTACTTGTTTTCAACTTTTTTTAACTTTTATAAATTTTTACCAAACACTTAATATTTTTCAAAAGTGATACATAATAATGCTAGACAAAAGTTACAAAAAGTTAAACTTTTTTAGTTTATCAAATGGGCCTTTAATCATCGAAGCCATCACTAAAATTTTTAAAATGTTTCAAAGTGTTCGTCTCCCGTGACTAAGGATGACAATTTTCAACCTTAATGGGTACCCGATTACTTTGTAAATTACCAGTACCAATTACTCATTTATTGAATATTCAGCGGTGTTACTTAATTACTTGTCCAAATTACTTGATTACCTACCTAAATTATCAAATACTCAAATTTATTACCCATACAAGAGATCCAAACTTAGAGTCAAGTGCTTAAATCGAGCATACGGTCTTTAATGGCTAAGACTTGACATATATCATGATTTAGGTACAAGTGATCTGTAAAAATAAATTGCATAGGGGAATCAGTGCCTGGGGTGCTCAGAAAATCCACACATGTTTCAAGTTGAAACTGAAAACTTAAGAGTTTTAATTTTAGAGTTAAATGCTCAAATCGAGCATACGAACTTCAATGGATGCAAGACTTGATACGTAACATTATTTAAGCACAATTGACTTACAAAAAGTAACTGTACTAGATTTGGAGCCTTGAGGTACTTGTAAAGCCAACGTGCAAGTTTCAAACTTAAAATCAAGTATTCAAATCGATTATAGCCTCCGATGGATGCAAGGCTTGACCCGTGACATAATTTAGGCATAAATGACTTGTAGGAGTAAACTGTGCAATATTTAGAGCCTAGAGTGCCCAAAAAGCCCACACATCAGTTTTAGTAAAAACTTGAGACTTAAAAATTTCAAACTTAGATTCAAGTCCTCAAATTGAGTATATGATCTTTGATGGCCGTGAAAGTTGACGAATAGCGTGATCGAGGGATAAGTGACTTATAGGAACAAATCACACAAAATTCAAAATCCCACGATCTAGAAGTCCAACATGTTGTTTTGAGTTAAAACTTAAAGAGTTTCAAACTTAAAGTCAAATATTTAAATCGAGTATACAACTTTCAGTGGTTAAGAAATTTAACATGTGGCGTGATCTAGGCACAAGTGTATGTAAGAATAAATTATGCAGGATTCAAAGGCTCAGGGTGGTAGGAAACTTTGAGTTTTTAATTTTGATTTGAATATAATATGTATTTTGGAATACTTCCAAATTAACTTCATGTTTAATTGATGAGGTCTCGACCTCTTATCCAAAGCGTGTTAATTTTTCCTTTTTATATCTTTTTTAATTTGTAATAATTAAATTTTATAATGTTTCATTTGTATTAAATGATAATTTTTGCTAATTTAATATTATTTTTTATTTTATTATAACCTCATTTAAAATGCGTTCAATTGTATGCCTATAGAGAGAGTTTTGTGTATGAATGGGTGTTATATTGTATGTGTATGAAAACTATTACATAAAATAAAGAATCTTGAAATGGGTGAAAAAAGAATTGAATTAATGACTGCTACGACGATAGCCTATTCTTCTTTAACAGTCGCTTAAAGTAGTTGTTAATTTCTCTTAAGAATGAAATTAACAATACTTATCTTTGTCAGGTATCTGTAAATGGCCGCTCGAATGCAGTCTTTAAAAAGCTCCAAGCAATCATTGAGTGAACAACTGTTCTAAAGCAATCATTTATTTTTCTGACGATGGTGCCTCATTTCCAGTAGTGGAAAGAGCTTACTTTGGATTGGAGGGTGCAGATGGAATTCCTTCTCCTAGCTAGATATATAAATAGGAGGCTATTTCACTTTGTAAAAGAATGGTTCTCAAGACTCTGCTTTTCATGCCTTTCCTCCATTGCCATCCCTTTCAAGACTCTGCTTTTCATGCCTCTCCTCCATTGCCATCCCTTTTAACAAACACTTATGGTACTAATGGAAGTGGGAAATGAAAAGTATCACCTGCTTTATGATTTTCAAAATGCTAAAAAGGCTACCTATGGACCTCTGTGTGAAGTTTCATGGAATTAAGGACTTCCATGAAAAGGGAAATGGAAGAAACGAAATTTTGGAGTGAGAGTTTTTAAGTACTTTGATCAACTGAAAATTTATAGTTTCAAATACATGAATTTAACATGAACTTCTTTTATATATTTGTATCACCCACTTTACATAGGAGGATCGTACTAAGTACCTTTCTTTAATTATGTATGCTGTCTCATTGTGGGCCTTCAAAGGCCTTCATCCTCCTAATGTGGAGCACTGCTTTTGATGTGAGTAAACGAAGGATTACGTTCTCTTTTTAAGAGTTGTTTGATCTTCTGTCTTGTTTGCATAAAATAACAAAATAATAAAATAAGCTTTATTTGTCTGTAGTTTCTCCATTTGATGTACTCGATCTTCAGGCTCTTAGCCCACAATTAATTAATTTTCATGTATATATTTTTTTCTTTTCATTCCTATAATTTTTTTATTATTGATATGCTTCTTCAAAATCTTCCTATTTATTCTCAAAACTGTTATATTAAATAATCTAATATGACAATTTAACACATATATTAGTTCTTTTTTTTTACTTCATTATTTTGTAATTATTTGGTCCATGTCTTTCTATATAGTTTGCTTTGCCAATAGATTATGTAATAAATAGATGTGTTTGAACTATAATTTTAACGATGAATCATTTCCATTGCGTAAGTCATTACATAAAATTTTCAAAACCTTTCAATCCCATTACATTCTTAATTTTTTTTTATTATACATGTTATTTTTTGTTATCATCACACTAATTATTATTGTTTTTTTAAAAACTATTTTGAGCTTGAGCTTGCAAGCTTCAATATGGAAATAGCAAAGAAGATAATACACAAAAATTGTTAAAGGGAGATGGAAATATTGAGTTAAAACTAAAGGATTTATATTCTTATATATAAACATACTAGTTGTGGGCACACAAACTGTCTGTGATTTTCTAAAATAAAATATACAGAAAATGAAGTAAAAAAAATGGAGGGTCAAATCTGTATAAATAGAAAAGTAGCACTTCAGCCTCTACTAGTGCTGTCATGTTGTGGTTCCTTAATGGCCACTTTATTTTTACTAGAATAAAGTCTTTTTTAGTACTTTTTTCCTACATTAAGGGTAGTTTTAATTAAATTTCAAGAGGAGAGTTGTCAAATATGATGAATTTTAGTAAAGGGAATGATAAATGCATTATTTTATTAATTTTCCCCACTATATATTACTCTTTTTCGTTAAAACTATTGTGGAGTGACGAAAACTAATAGAAGAGTACAAATATTTCCACTGATTAATAAACCGTCCTCATGATCGATAAAGACAAATTTCTACGACAATAGATTTTGAAATGAAGTGTAGTTATGTTTAAGGAAATATATTTTCAGAATCTGATTTTGATTATTATAAGAAAACATTAGAATTGTTGGATTAAGAGTAGCTGGTAAAATATTATAAATTTTTAAATTTGGAGAACTCGATGGTTTGGCTAATTTTTTTTTTCCACTAATATCCCTTAATCACACACCTACGCGCAATTAGAAAAGATTTGAAAGTAAAATTTTCAAAAAAATAATAAGATAATGCAAGTAATTTTAACATTTTTACACTTCTTTGTTGCTTTTACTAACCATGATTAAGTATACATCTATAATAATAATAATAATGTGTATCACATATGCACTTACACCTTTTACAAAAGTGTATTGTTAGAATACAACTGAAACCCTACAACTACGGAGCTTTGTGTAACCATGATATAGCAAAATAAATACACACATTTTCTACGAAAAAATCATAAAACCACTTCTATGCAAAACCCACGAGCCTATAAGGCAGCAATCTCGATAAACAATTCATTATTATAATCAATAGTAATAAAAGTATTATCGAATACATGAATGAATTAGAAACTGTTTTATCACTATTCTCCTTTTACTAACTAAATCACGTAATTTATTAACACTAATAGATTTTTTCTGTTTTTTAATCCAGACGGCACATCCTAGAATCCAAAATTTTTCAAGACAATCTTCAATGATATCTCCACAAATTTAGGGTCTCTCCTTAAAAATATTTTCCCTTGATTGATATTCCAAAAAACCCCTAACACTCTTCGAAAAGGGAATCTTTTATACCCCAACAACTCTACGGAAACAAATCAACTCAACCTATGTTAAAAATTACCCAAAACAAAACCTTCTAGCATCGATTGCTTAGGTGAATTTCCAGATTTTGTTACTGGTGGAAAGTCCAAAAAGTTTTAACCGATTAAGCGGTTCATCGAAGTTGCCCTTGGCGGCATTTCTGGAAACCAAATCACAGGTGCAGTGTGTCTAGCAATTATCCCAAAGACTTCGACCCCAGGGTAGCGGCACTAGCAGTTTTCCTATGCCGTTTAAACTTACCTCGAGCATCGAACTAGACGTGTAAATGTATTGAACTATTCGTGAACTACTCACTTGCGATACTTGTGATTCACTGAGGACTCGGCTCGAGCTCCATTGGTTTAATAAATGAGTTGAGCTTGAACTCAAAGAAACTCAACTTGTTGGGCTCGAAAAAGCTTACCTTTATAGTCTATGATATTATATATATACACAATATATTAATACAAATAGATTTATAAATTTTGTTTATTTTGATACTTTGCTAGTATTTAGCAATTACTTTAATTTTTGGAAGCCAATTTACTTTTTTGTTCCTAAATTACACACTGTTGATCTATATTTATAAAAAAAAAAAAAATTAACGTTTGTCCAATTTTTTCAAATTGTTATCTAACCATTGATTCAAAAAGGGAATGATTTCGGTTGTGCTACCCTACATATTGAAACAGTGATACGTCCATAAGTCTATGAAGAAGACTTCTTAATATATCAAATTCACTAGCTTTAAATTGAAAAATCTACAACGTTTATTAACCATCTGATCAACTTACAAGCAAACCATTTCTGGTGGTGGTAAAAGAACAGGGAATCCAGAAAACAGAGGAACAAAAAGCAGAAATTTGAGATTCTGGGCAAAATTTGTGAAAAATAATCGAAGCACAAACAGCTGGCCGTAGGGTGCTCATCCTTCCACCTGAATTCAAGATCACCATAATTTTTTCCCATGCAGAGATTTCTACCAAGAGAAAAAAGAGACATTTCAAACAAATACATGCAGCGTTTGGGAGGATGGAATTTTTAGAATTTACCTTGAACAGAAACTATGAATTACATTGCCTTTCAAGTCCACTTCCAATGCATGGATCTCATTGTGCCAAACAATTCTACAGACAGATTGCAAAAAAGTTGTATTCTCTCCAACTCCCCTAATACACTAACTTCAAACTGTTAGAGTTATATTTCTTTGGTGCCCTTGAAAGCATGTTTTATGTAATGACATTTTATTTTAGTTTATTTTTTCTGGATATAATAAAATATTTATTTATTTAAGCATACATTAATGTCCCTTGTTTATAAAGTATGTGATTTAAGTATTGGGCATAAGATGCCAATACAGAAAGATTTAAATCACAAGTTTTATAAATTAAAGTAAAATTCATAGCTATTAATGAAACGGGCATTTTATTATGTTAAAGCTGTAACTTTTCTATTTCTTAATTGGGTGATTTATCTTGATCACTAAAGTGGTGACTTTGAGTAGGAAAGTTAGTATGTATATGAGATATACATATTGAATGGACTGTTGTAAATTATGATTTGGTTAATAAATGTCTTTAATCATAATTTACATAAGCTTTAATAAACTTAATAAATTTTAATCCTGAGTTTGTAATGGACTCACATTCATAGATTAAGTCTATTTGAGTTATCACGGAGTGAGATCTTATTAGTGGTCAAATCCTCGATAACTTGGAGATTTAATATTATGAATCGTGGGAACATATACTTACAAGATGGAATCCATTCTGATACGCTCACCTAAGTTATTTATTTTTTTGATCATTAAATCTGTGGCCGCAGTTTATTCAATAAATTGTTTATTGAATAACAATATTTATTTGTAAATTGTTTACAAATATGAAAATATTGAGAATGATCAAAATATAGATGAATAGTGACTTAGGGTTAAATATGTAATTAAGGGGCTCGACATTTAGCCTAATTTAATTACGAGCTTATAATGGAGGGTTAATTAAGTGGATATTATTGGTCTAAGACCAAAATTCATTTTATTAAAAGTTGTTTTAATTAAATGAATTTCAACATGGACTACTAGAGTGCAGCTCAGGGTTTTTAGTGGAATAGCCCTGGGTTAATTTAAAAGATAATGGGTTGTCATGAGATGACAAGGCCCAAATATCTTTTAAGTTGGAGCTAGGAATCCATGGGCCTTCAGTCCCCAAGCTAGCTCAATTTTATCTTGATGGGCCAAGTCCAATTGGCTAATTATTTATAATTTATTTATGAAATAAATTATAGATAATTAATATATATATATTTAGATAAGATGATATGGTTGGGAGATTTTCTCAAGATACCATATCTTCTAAATATATATTAAGATGATATATATAGATAAGATATGTGTGAGAGTGGATAAGAGATAATCTCTAGAGTTAGAGATCATCTCTGATACAAACTCTGTACTCACTCTTTATAAATATCTTTTATATATCAATTAGCCAACTGATCTGAAAATTGTGCCCACACACATCCATCTAGAGAGATAATTTGAGAATAGTTTGGAAGGCTGAATCGCTGAAAGAAGGTACTTCCGCTGTGCATCAGAAGAAAATTTAAAGAGTTCATCCTTCCATTCGAGGTATTTTTCTCAACCCTATGCTATAAAAACCAACACAAACAACCTTCCATCAAATTATCTGAAAACAAGCATAAAAAAGTAAGTCAACAGAAATATGACAACTAGCCAAAAATTCACTAAAGTTTGCTAAAGAATCACCACAGCAGTAGATGTCATGTATGCAAAGATATCATTCAACAGCAATAGTGTGCGTGTGTGTGTATGAAAAATTGCCAACCGAACAAGCTACAAATTCTATGAGAAAAGTCGAAATAAGCATTAGCCTACCCAGTAGACCAACTATACAATTAAGCTCAGCAAGTTGGTTAATTTAAACTGGGCCCGAAGGGGCACCCAAGTTTTATGGAGGGAGAGGACCTACATGGTCTTGGGTTTGACTGAGTAAACACGCTTGTGAACCTGTTCAAGCTTTGTCTTCTATTTTTACTTATCAAGAGAAAGAGAGAGTGAGGAAAAAAAATAGAAAATAAATAAATAAATAAATAAAACTTGGTTATTTTAAACTATCAATTTGCTATTTCACCACTTGAAATGATCCCCAACTTCTCTCTTTCCAAGTGCTCAAATTAAGCATGATATGCCACTCTTGACAGCTAACTACATGTTTCCTATTCTCATGAACCATGCCATTGCATTGGAGAATTCCTACCTCTGGTTGGAATTTGAAACTACTGAACAGGGAGAGTAAAATTTGATTTAACTAATTAAACATATTCAAACAACAAAGACATTCGAGCATGAGAGTTTAGTAAATGAATGCTATGTTACAACAATCTGCATTTAAAATTATTCAGTTAGTTCTGTGAAAAAATTTAATCCCAAAACATAATATTTTGGAAAAGTCAAAATCCAAACAGACACTTAAACAGCATAATTCACACCAAGATAATCTGAATTTAAACACGAAGCTGAATGAAAATTGAGCCTTTCCAATTCTTTAGATTAAAAAGGTGACCACAACATCCAACTCCAGCTATATGTACAAGGGTAATTATACTTTCCATGCTCATAATATGTGTTCAATCATAAGTCCCAAAGTAATGAGAATCGCAGTGCAAATAGATAATACTTACCTTTTGTATTTCTTGGTCCATTATGCTTTTTGTGGGGTAGCATCTTTGTGACATTACCATGCCAGTGATGGTAGTCAAGAGCATTAAGTATGCCCCACATAAAGCTTCAATGATTACCATCAAGTTGCTTATCAGCGGCTTCACCCCACAAGTGCTTTCCCATTTTATAACACCACAACAAAATCCTTGGAACCTGATTGATAAGGGAAGAACCCCTATCTTCTTTACCTAACAGAAATAAATATACCAAGCACATGAATCTGAACTCATACTACCCACAGCTCATATCTTGGAAAATCTTAAACAAAACAAAAATTGTTATCAGGAAAAACAAGGACTGTTTTCTGGATCTACTTTGTATTGAAGCAAGAACTGCTGGAAAAAAAAAAAAAAAAAATAGAACTTGAAATGGGTCAAAGATATCACTTCAATCTGCAGTTGGCAAAAATATTATCAGGAAAAACATGCATGGCCTACTGTGTATTAGCTAATATACATGAATGTGAACGATGCTTTAGTTCAGAGACAAAGATACAAAAAGGGAAAACTTCAGAAAGATTTGCAAGGGCAAAAACTAACTTCATCCAAAATTTGTTGACATTCACAGGTGTCTGGTGCAAAAGGGAAGAGAATTGGCTTGAACTTTGCATCAAGGGGTGACATATATTGGTGAATCAATGTTGGACATCTTTTCCATCTGTAAAAGAGTAAAGTGAGGTGACTAGCTATGTTACATGGACTCTTTTTAAATAAATGTTGTACCCACGTCGGATAGTTGACACTTGTGACAAGGACACTTGGATAAAGGAATAGTATATGTGTCCCACTATAATTGGATACATATTTAAAAATTCAATTTTAGCACATAATTATGTATATAACTTGTATTTTATGCATGAAATATTCTAATGGAACCTTGTTAATACCATATTATTTTATTAAATAAAATAATTATATCAAATATATGATTATTTTCCCGTGTCCCAATATCCCTGAATAAGAAAAATTAATGGATCTGACTCTTAAACACGTATTTGTACCTGACACTCATATCCGAGTCCGTGTAACATTGGAGACTAGTGTGGAATGTGGCCATGACAGCTCCCTCCTCTGCTAAGTCCCAAAAGAATAAGAATAGTCATACACCTGTTCCCTATTGAGAATGCAACCATTTCCTTAATTTACTAGCCCAAACACATTGCTCTGGTAGTCTAACTCTGAAAGAATCCCGCTGAGCAGAAGGAGATGACAAAAGCTGATAGCCAGCGTAACAACACTTTCCAACCAGTCACTCTGCAGAAGAACATTCAAGATTGACACCAGTGATTATCATATCCTCCCTGGGCAGAATGATCTTCCCAAATTTCCTTAATATTTTCGAAGTTTATTTTATTGGACTTGGAACATAAATACACCAAATTTTGTCTGGTGTCTGGACAAACAAATTGAAACGTACAAACTTCAACATGTCCCATCATAACAACACAATTAGGCCCTAAACTGCTCAATAAGTTTCAAGAGGGCATATGTCTCAGAATCTGGCCGAGCCCCTCCCAGAATCATCCTTTTTAAAAGATTAGGATCATAAATCTTGGCCTTGACATAAGCCTTAATCAAGGTATTGTAAACAAAAGTGTACCTCGTGTAATTTGCCCTTTTCAATTCTTCAAAAAATTTCTCAGCATTCTCTATGTCACCCTTCTCAGCAAAACTTTCGACTATCAAAAGGGTAGTCTCCAGCCATGGGGTTGATTTCCTGATCCTGGTGCTTGCTAAAAATTCCTCCCCCAACTCCAGTGTTTTTACAGCTTGCTTTATTAACCCCGCTTTCAAGCAAGCAAAAGCAAGGTGCCGATAGGTTATGGCATTCGGTTTGCATCCATTTTGTTCCATTTCTTTATAAAGCTTAGTTGCTTTAGTAACAAACCCAAGTCTGCAATACACAGATATCAATGAATTGAATTGCTCGGTTGATTTCAACCCTTTCTTTGACTTCAGTTCCAACCAGAGCTGTTCGGCACGACTTAGTTCCCCAGTTCTGCCAAATGCTTCAATAGCCATCGTGAAACTTTTAGACCTGACATGGGGAAGTTCTTGCAAAATACCCCAAATTCGTTCCACCTCCTTCTCCTTCCCCAAGTACCCATACAACATAAGAAGCACATCTAATGTTGACCAATTATTTCCTGTCGCTGACTTCTCCACTGCTTCAACATATGCCTCGCAAGCAGTGTATAGTCTTGCCACGGCATGTGCAGTTGCTAATATGCAGAAAGATACCTCATTTGGCACAACTTTAGCATGCTTCATTTCACCAAATGCCCTCACTAATCCTTCAATATTGTGCTGATTAGCTTCCAGTTTCATCAGAATGTTGTAAGTGGAAACATGCGGATCCACCTTATCAGCCTTCATTTGTCTCAGGATTCTTGTGATGGCTTTTCTACGGCTTGGTGAAGAATGAAGAATAATGAGGCGGTTGAAAATCAAGTGCGAGATGGGATGACCCAATTCCCTCATTTTTTTCATGTACGCAAGTGAAAGTCGTATCATACCTTTATCCAAGCATGCAATGACAAGATTGTTGTACAACAACTCATTTTGGAATTCGGGTGGGACACAAGAAAAAAGTTTTTCCCCTTTTGATACCCCATGTATCTTAGTTGTGAATTCTAACAGATATGAGTACTCTAGTTCCTTTGGCTTGTAGGGCCTTTCCCTGATCACCCATTCCATCACCTGTTAAAAGTTACATATAGAATGTAAGGTTCAAACTGAATAAACCCCACAATCTTGTTTATTCATCATATTGATCAAGACTTTATTAGGGTTACTAATTACAATATTTCAAATGCAGATAATGCCTCCACAAAATAACCATGAAATGCAAAACAAGAAATCAGCAATAACATCTTCAATAGAATCAATACAAAGTGTCAATATAGATGAACTCTAGAATCAAAATGAACTTTGCAAATGAGGATAGTGCGGTTTTGAAATTAAGGTGAATATGAAAATGGCACTGTGGTTGAAAACAACGCCGACATGAGGAGGATGCCCAAAGTTGTACAGAATCTCCTAAAAGATCATATATTTAGAACATTGGGCAATCTGCTAGATAACCTAGAATGCTAACAAAATATTTCATTCTCCCACCCTTTAGAAACTATTGGAGAAGACCCACAGAAATGACTTATCAATAATGCCAATAAAGTTAGTTAATACATATCATTAAATCACAACAGATATAAGATTAACTCGAAGGAGTAACTAAAAGCATTGACTAAAAAAGGAGAGAATTCCCAGCATTTCATCTAATCAAGCAATTGGCATTTTTCTTTGAAGCATATGGACGAACAGCTACTGAGCTTTATATGTTTTTCAAACAATACCGTTGCCTTAACAGAATGCAAGTACATATGTCTATACAAGGGAAGAGAAAAGAGTGACCACCTCACCTCGAGTGCGCGTTTGTTGAGGCTGAGCTTCCGCAAACGGTTGATGGTGTGAAAGATATGCTCTCTGTTAATTGGAAAGCCGTCGCCCATCCATCTCTGGAAGGCGGAACCAACGGGGTGTTCTTTCGGGAGCCTCTCAATCCTCCAACATAAGCTCCTCTTGGGTTCTTCTCCTTCTCCTTCTCCTTCTCCTTCTAGTTCTTGGCGACTCGAAGATGGACTCTCCTTGTCGGACCAAGTGTGACGCGGTGGGAGGTTACAGAAGGCATGAATTTGGGTGGCAAACGCAGGGACGGTGAGCGTTCTGTGTCTGACTCCCAAGAACCTCCTTCCACTTTCACGCACAATGGAGGCGGCTACGGCTCGCATGATCGATCACCAAAACCCAGTAACTAATTAAACCAATATATATATATATATATATCGATATCGAACGGGACAGTTGTTGCCAGGGTTGTGCGCTTGCGAGCTGGGATTGTAATTTCGTAGTGAAATGGGGGAGGCTGATTATCTCTTGACATCAAGTTAATTTAATAGTTTAAATTTATTTATATATATTTAATTAAAAAATATTTAAATAAATCTGAACGGTTAAATTTTAATTTAAGGATTCAAATTCAAATTTGATGTTTGGGTGGCATTGGCCGAGCGATGTTAACTTTTTGAGTCATTTTGTGGTAGACGAAATTATCCTCCTTAATTAAGGTTGAGTTTGAGAAAAAAGTTATTTTTTTATAGTTAACAACTAGTTAACTATTAAAAATTAATTTTTTTTATGTTGGAAAAAAAATTAACTTTTTACTAGTTAACTTCTTAGTTTTTTTTGTTAATTTAATATTTTTATCTTTCAAGATTTAAATGAAATTTAAAATGTAAGAAGATAAATTTAATCATCTTAAAAAAGTCAAAAAGTTAATAATTGGTAACTTAGGGCCCATTTGATAAAACTGTCAGTTTTCAATTTTTGTATTCAATTTTTAATTTTTTGCTTTTATAGTAGAAAAAAATAAAAACTTGAAAATACATTTGGTAACGATAATTGTTAGTTAATAGTATAGTTGTTAATTAATTAAATTTAATAAATTTAATTATTTTAACTTTATTAATTAGTAAAAATAATTTAATTCAATAAAAATAAAATATATTAAACATAATTTATTATAATTATTTTAAAATATATTTCATGTTAATTAAAGTAATTAATTTAATTAACTTAAATTAATTTGATTTAATTACTTAAATTAATTTGATTTAATTAATTTACTAATTATATTAATTAAATTTAATTATTTTAATTATATTATTTTTTCAAAATAATTTGATTCAGTAAAAATAAAATATATTCAATATAATTTAATTATATTATTTATTAAAAATAATTTATATTAAATTATTTTTATATTAATTTAGTTAATTGAATTTAATTATATAATTAATTTAATTTAAATTAATTAAACATATTTATTTTAATTATATTTTTATTAAAAATAATTCAATAAAATAATTTTATATTAATTTAACAAATTAAATTCAATTATAATTAATATAATTAGTTAATTAATATATTTAATATAATTTACATAATTAATTTATTAAATATATAATTTAATATATTAAATTAATTATCGGTAAAATTAATTATTAATTAAATTATATTTAATATATGTTTACATAAATAAAAATAATATATTATTAATTTAATATATTAATATATTTTTATATATTAATTAAATATTTTTGTATTAAGTAATAATATATTTAGTGGTGACTGGAGATGAGTGAAAAGTAGTGGCGGTGATTGTCGAATGTTGGTGATAACTAGTGAACAATGGTAATTGATAGTTGTAACTGATAGTGGTTGTGGTTGTACAAGAAATTGAAAATTGAAAACGAAAACTTGAGAAAACACATTTTTTATGTTTTCATAATTTTTGAAAATTTTAAAAATAGTTTTCATTTTTTTGAAAACTAAAAATTGAAAATAAATTTATCAAACAACTTCTCATGTTCAGTTTTCAAAAAAATGAAAGCAAAAACAGAAAACTAAAAACGAAGGGCCCATTTGACAATACTGTCATTTTGTTGTTGTTGTTTTTCTGTTGCCGTTTTTTATTTTTTGTTTTCTGTGGTAGTTTATTTTTTTTGAAATGAAAACTGAAATTACGTTTAGAAATGTAAGTTTGTTTATAATTATTAAGTTTTTATTTTAGAAAATATTTAATTTTATTAGTTTTTAAAAATTAATAGAACTTAATAAAATATATTTTATATTAATTTAATTTAATTAATATTATTAATTAAATTAATACAGTAAATTATTTATTAAAATAATTTAATTCAACAAATATAAAATATATTAAATTATATTATTTATTAAAAATAATTTAATAAAATATATTTCATATAAAATAAATAATTAAATTAGATTAATTATTAAATTAAATTATTTATTTTTAAATTAATTAAATTATTTATTAAAATAATTTAATAAAATATGTTTTATATAAATTAAATTAATTAAATCATAAATAATTTAATTTAATTTTGATATTTATTTAAAATAATTTAATAATAATTATTAATTAAATTAAATTAAAAATTAATGTAATTTAATTATTTATTTTTAATTATTTTATATAAATTAATTTAATTATTAAATTAAATAAATTAATTATGACATTTATTTTAGATAATTTAGCAATAATTAATTATTAAATTAATTAATTAATTAATTTAGTTTTATTATTTATTAAAAATAATTTATATTAATTTATATAATTAATTTAATTTATTGAATTTAATTATATTATTTATTAAAATAACTTATTTTAATTAAATATTTGAATAAAATAATTTATTTTTATGTAATGTAACAAAAAAGACAAAGTTTTAAAATTGACAAAATATTAGCAACAAAAAATAAAATCAGAGTGAAAATATATTTTTTCTGTTTACGTTTTTCTATTTATGTTTTCATTTTGTTTAAAAACAAAAAAACATAAACAGGTTTATCAAACATATTTCTGTTGCGTGTTTACAAAATTTTGAAAACATAAACAGAAAAATAGAAAACGAAAACATTACCAAACGAGGCCTGAATGATTGCCAAACATGGCCTTAGCTATCAATTTTTTTTTTTTTTTTTTCCCATCAAAGAGACACTATCCGTAATATTTATTTGGACAAATTATTGAGACCTCCCTTCATATCATTACCACACGAGGTATAAAAAATTACATCCTCAACTCTTGTTCAAAAATTTAGGTAACAATTTCTTGGGTTCTGTTAGAAAGTTGTCGGTCAACTAACAAAATGCCCATTTTGCCCACAAAATCTTGGTATGGTCAACCACACTTTAAGTATTGGTAAGGCTGATATTGAGACTTAGAATTAGAGAAAAATGACGTTACATAATTGGATTTTATTTTTTCTTTTTAGTTTTTACACTAGATTAATTGGATTTTATTTTTTCTTTTTAGTTTTTACACTAGAATAATATGACATGATTGTAAGCTTATCATTTTATAAAAAATAACTTACCTCAATACATTATTATTATAATAATGTCATCGTCACATTATCCTTATCTCATTTCTGGTAAAGAATTATGATGAAATAATTTTTTTTCATCAGAAAATTCAAAAAAAATTAGTAGCACCGCATAATATTAATTCAATCAGGAAACTAAAAATACAAGACTTGAAATAATTTTTTTTCGAATAAAAATGATTAAGAGGAAAGAAATTCCATTTCTTTTAGAACACTAGAACTACAGTCCACAGGACCTTCCACATTAATACAAAGGATTCTAAAACAAAGCCTTGGATATCTATAATGGCATCATTTGGAGTTAAAAATATATATATATATAAAACTTTAAAAATTTTTAAAAATTTTTATAAATACAAATTCTGAGACAGTAAAATTTAAAATTTTCTTTTATCGCACAAAGTACGACACATTAACTTTTACAAATTTATACAAATATATACATACACACCCAATGTCAATAACCATAAACACCATTCTATAAGAAGATAATCCCAAACCACAAAACCTCAATTATAACAATCCACGCATAATTAATTTTTCTTTACAATGAAAAGCCACAACTATAGAAGCCAACCTATACTTTCAACCATTATAAACAACATTTTTTCTTTTGGGGGGGGGGGGGTGTTGTTGGGGGTTTAAATACAATCCAACACACCAACTATACTTAAATTACATCTCTTTTTATTCGCCCATTGATTGCCTTGGAGCAATAGGGAATAAAAATGAAAGCTTTGAATCCTATAACATCCTGCAGGAAGGCAGGGCAGCTGCTGTAGGATTCAGGAGTTCTCTTCTTCCCCCTACAAAGTTTTGGCAATCAAATGGACCATTATAGTTTCCTATAGCATAACACATCTTTACATACAAGGAACCAAAAACGAAATCTCGCGCACAAGCTGGACAGTAAGGATAAAAAAAGCACCCTAAAATGCAGCTCTCTCTCTCTTGTCCCAAAGATCTCAAGAACATATGACTTCTTCCAAGAGTTCATCAAAAATAGTATCCTCAAGTTCAAGCCCCACACACTCAGTTTCTAATTGGAGGTTCATCCAACCATCTGCCTTCCCCAAATCTCGAGCGACAACAGAGTCCAATGACTGATCCACCTCTGGCCTCAAGCTGCTAATTCTTGCCCAGACCTCCTCTAGAACATTGTACCCCACAGGGATTGGACGTAGGTGGGAACTGAAGGACAATGCCCTTGGACGGTAGGCGAATGAACTATCGTATATCTGAAGTAAAATCTCGTTCATTAAATCAAAAAGAAGCAGGTGATGACAACACGCCCCAGTTTCCTCTCCAGAAAGTTGCGGTTCATGAGGCCAAAGAGTCTCCACTTCCTCAAACACCGCATGGTTCAACAGCTGGTCCCGTGAACGCCATGATCCAGGGAACCTATTTCTGTTGATGCCTGAGCGCTCAATAATCTCTCTCACATAACTGAGGTCGACACTATCATTTGTAAACAATTCAAAACGACTCTGGTTCTCAACACTCTTGTTTCCAATTTTATAACTCTCTGGGTTTGCTCTGCTGCAAGACCATAATGAGGAATCTGAGGACCCATCTTGTAAATCAACTAAGGATTCCTTCTCGTCAATAAGATTGAATCTGCCCTCCAAACCTAATTCAATATAACAGACAATGAACTTGCACTTTAAACCATACTGCTAAGTTTAAACAAGAAAGAAAAAAAATTATTTCAATATCAGCAGACTATAGATCTTTTTTAGTAAGAGTGTCATCTCAAAGTGTAAAATTCATAAGACAAGGCATTACTATGGATCTATGGGTCTTGACTACACAAATGAATTGCTATTTTATCTTATAACCAAGAATATTAAGCAAGAAAGTCTCTTTGCATGGCATCTAATATATATGAATTGCAGTGGATAGCAGTAGGCTAAGATTGGTTACCTTCTGAGGTAGGAAAATCAGCAGGGCAGGTTACTTCTTCTTGGAAACAGCTTTGAAGAACAGAAATTGAATGCGGCTGTTCAAAAGCATTGTTGGCAATCTCTGACAAAGCAATCTCCTCTTCTTTGTCCAAATTGCTTTCCCTAACCATTTGCACATCCCTTTCTTCACCAAACCCAAATATCTGAATTGTTTTATCCTCATTTACTGTTAAACTGGATTGATGCTCCTTTTTCAGACTACTATCACATTTTTCTACCTTGTCATATAAAGATCCAATCTCTTCATTAGCACCTAGTGATATGTAATTCTCTGCACCTACAGGAAGGCCTGCTGACTTTTGACTATCACTGTTAACATTTTTACTGCTATCCGCAACTGTCGTAATTGGTATCCCAGAAAAATAAGCATCACAAGACCCACCATTCTGAAGGGAAAAATAAGAATCAGGATTAGGTAGAGAGTTAATTCTTTTGAAGGATATTGGTGCATGCCCACCTGATGGAATCTCTGAATCATTTATCAACCTTAACCTCTTAGATAAATGCAGCTTGGTCTCCCTGCCGCAACTACTATCAAACAACCGAGCATATTTTTCCAGTGATTCATTTAGAGATGATGTCCTTCTGATGAGGGTTGGTGTGCTCTTGCCGGTGAGACCAGGAATAAAACCATCCATTTCATTAAAATTGCTGATGTCTTTATGTTCACCAACTGCATGTTCCATTGTCAGCTTAATCTCATACAAACAATCTTTGACTACTTTATTAATTTGTTGCTTATCCAATCCCTCTGTAGAATCCATAGAAGAAAAAGATGCATCATGATTTTGCAACTTTCCCTCACTATCATCAGCCACCGAAGGCCCCAACTTTGTGTAGAGATCCTTTAGAGACTTGGATGCAATTAACCTTCTTGCCTGAGCACCATAAAACAACTTCTCTCGCTTTGGAAAGGCCCATACCTCATTCTGTTTGTTTTTCAGTTTACTAGGCCTAAAGTTTCTCCTGCACGATAAATCAGCTATTGGAAATGATCCTGACTTGGTTAATCTTGCTTGCCTATTGGAAGCCTGGAAACTGTGGAAGCAATTTGCAATACCTTCATCTGTAGTTTGCAGGTTTTTAAGGAATAAGTCCTTGTTTATGCCAAACATTTCCAGGAAATCTGCACATTCCTTGCACTCATAATTTCGAGTATTTACACTCTCATGTTTAGCTTCCATGTGCTTTTTGTTAGCTGAAGTTTCCCTGGATTTTTCAGACTTCTCTGGCATGTTGTTCTCGGCAAGCTGTTTGTGCTCCAAGTAGTCCAAAACATCATTAGCATGACAACCTACAATATACTTTTCATTGCAGGCAACTGGCTTCTTAGTGCCCTCCATGTGATCTTGAGCATGCAATCTGGTGACACTAGTGTAACCACCGGTGCTTTTTCCACGAGGACCATCATCTGAAGGTTCCAAATGATGGATTGAATAAGTTCGCTGTAACCATGACAGTGCAGGAAAGCCTGAACCACTTTGTCTTCGTCTCTCTTCCTCGGCTATCTGTTCAGAAATTAATGCTTTTGCGCTAACTCTGAGAGATCTTTTATTTGTTGGGCTAGATTTCTTGGTACTCTGATTGACCTGATAAATTACAAATGAAGACACTGTCATTTTATACTTCAACAGAAGCAGCTGTGTCTCCTTGGCAAACTCCTATTTTGAGTTTATCAGGTAAACTTACAATAAAGTGACTTGCTTCAGCATCCAAGTGCTTCTGATCTTCATTGGAGTTATGGACATTCAATCTCGTTTCTGGGCATCCATTACCTACCCCGAAAAAAAAAAAAAAAAGTGAAGAAGCCTTGTTAGGAAACAGAGAATAGAAAATTGAGTGCACATATCCCATGTGTGATTAAATGTGATAAAACACATCTTTTTCCACCTAAGATTTCATCCAAGCCAACGTCAACCCACGCAGAGTAGGGTAAAGTATAGAAACTAACCCTACAGTTCACACTTGTTGTCAGTTTAATCCCTTTCATTTTAATTGTAACGGTCAAAACCCTACAGTTTTCTGTCAAACTGCAATTGGATCCTTCTGTCAAGCATAATGGGTCACTCTCAAAAGTTAACTATACTTTTCCCATTCCTCCAAACCATGTCATGGCATTTGAGAAATCCTACTTCTAGTTGGAATTTGGAACTGCTTGCTAGGGAGAGTAATTTTTGTTTTAACTAATTGAACACATTCAAATAACGAGGAAATTCACGTGTGAGAGTTTGGAAATAAATTCTACAACAGGATTGGCATTTAGAAATATTCGTGTTAGTATTATCGAGGACATGAATTCCCAAACATAAAGAGCATGAAAATTTTCAAAATCCAAACAGATTCTTAGTAGCAGAGCTCACAGCAAGGTAATCTGAATTTAAACACTCAGCTCGTTGAAAATTGAGGCTTTCCAACTTGTCCGATTAATATCGGTCAAAGATATTTTATGTAAGCACAACATCCTACTCCAGCCATATATACTAGAAGTGGATCCACACACTGTGTGTGTATTAGAGGGGGAAAAAACTTATTAATTATTTTAATTTTTTTATATTTTCTTTAAATTTCCAAAAAAATAAAGATTAAAATATTAAAATATTTATTTCAAATAATAAATAGTGACATTTAAGTAAATAGTGAGTAATTAATGAGAATTTTAAAAGGACAAACAAAAATAATGAGAAGTTAAGGGGTATAAAAGAAAATTAATAAAATATGAACATAAAATTACTTAAACAACTTATTTTAAATTTCTAAAATTACCTATACACCTTATTTAAGTTGTGAGTAGTTATTAGTGGTCAAAGAGTATTAATGAAAAAAAAAAAACTAAAAAATTTCATCAAGTAGCTGGTTTCGTCAATTTTTGACCAATTCCTCTTAGGTGTGTTTGGAGTGGAATTTGGTGAAGGAAAAGAAAAGGGAAGGAAAAGAGAAGGGGGGAGGGGGGGAAGAATAAAGCATAAAATCTCAAATATATATCTTTGTCTAAATGGAATAAAAAGATAACATAAAATAAAACGCATTCATCAATATATTAGTTTTCTATTTTAATAAATTTTAATATCTTAAGTCTATGCCTTTTCCCTTCCATTTTCCATCACAATCCAAAAAAGAGAAGGGATTTTGAATTCCTATTTCTTTCCTTTTTCATTGACAAATCCTCGATCCAAACACAGCCCTATTGATTGATTATACAATAGTATAAGTACATATATCTCTAATCTCACAGCCAAGCTTTGCTGTTCACTGCATATGTTCAATCATGAATCCAAAAGTAGCTAGAATAATTGCAGTGCAAATAGATGCTGCTTACCTTTTGCAAGTCTCGGCCCGTTTTGCTTTTTGTGGGGTAGCATCTTCTTGATATTACCATGCCAGTGATGGTAGTCCAGAGCATTAAGTACGCCCCACATACAGCTTGGATTGTTGCCCTCAAGTTGGTCATCTGCAGCTTCACCCCGCAAGTGCTTTCCCATTTTACAACACTAAGAAAAACAATCTTCGAACCTGATCGACAAGGGAATTCATTCAGCCCCTAACTCCTTCAACACGATAGAAATAAACACACCCAAGTACATGAATCTGAATTTTCAGATTACACTCACAGCTCATATATTCGAAAATCTCAAAGAAAACCAAAATCAAACACCATGGAAGCAATTCAGTTAAGTCAAGGGTTTTTTCACACAAGTTTTCTAGACAAAATCAAGGCAGCTACAGCATATTTTATCAAACACCCGTGTCTGAAAATGATCAATTTTCATTTAATTTTCCAATTTTACTTCATTTTCAGTTGGCAATTGGTGTAAATTTCTTCTAACACACCCCAAAAAAAAAAAAAAAAAATTCCGATAATCAAAAGTTCGACATACGCTCTAAAAAGCAGATACATATACCCAGAAAGACTCAAAATTGTGACATTCAATAATAAAACAGACACACAAAGACAGAGATTTACAAGAACCAGATGGCCAAAAAAATCCAGGAAAAATAAATAAATAAATAAATAACAGTCGACCCAGAAAGAGAAACATCAAACTGATGATATAATGAATAAATAAAGGTTAATTATAAGAGAAACCGCTCAAAAAAAAAATTTCTCAGAGCACAAAGGCCTAACCTTTTTGAGTGCAGATTTAGGAAGTTGATACGGCGAAAGCGGCAGAGAACGAAGGCCTCCCTCCGGAGATGTTCTGCGAGCATACAAGGGCTGGGTTATGGTGCCTTTGTTGCCATAAAGAGAAAGCGATGGCTGAAACGAACCTTCCAACTGTAACTATTATTTCTATTATAAAATATATATATAAGATTTACACAAGCAGAACGTTGAGATGAATTAACGTATACGCTAACAAAGAAGATGAAAAATACGAGATCAAAAGGGTCGAAGTCTATCCTCCACTTTCAAATGGGAACAGAAGAAGCAGACCCGCAAATTTTTTTGGGCTCCTTTTTTCGCCCATCAACTTCAAGAAGAAGAGAACCTTGTCAAGGTGATACTTAGTAACATACCCACAAAGGTTAGATTGGGGTGGTAAAACTTTTCGTTTGTGTTTAGCATTCTTTTTGAAATTGGCTCGGTATGAAAGCTAAAAGGGAACATAACTTTTTTACACGTTTTAATTTGACTAGTCAAATTTAATTTAAGGCTGTTTGCAACACAGAGAAAAGTATAATTTTGGGTTAGAATGCGACTAGTGTTATATTAATTTTTTATTGAATGTTTGATAAAAATTTGTAAAAATTAGTAAATATTTAAATAATTTAGTAAAAATAAAATATATGTTTGGTAGAGAAAGTTAGAAAAAGTTAAAAGAAAATAGGTAACAATTTATTTATTTATTTAAATTTTTGGGTAAAAATTGATGAGCAAAATAATTTCTTAATATAAAAATAATTTTTAACTAGGTTTAATTTTAAACTCCATTCAAAACTTTAACTTAGTTCAATACATAATAATCAAGTTACTTAGCTCTATATGATCAAAATTTAATCGAGATCTCATTGAAAACTTATCTAGCTTTATTAAAAACATTTTTTTTTTAAATTGATAACATATTTAAGTAAGCATCAACAATCGATTACTTAGCCCATCTCAATTCAATTACTTAGAGTGATTATTTATATTAATAAGCTGTGATCAAATTTGTAATCGTATATGATTGAATTTATACTAAAATATTTTAAAATTTAATGAACATGCTAAATAATTAATTATTTTTAAGATTTACTCAAATAATGTAGGTTAGCATAATCGTATTGTGCTGTGTCCGTATTAGTTTTTTTTTTTAATAGTTTTATATTTATATCGTTTCATACTAAAATCATATCGTTACGTGATGTCTAGTATTGTAATCTTATGTTCAACATTAGATTGTATTGACCTTGGCAAGGCTCAGTTTAGATATTTAGAGATTTTAAATTAATATATTTGATAGTAAGTTATATTAAAATATAATAGAATGAGAGTTACTTTATATAATAATAAATAAAATATTTCTAATAATTACTATCAAACTAGTGACCCAAATATTTTTTAAATTGGTAAAAAACTATTATTATAAAAGATCTAAAATAAATACTTTTTCTTTTATAATTCATCGTTTTAAAGTACTTAAATCTTTATGTAAATTAATAAATTTATATTTGAATAGTATTCCTTACATAATTATCACTAATTTTTTTAATTTTAAATCTATAAATACAAAAAAACTAAAAAGAAATATTGATCACCCAAATAATTCAATTGAGAAGAAAAAAAAAAGTAATATTACACAAAATATTATATGATGTGACTGTTCTGTAAACTTATCATTGTAAATAAAAATAATTCACTAAAAAATTTAAACATTATTTTTATAATTATATTTTCTTTCGTAAACAATATGAATGGGAAGAATTTTCCAATGGAAAATGATTTGGAGATGGAATAACGATGGGTCCTTTCGGGGTTAACACAAACCCAAAAATCTTCTAGTCAAATAAATGCAACATTTGACTCGTATCCTCGAAGTACCAAACTTGACTTCGGAAAGTTATCAAAAGGAAAAAAAAAAATAAAAATAAAAGAAAAGAAAAGAAAAAAACTTGACTTCGGAAAATGACCCAAGGTTTGGACTCCAAAGTCACCATCCATCTTTAATACGAGCCACGAAAATTACGCGATGTGAGCTTTTGGTTGAAACCAAACAAAGTTGAATGTGCTTTCGAGCATGTTGACATAATTTTCATTAGCATGATCTTTTCGGATTTGAAAATGATAAATATACTTTTACTTACTCACCATTGGTTGATCTAATGAGTCAAGCCTACGACTTAGTTAATATAACTAAGTCGCAAGCTCGATTTTCACCTATAGCGGTTAGAATTTAAGTGAAGGTCGTGCCGGTGAGTTGCTGTGCTAGTTCTCCCGAGAGTTTATAACTCAGTAGGTAAAACTGTTGGATGAAATCCTCTGTTGCCCAAAAAAAAATATATATATATTTCACATTACTCTTTTTTATTAAAATTATTATGGAATGAAAGAAGATTAATAGAATAGTAGAAATATCTTCACTCTTTTAATTTTGATGAATATTAAAGTTGAGAATGTTAGTAGAAGTATTATAACAATATGCTAATATATAATCAGAACTTTTTTTTATGTATAAAGAATATTTAATTACTTCATCCACTTATGCCTGAATCAATTAAAATTCATTTGGTATTAAAAATTTAATACAGATAAATAAATTAAAGTTGGACATATTTTTGAAATTTAATTGTTATTTTTTAAAATTCACTATTTAGTCTGATAGAGTGTTTTATAATTTGCTTTATGTTATTTATTTATTATTATTATTTAAAATTCATAGACAGCATCCCTTGATCCAATTACAATATATGCATCCTAGGGACGGACCCACATATCTGTGTGACTGTAATTAATATTAAATATAAAATTTAAATTCAATAAAGTAACATAATTAATATAAATTAGATTGAAAAAACATTGTAACCCAAAATGACATTCATAATGTTAATTAATAATTTTTATTTTTTAAGTTCTTTTGTAATAAAATAATCATTTATATTTCAATTTTAACTTTTATAAATAAAATAATATTTATTATATAAAATAATGTTTTGAAATGATAACATTTTCATAGAACACTATTTTAAATTACGTTAAAATCTATGTCATCCATATGAGGAAGATAGAATTACAAATTTACAAACACTATCTTCAAATAATTATCAATTTAATTACTTATCAACTATTTATAAAAAATTTAAATACTTATTTAACTATCTATAAATTTAAATATTTATCCCCTAAAAGTATAATTTTAAATTTTTATCCCATAAACACATACTTTTGTTATTATTGTTGCAGAAATCTAGATCATCTTCTAGAATCAGTAATAGCAAACTCACGAGCGAATATAAGAAATTATACAATAAGAAATCACACAATAGAAGAACAAAAATTTACATAATTCTGTAATTTGCTTATGTTAATAGGAGCTCAAAGAAAAAAAAAATTATAATGTGAAAATTATTACAATCACATAATTTTTCGTCTCACCCTATATCTCAATATACCCCCACAAAACAATTTCTTAAGTAAATTTTAATTCTCACCTCGAAAAATGAATTTAAATAGAGTACAAATTTGTTATCCAAACTTTCGACTGATGTATTTTTAAAAAAATAATAAATTTTTATTTATAATCTTACAAGACTTTTTTACCTTTATGAGAAAATCCCTATACAGCAAAAACCACCACATTAAAAGTTATACTTGGAGAATAATACTTTTGCTTATAATTTATTTATCTATTAACATATAGAAACTTTATCTTTCTGAATTTTTACTAAAATTTTAAAAAAAGTCTGAACAATTTTAGTTCTGCCCTCTATTTTGATTATATTTTAGTATTTTTTCTTGTGAAAAAAAAACCGAGAGAGAATTGGGGCAAAATTCACCATTCTTAGCTACTTATATATCATTATTATTTCAATCCGCTATTATTAATAAAGTTGAAATTCTATTATCAACTATAAAATTATATTAATTCCACAATTGGGTTTTCTCCGATCATTTCTTTCGGCAACAAAACGTCGGAAACACCGAATATCACAGCCGGTTTCTGATCAAGCACGGTGGTTGTCACCGAAGCCTGATGACCTACTCCGGTATCTATCGCCGCAGATCCTTTGACATTCGATATGTTCAATGTGAATCGTCCGGCACCCATTTCCTCCCTCGCGAACGTCGGCTGAACCGGATTCACTATCGAATTCAGCAAGCTAAGCTCGGTAGTAAGCGTGCAGCGCATGGAACTTTACCACCAAGGCCTTTTCATCGGCCGGAAGCGATTGAAAATCCACCGCCTCGGAAGATTGGAGAACGCAACGTCAGTGGGCATTAGGAGGGTAATCCGGCGCCGCCCTCCTCTTTCTCGAAATCGGCGGCAATGCCGGACGCAGCCCGCAAGGAAGGGATGATGTTGAACTCTCCGGCTTTTATAAGGGCTTGGGTGATGTCTATGGACAACGATGGGGAGACACTAGAAAGTCTAGAAGTCAAAAGCAGCAAACAGACCAATCTATAACGGGGGTAAAATCAAAATGGGTGTTGGATGAAGTAGCCATTTTTGGTCCAAACATGGAGGGGGGGGGGGGGGGAAACTATGGGACGATTGGTCTAGTTCACCATGCATTATGATCTTGACGTGCATTTATACTAACATACCATATTTACATAAAAAGAAAAATGCTATTTTGTCATATAATAGAATTAAAATTTTAATATGATATTGAAAATGAGATGTATCATTAAGGTTATAAATTCAATTTATAACTTTGTTTCTTTCGTTGGCTGTTACAACTTACTAAATCAAAGTTTGATTTAATTTGATTATTTCCATAAAAAGTCTAATCATGCTATTTTAGGTAACAAAAACATAAAGTATTATCGCTCCGTTTGTGAGTTTAGAAGAGAAAAGAAAATAAAATAAAAAATTAGTTAGGAGAAAAGATTAAAAAAAAAATTATGATTGTATTTTATTTCTATTTGTTTATAAATATAGGAAAAAATAATAATTTTCTTTTTTTGTTTATTGTGAGTTGAGAAAGAATTGGAAAGAAAAAAATGATAGACGGTTATTTTACCATTAAATTTTTGAGAAATTGGAGTGTAATTAATTTCTTTAACCTTAAGACATATTTGTAATTTAATTTTTCTTATTTTTTATTTTATGGTTAAATATATTAATTTAAAATTTTTAATAATTAACTTTTATCTTCTTTTTATTCCTTCTCACTTTTGGAAAGATAAAAATTTTAAAATTCTAAGCATCATTTTTCTTCCCATTTCATTTATTTTCCCACCTAAACAAAATTTACAAACAAATTATTGACTTTAAAAAATTTTCTTTTCTCTTCTTTTTTTTTTCCCCCATCTCACTCCATCTAAATAGACGGTAAAAGATACAAAATTAAATTGACTTAGTTTGAATTATTTTTTGGAAAGATTATAACAAAAATGGATTTTAAGTAAAAAAAAATTCTATTTTGATGAACCTAATTTTTAAAATTCTCAAAACATGATTTTAAGTTTTTAACAGTACTAAACATCATTACATGACATATTTTTATTAGTACTTAATTGATGTCCTAGAGCACCAATTAACAGATGCAGTTTTAAAAAACTTGACTTCTTAATTCATAAACTTTTGTATTAAATCCTAAAATATTATTTATTTTTAATGTTAATCTTTTCTTTCTCTCTTCTTTAATGTTTGTCTTCGATGTTTGTCTTCTCTCTCTCTCTCTCTCTCTCTCTCTCTCCACTCTTTATAGCATCTGCAGAATGAGTTGCACTTGATGCAGGATTTAGTTACACCTATTGTAGAATGAGTGAGCTATGAAATGGATAATAAGATATCTTAAGGGTACTTCAAAGTTGTGTTTGTGTTTTAGAGATTTAGAACCAGTCTTGGAAGGCTACACAGATGCAAATATGGTAGGAGATCTTGATTGTAGAAACAACATTTTAGGCTTTGTGTTTATTTTTATAGGGGAAGTTGTCTCATGGCAGTCTAAATTGTAAAAATGTATAACTCTATCAATTACAGAGGCTAAGTATATTGCTATCGTAAAAGCAGGAAAAAAATGCTTCAGTTGAAGAGAATTCTCTAAGAATTGGGTCAAGAACATAATTAATATGTGGTTCATTGTGACAATCAAAGTACACTAGATTTAAGCAAGAATGCCATGCATCATTCTTAAGCAAAGCACATTGACATTTGCTATCACTGGATACATTAGGTTATGGAAAAGTAGTTTTTGAAGGTTGAAAAGATTCATACAAATCAGAATCCTATTGATATGTTGACTAAGGTTGTCACTAGAGACAAGTTTATGTTTTGTTGAGATAGGTCAGCATGAGTACCGTGTGAGTCTAGTCATACAGTAATTGCTTTCTCCTTAGGTTTAGAGGGGGAAATTTGTTGGATCCTCATTGTGGAGTTACCTATGAGTCCTCTCTCATTTATGGTAGTTGTATGGTTATCAGATTATATCTTAATTACATATTTATCTCCCTTTGACTATTGTTCATAAAAATGAGAGGTTTTGTGCATGTGATATTGCATGCTATGAGGTTTATATGATGTCCGAATAGAGAGAGAGAAAGAGGCAGAGAGTTCTATAAACTCATCATTATTGATACACAGTGGAGTTGTTTTTTTTTTAGCTCGTGGATGTAGGATAAAAGTATCGAACCACGATATAATATTATGTTTTTGTTCTTATCTTATTATGCTCTATTTTTAATTAATCCTAAAACCATCTAATGTTCCAAAGGACAATATTGGACCTTACTAGATTACCCAGGCCTCCTTGCATTTAAGGAGGAAAAGCAATGAGCGTTTTATAAAAATTTAGCATGCAAACTGTAATTTACCCTCCCAAAAAATTACTTTTAATATTTAAGTGTGGTTCTAAACTACAACTATGAAAATAGAGAGAAAAAAACACAATGAGAATCTTTAGGCGTTATTTGTCTCAACGTAAAATATTTCTTAAAAACTATTTTACTTATGTTTTCCAAAAATATTTTCATAAAATCAAATATTTTACATTGAAATATAAATAATTTTAATCAAAAGAGTACACAACCCAATGATTTACAGGTGATGATAATGCCAGAGTAAATTTTGTTATTGCTAGAGCTTAATTAATGATCTTTTTAATTATTGACAATATTACCCTTTGTCTACTACTTAACACAACCTAAATTCTCTCTCCTTCATTAATTTCTCTCTCTAAATATCCTTCATTAATTTCTCTCTCTAAATATCCTTCATTGAGTTTTCTCTCTAAATTGTCAATGCCAGAGCTTTGTGTAATTATTCACAGGATTACCCTCATCTATTATTCTACCTATGGGGTGCACAAAAAAACTGAATAACCCGAAAACCGAACCAATCCGATCACTTTGGTTCTGGTTGATTCGATTCTATACCATCTTCAGTTCAGTTCTGAATTGAAAATTAGCAAATTGACTTTTTTTCAGTTCGATTTTTGGTTAGTATATATTCAACTTGAATCGACCTGAACCTGAACTGAAAATAACTCGAATTGAACCATCCCAAAACTAACTTGAAAATATATAATAAATAATTATAATTATATATAATATAATAATATAAAAGTTGAAGGATCATTGCTTGGGTGCCTACTACCTATTGAGATAACATTCATGTACACTGCTGCTTGCTTTTTCTCTCCTATCAGGAACCCAGTGCATAGGTTTAGAGGAAGAAAAAGTCTAAAACTTTGAGCTTTCAAACGGGTATTGAATGTTTTTTTAATATTTTTCCTCTCTTTTTTATATCATTCCTTAAGTCCCATAACTTATAATCAAATCTCGGTAACAAACTATTTACAATTCGATAATTTAAAATAGACTTTTTTCATGATTATTTGGGTTGTTGTCACTGTCTTATTTGTTTGGACCAAAACATAATTGTTAAGTTGGCATTTTAAAATAGTAACATTAAGCATTAAATGGTAGTAATATTCCGACATGCTAAGCAAAATTCTAAGATATATAGGATTTACTAATTAATTCTGATCAAGATGCAAGTTGTGCGTGTGGTTCCAATTTGGCTTGAAAATGGGACCAATCCAACCCAAACTACCCTAAACCGAAAATGAACCCGACCCAACCCAAATTGGGTTGAACCAAAAGCCGAACCAGACATATCTAAAATATTTATTTATTAAAATAAATACATATTTAACTATTTTTAATAGATACTCTAACCAGAATCAGTGCCTTAAAATTGTGATATTAGAAAAAAATTATTTATTTGTAAGAATAAATTTTGTGTCCATAAAAGTTGAGATTTAATTTTGGAGCACTTCAACATTTTTTATGCTTAGCTGAATTTAAGTATTTTTTTGAAAGTAGATATTATATCGTTATATAATTAAAAAAGAGAAAAGAGAGTGAGAGAGAGGAAGAGAAAATAAACTTCAAATTGAATGTTGTCTACTTATCAAAATGAAGGAATCATTTTCAATTATAAAGTGAAAACTTGCACAAGGCACCGTCATTTTTATTACAACTTTGTGATTCAAGTAACGAATATAACTAAAAGAAATAATTAAACTTATGAAATTATCACGTTAAGTGTTCAATTTCAAAAGCATCGTTCCTTGCGAGAGTAGTAATGTGTTAACTTTGTGATTCAAGTAATGAATATAATAAAAAAAAAGTAATCGAGCTCACAAAGTCATCACGCCAAGTATTCAATGTCGAAAGTGGTGTTTCCTAGGTCCAATACACTTGCTATTAAATTTTTCTCTAATAAATAATTATTGACCTAGTTGACTATATGAAATGACTAAAAATACTTTGAAACAAATCCAAATAAATTATATTATATATAAAATAAAAATATTCAAATTATTTTTATTTTTATATTTTTTAATATACATATAGCAATAAAAAATATTTAATTTTTAGAAATGGTGGTCTATAATCTAAAATTTTTTTGACCCAAAAAAGTATACGTATTAATGGCATTTTCTTTGACCAACTATATATTAAAAATTTTTAACCCAATTTGTTTTATCCGATAGTTAGTTCCTCTAAAATTTTAAAAAATAATAGACCATAGTTCACAAAAACGCCATTAGTACAAACAAGAAATTTGGGTTAAAAAAATTCTATGTGACAGTTAGTTCAAAAAAATACTTCTAGTACATATTTTTTTCTTAATTGTTATACATATTAAAAGGATCATATAATTTTATTTCAAATTATAAAATGGAAAAAAAATTATACATTTCTATTATATATACATAGTATAATTTATTTAGTTTTGTATCAAGAATAGTCTTATCATTTTACACTGTCAATTTAATAAAAGATTATTAATCAAATGAAAATTTAACAATAGAAGGTGTTGGTATGCAAAATTCAAATTGATCTTCTTGTCTATTTCTAAAACTTATGGAACATGGGTGTACAAAACTAAAATCATACGGTTCTAATTAGTGAAAATTATCCTTCCCTAAACCATTTTTACTTTCAAAGTTATATTTCTCCATGATTTTTCTCGTAAAGGTTATAAATAAAATTTTAGAATTTTACCCATATGCAACTACAATTTTTCTCTGCCATATGTGAGAAACAAGCAAAATTTGAGGAGGTCAATTAACCCCACACCTTTATGTGTGTTCCGCCTACGATTCTATAAAACTAAAATAAAATAAAAATAAGTATATTAATTGAATGAGCATCAGCAGCCAAAATGTAGAGAGCTACTCAATGCCCAAATGTTTTTTTTTTCCTCTCTTTCTCTCTCTAGAAACGTATTGAACGGACACATAAACTTTGATAAGAAAAAATTACCCAAAAAATATGAATATACAATACATACTTATAAATGATATATTAGAATCATGCATATATATATAAATATATATATATATATAATTATCTCATTATTATTATTATTATTATTATTATTATTTTGGTCAATTGTAAGAATCAGAACTACTCACAATTGTCATTTGGTCATAGAGTAATGAATAACTTTTTTTTCTTAAAGTAAAATTCATTCAACCGTATTATCATAACAATTATACTATGCTATGCTTTATAGAAAAAATTAAAAAGAAAAAAAGAAAAAAATTATAGGTTCCATGTGACTATATAGCTATAAAAAAGTAAGAATAAGAATAACTTTCAATTTAAATGTTATCTACTTGTCGAGAATGAGGATATCAATTTCAACTATAAAGTGAAAGCATGCATAAGGTATGCACCATCAATACCCGTGAGATTAGAAACGTATAACGTTTTGATTTAAGGAACAAATATAAGTAAAATAAATGACTGTACTTATGAAATCATCACGCTAAGTATTCAATGCTAAAAGTATATTGTTTTATGCAGAATTAGTGAAGTTATAACTTTGTGATCCAAGTAACGAATATAAGCAACAGAAATGATAAAACCCAAGAAACCATCATGCCAAATATACTATCCAAAAGCGTTGCTCCTTGCAAGATTACTAAAC
Source organism: Vitellaria paradoxa (assembly GCA_019916065.1). Taxonomy (NCBI): domain Eukaryota; kingdom Viridiplantae; phylum Streptophyta; class Magnoliopsida; order Ericales; family Sapotaceae; genus Vitellaria; species Vitellaria paradoxa. The sequence goes on from CM034243.1 coordinate 31,733,757, forward strand.
TTATAACTTTGAAATTCAAGTAACAAATATAAACAAAAGAAATGACCGTATCGATAAAGTTATCACACTAAATATTCAATTCTCAAAGAGATGTTCCCTAAACGGCTAAACTTTACTTTGACACTTGTGGTTTCATCTTTATGCCTCTAATTTTTTAGGTTTAAAAATAAGTAGAAATATTTTTTGTAGTTTGAATTTTACACATTAGCATACTCTATTGTTAAATTTTCTTTAATAAATAAATATTAATCTAGTTAATATATGAAATAACTAAAATACCTTGAAACAAACCCAAACAAATTTTACTTTAGGAATGTTGATCTATAATCTAAATTTTTTTCACCCCAAAAACATGTGGATTAATGGTGTTTCCTTTTACCAACTATAAAAAAAAAAAAAAAAAAAAAAAAATCAGCCCAAAATCTTTTTATCTCATAGCTAGTTCTCCTAAAATTTTAAAAAATAGTAAATCATATTTCATAAAAACACTAATAGTGCAAAAAAATTTTTGGTTAAAAAATTTAATGCGATAGTTAGTTCAAGGAAACACCATTATTACAAATTTTTTTTCGAGTCAAAATTTATATTGTTGACTAATCTCTCTAAAATTTAATTTTTTCTTAATTGTTATCATATAATTTCATTTGAATTTATCAAATGAAAAAAATTTGTACATTTTTATTTTCTATATACATCATCATTTATCTAGTTTTGTTTCAACGATATTCTATCCATTTCACAAATTTTTTTATTTTTCATTTTTTTATCCTTTAAACAAAACCAAATAAATTATATTATGTACATAAAATAAAAATGTACAAAAATATTAACCAATGGATCAAGATTAAGATTTAGTGGTAGAGAGGGGCCAGTCAAAAACAATCAATTCAACCATTTTATATAACTACCAACCCTCTACTACATCGCTCCACCCATGAGCATTAAAAAAGATTATAAAAATACATATCAATTACAATGATGCGAAAGAATGGTAAGTCTTCCATATTTAAATAATTAATTTATTAAAATATTTTATAACTATAACATTATTGTTATCACATCATTGATTAAAAATTATAGCTTAAATTTTAGTGGATCTTGCTAACATATATGATAAGGGGCAGATATTAAGATAATTAAAAACATTAATTATATACATTAAAAACTACTTTTACATCGATTCGTACTTTTTTCAAACAATTTTTGACATAAACTAATAAATATTTTCAACTATTTTATGAGTAAAAATAAAAATAGTAAATGTAAGCGACTAATAGATACAATTAAATACACAATTCTCAAGATATTAAGGATAAAAATCAAGATAATGAATGTTTCTTAACATATACTTCCAATACATGTGTTAGCGTTTCCCAGAAGTTAAAATTAGAGTTTATTTAACAATTTTTTTATTAATTTTATGAACTTTACAAAATTAATGTTTTGTGCATAGAAAAATGTATTAAATATGTAATATATATTGATTTTGGGATATAAAAAATCAATTTAATCTTGTAATGTGCACAATCTCATTATTATAATTCCATGACATTACCCACGCTAATCCTACAAGTTTATTCCCAAACTTTAAGATTTTTTTTTTTTTTTTCTCGTGATAGTTCCAAACTTGCCGTAAGATAAACATACCCTTTACTGCTTTACAGGATGATTCAATTTTCTTCCGACATATAATTTATTTATCCCCATTTTTTACATCATTATGTTGTACTCCAAAGTCGGACTCACATGCGAATGATGCAATGGTTTCCACTCTCATCAGCGACAGGTGTCACTCAATATTTTGAGTAGACGAATGTTCAATTGTATGCACATATACACCATCATCATCATCATCATCATCGTGCACCATCATCATAGACCATCATCACATCATCCCGTTTCCCTCTCCTCTGCCCCCCTCCCTCTCTATCTCTCTCTGTTTCTCTTCACACTCGCTTCTTACACTCTGCTTCACTCCAGACCAAAAATGGTTACTTCTCCAAATTCCCCTTTTACCCCTACAGCACTCGTCTCTCTGCTGCTTTTCGCTTCCATTTCTACCCCCATTTCGGCCATCAACATCACCAATTTGTTATATCCGTATCCCGATTTCTCGGACTTCACCAACCTCCTAACCACCACCACCGTCGCAGCCGATCTGGCCCACCGCTCCTCCCTCACTCTTCTCGTCGTCCCCAACAACTTCCTCCGCTCCTCCGATCTGACCCGCCGACCCTTTTCCTCCTCCTCCACCGACCTCGCCGACGTCGTCCGGTACCACGTCCTCCTCGAGTACCTCTCCTGGCCGGACCTCCGTCGGATTCCGGAAGCCGGCAAGCTCGTGACCACTCTCTACCAAACCACCGGCCGCGCGGCCAGCAACTTCGGCTCCGTCAACATCACCCACAACCCCGCCACCAACGGCTACGCCGTCCGCTCCCCCGCCGCCTACTCGCCCTCCAACGCCACCATCCTCTCGCTGATCAAGACGGTGCCGTACAATGTCAGTATCTTCTCCGTGAATTCCCTCCTAATCCCTTACGGATTCAATCTGATGGCCTCGGAAACCCGACCCACATTGGGCCTCAACATCACCAAAGCCCTCATCGACGGCCACAACTTCAACGTCGCCGCATCGATGCTAGCCGCCTCGGGCGTCGTCGACGATTTCGAGAGGGACGAGGGCGGTGCCGGAATTACCCTATTCGTGCCCACGGACGACGCCTTCTCAGATCTTCCGGCGACGGCGAATTTCCAATCGCTGCCGGCCGACAAGAAGGCGGTGGTGTTGAAGTTTCACGTGCTGCACTCTTACTACCCGCTCGGCTCGCTCGAGTCGATAGTGAACCCGGTTCAGCCCACCCTCGCGACGGAGGAAACGGGCGCCGGAAGCTTCACATTGAACATATCGAAGGTCAACGGATCCGTGGCGATAAACACGGGAGTCGTTCAGGCATCGGTGACTCGAACCGTGTTTGATCAGAAACCAGTGGTGATATTCGGTGTCTCGAAAGTTCTGCTGCCGAGAGAGATCTTCGGGAAAACCGGAGTGGTCGCCAACAAGCGTGGCGGAGGCGTTACCGGTGGGGCTCCGCCGCCGGATACCTCGTTATCCCCGGAGAATTCGCCGGAATCGAATGGGCCGAGTACCCAAGTGACTTCTCCCCCAGGTTTTCGCGAAGAAATCCGATCGGAAGCTGCCACTATCGGCGTCCGGACAATCTTGCTCGCCTTGTGGTGTATAGTATCGTATTTACTGGTATGAGACATCAAATTAATTTTTAGTCATAACTACTAAATTTTTTACCTCTTTGAATTTCGTTGTAATTTTGCAATTCTTATATAGGATGATTGTATTTGATGAGGGTTGGTAGGTACAAAAAGAAGCAATTTTTTTTTTTTTTTACTTTTCTTCTGAGGTAAACTGGGTTGAGATGTCAAAATAATTAGGGATGAAATGGCACGAATTTTGCTTGTTGAGTCTCCGCAAGACTCTAGAAGAATAACAGAAATTTTCTTTCCTCGGGTTTGTTTTTCTTTCTTTCTTTGTCTACTTTCCTTTTCCCGTTGATCTTTTCATTTCTGTGCTTGAATTTGAACATTTAGGCCTAAGGAAAGCAAAACACAAACACCCCCAATTTGCAGAGTATGTCGTAATACATAACAGAAGTTGCCAACTACCATTCTTCCCCTAAATTTTCGGACTTCTCTGATCCCACCAAAATTTGGGCAACAAATAAAGTAGTCATATATAGAACAATAACACGTCAAGAGCGAATTCTTTCGCCACTCTTTTCCCCCCTTTTCTGTTTTTTTATTTGTCGTTTATCCTATTTATCTTTTTTGGCATGATCACATTTGTGGGGGTATACTTTTGGGTAAAGTGCACCGGTCCCTCGCAAGAGGGTCATTTTCCGGCGGCGGGGACTTGTCAGGTCCTTATTGGGAATGTGGATGGTATTTTGGTAATATGGAGTCCTACTTAGATGCTTCTAGTGGCATTTTGGCGGATTATTAAAATTGCACACGTGACATAATAAATCGAAAAGAGGAGACTGGCGTAAAATATTGTGTTAATTTTGTGGTATTAATGTAGGGACCATTACATGAGTGCAGATGAATTTATATTATTTTAATTTAAGGAGAAAACATGAATATAATTGAATCATTAAATTTTAATTTAATAATTTTAATTACAAGTTAATGAGGCTGCATTTAAAGTAACGAAAAGTAAGATAAAATGAAGTATATTGTGAATTTGTAATTTATATAATATGATAAAAATAAATAATTTTTAAAATTTTTTAATATTTTTAATAATTTTTAAAATTTTTTTGTCTCTCCAAGCAGGCTTGAGTTGATATCGCATTGTTATGTCAATCCCAAAATGGAATAAAATTGTAGGTCTTGCCACTTGGATGGTGGTGATCGTGCGTTGGGAATGAAAAAAAATTAATGTTTAATATTTTTTTAATAAAATTTAGAGTTCCAAACATAATATAAATTAAAAAGCTGAATTCGTAACATGTGTGTGCCGTTGGATGTGTACGGTCGGATCCAGCGTTCATCATCTAGAAACTGGGAGCAATCAGTTGCGGATGCGGATGCGGATGCGGATGCCGCTCTTCTGATATCTGTGCCGTCCGATGTTACAGCCATCTAATTGTGAAGAAATTTTTTTTTTTTTTTAATTTCAAAATAATTTGGAGTAAATATTTGGGATTAAGGTAAGGGTAGAAACGAATCGACCCGTTCGTGAGCTACTCGAGCTCGGTTCGAAAAACGTTCAGCTCGAGTTCGATTCGTGAGTTAAACGAGCTTAAATCGAGTTTGATTTTTGGCTCGTTTTGAATTCGAGCTCGAGGATAGAGAAACTTGGTTCGAAAGTTCGTGAGAAAGTTCGGTTAAAATAATATATATTTTTAATAATATTTTTATATTTTTAATAATATTTTTATTACATTTTTTAAATATATTATATTTTAAATCAAAACGACGTCGTTTTGGTTTAATCGAGTTATTCGCGAGCCTAATCGAACCTCAATTCTTCTTTATCGAGCCGAGCTCGAGCTTCAATATAAAAAACTTGAGCCGAGCTCGAACATGTTAAAGTTTGGTTCGACTTAACTCGGCTCGTTTCCACCCCTAGTTAAACTAGGGGGCATAAAAATTTTAAAGAAGACATATATATTATTTGAGTTGAATTAAATAAAATAATCAAGGGCCAAGAAGCGAAACTCAAGGCCCAACCTAATGAAGGTGGACTCTGAATCTATGCTGGCTTTTGTATAAATAGCTAGCTTGGTTGCATACCCAAGCCCAAGGTTAGGTGCGATAACTCCGCCCAGCCTAATGAAAGGTGGACTCTGAATCTATGGTGGCTTTGATATTAATAGCTAGCTTGTTTGCATACTCCAAGCCCACGGTGAGGTGCGATAACTCCCTACTTTCATATATATATATATATATATAAGTATTGACCAGTGCGATGCACGAAATTATATAACAATTTTTATAGATAAAATATAATTTTTAAATACATTACAAAATATTTTAATAAAATTGCATATTTCCATAAAATAGTTAGAGTTATTTTTTTTTTACTAAATTTTGATCCAATTTGATTTAATCCTAAAAAATAAAATTTACTTTAAAATATATATTAAATCATAAACTTACCTAATTGACCAGATCTCTTTTTTGTTTTAAATTGTTTGTTAATTTTAATATATATTTTATTTTTTAATTCTTGACTCATTTTACAAAGCCAGAAATACTATTAGTCTTAATTATATTAATCAGTTAAAATTTATCTATGACCAGTTGAAATTTAAAATTAAAATTTTTTTAGAAAATTTTCTAAAAATAAATTATTCACATGCTTAAATAAAATTTGAAATTTTATTTAATTTAAGATGTAACAAATTTTAGATATACATTTTTTTTTATTTTTTGTGTTTAGACAAATTATTTATTTTTTATTTGTGTTCTTAATTTAATTATTAATTTATTTGAAATCTATAAATTTTACAATTATTTTGAATTTATAAGCAAGTGAGGCACCTTTTAGAACTATGAGTTCATTTATATAAAATTTATAAGGAAGTGAGTTCTTTTTCAAAACCCAACCAAGTGGGCCCCTTTTCGAAACTCATGAGATTTTTTACATTTATTAAATTATATGCCACAATTTTAGTGTTTTTATAGAAAAAAAAAAGTGAAGTTGTAGTATTTTAGCGATGTGGAATAAATAAATAAAGGTTTTGTGAATGAGAAAAGAGAAATGAATAAAAAGGAATGAATAAATTTAAAAAATAATTCAAAAATCTATAAAAAAAATAAAAAAATAGAATGGCATATGCCACATAGAATTAAAGTGAAGGAAAAGAAGACAGAAAAATACATTTATTTTATTATTATAGTAAATAGATAATATAGATTTATAAAAATAACTCAAATTTTAAGTATTGTTATTCAGTTAAAAATTATGACATGACCAATTTCAATTTAAAATTAGAAATTTTTCTAAACAAAGAAATTATTCCCAGGCTTAGATAATATTTTAGCATTTTTTTGTGTTTTTAAATTTAAGCTAAAAAAGTTATGTTTTTTTTTATTTGATTAATGTTTGATAATTTTTAAATATTTTTTTAATCCAAATTAATTATTTAGTAAATTTTACGACTACAATGAACTAATAAATAAGCTTCATTTAAGAAACTCATAAAAATGGGTCCCTTCTTAAAACCTAATAAAGTGGGTCTACTTTTTAAATCCAAGAGTTCTTTTGCATTTATTAAAATCACATGTCACAACTCTAGTGTTTTCATAAGCAAAAGAAAAAGTAAAGTTGTAGTGTTTTGTCGATATGGGACAAAAAAATAATAGTTTTGTGAATGAGAGAAGAGAAAAAAAGAAGAGGAAATGAAGAAAATTAAAAAATAATTCAAAAATCTATAAAAAAAAATGAAAAGTAAAATGGTGATCAAAGATGCATACCACCTAAGATTGGAGTGAATGAGGAGAGAAGAGAGAAAATACATTATTTTAGCATTATAGGATAGATATATATACATAGATTTTGTAATCCTGGGTGTCCGTATTCTGAGAAATAAACTTAAAATTTTACCAAGTGTTCGAGTTTTGAGGAGTAACTGATTCAGGATGTTTGGATTCTGAGAAGTAAATTCAAGATTTTATCAATTGAGATAACACTCACAATTAAAAAATATCATAAATTTTTGACTTCATGAAAATTCAAAACTAGTATCTCAAGGATAGTAAAAGTGATACTAATCCACTTGATCTAGGCAATGACTTAGTACCTACCTTCATATTCTCATTTCTCATTAGTCCTTTCAAAAAGGAAAAAAAGTTTATCTAATTAAATATATTTAAATTTAGACGACTTTATTCATGTTTGGGATGATATCAACAATGTTTAGGATTCGTTTGGTTTGTCATTTTATTCATTTCACTCTTTCCAAATCCAAAACCAAACAGGATAGGATTTTTCTCTCTTTCCAACTTTTCTTCTCTCCAAACCAAACGGTGTGTTTGAGTTAGCAAAGTCTCAAGGTGTAAACCAACTTCACTAGGAGGTCGTTTAAGTTTGTGATAAGATAAAAAATTCTAATGAGTTTTAAAATATGTTCAAATTTAACTTATATATTACCCCCAATTTTTTAGAGCGTAAAAAATTAAATGTAAAATGTATTCAGTATTATTTTATTTATATACTTAAAACTATTGAGGAGGTGTTTGATTGGTCAAAATTAACTAAAACTCACCAGTTTTTACCAAATTTTTACACTTTCTTCCAATCAAATTTCATCTCATATCACTTTTATATTAAGTTTTTATACTTTTACTGTATTTTTTGGTCAAATATTTTTACTCCAAACACTATCTGTGTTAATTCGAGTCAAGTTAATAGAAAAAATAAGTTTCAAATTGTATCTTAATTTGATTTAATTTACTAACTGATTACAAAAGAACTTTTATCGTATCAAATACAAGCTTACTTCAACTATTTCTTCCCCCCGCCCAATGACAAAGTGAATTAACATGACACATCGTAATATTTAAAACAGTAATATTATACCATGAAAATTTTAAAAAAAAGAATAATGTAGCATTATTTTATACTTATCATTTAAAAATAAATGACCTATCATAATGTATTTTTATTATAATAATGTTAGGGATATATCATTCTTATCCCCCTTTTTTAATAAAAAAATTCTACTAGAATAATTTTTTCCTGTTTCAAAATAATAATGCCGGATGAATACAAGCGCACTACTGAATTAATGTCGCCAATATATATATATATATATATATATATGTTTATACACATATGTGCCTGGCGTAAGCAAGGGATATTGGATTGGTGACAATGCAGTAGTGGTGGCGTGGTTACTAAGTGGGTGGATGGCCACCGTCAAGATAGCGACCATGGATTGCCATATATCTAACCAGTCAAACCATTTGGGTGGTGTTTGCTCAGTGGCTAGCATTTTACACTGTAATTAATTGTGTCTTCACATAGCATCCATTTCCATTTTTGTCAACAACATTTTCTTCTCCTTATCCATAAGCACATAAAAGTAATCTGCTGATTTTTGGAAAAAAAAAAAAAGGTTCTTCATGGAAAATTATGGTTTTTGCCTCCAACTCCCAATTTCAGGGGATGTTCTGAATTATTGATTTACATAATTTGATGAAAATAAAAATTGCGATTAAAAACTAAATTGTTGGGAGGTGTTGCTAATATCCCTCGGGGTGGTTAACCCAAATTTTCCACCCCAAAAAAAGTATAGTAAATTTTTTTTTTATACAAATGCCACTTATATGTACAAATTTTTGAGTTAAAAATGTAAAAATTTTTCAGTTAAAAAATTTTATACTGGATTTAAAGTTTTAAGATATAAGACAGATTTTAGTTTATAAAAATACCGCCCGTATATATAAATATTTGAGTTAAAAAAATTTTTATATTATAATTAGTTCAAGAAAATACCATTAATATGTATAAAATTTTTGGTTAGAGAAAATTTTTGATTATAAATCAACTTCTCTAAATTTCGATATTTCTTAATTATTATGTATAGTCCAAGTTTTGAATCGATGCATAATAAATCGTGTGACAATTAGCGACAGACATGTATCCATCAACTACACTTTCTTATTTGACTAACGGCAAACTTTCTATTCTCAATGGATAATAATAATCATAATTCAACTGTTCTTCTACCATATCTTACGGTGAATTATTACTCGTAAGGAAATATCAATCTGTGATTCAAAAATACAATATTTGAAATTAACTTCACATTACTAATAATCAATTTCTAATTTTACATATCGAGTGAAGATCATTCTATATTTTTAAAAATTCATTTTATTATTTTAGTTAAAAGGACCCTATCTATAAATATAAGTACCTCACCGTGTCAATACATCAATAGTAAAACCTTTTGCCTAATCACAATAATCAAATAATGCACTCCAGCCTTATGCACATAGTGTGCTCAATAAAAAAATATAGTGTGCTCAATCAGAATTGTTTAGCTGCGCATCTGTTTTCAAGTTTTAAGTTTAGAGTTGAGGTATTTTTTTTTTTTCTCTTATGCTATGAAACCAATGCCCCCTTTCTCTCTCTCTCTCTTTATACATATATATATATATATATATGAGTGCATGATCTTCAATATTATACTAAGGGTTTCTTAAATTTATGTTAGGGCACAGGATAAGTTATTAATTAAAAATTTTTTTATTAATATAATGAATTAAAATTATTTTTAATGAAAAATTGTATTAAAATTTTGTTAAATCTATTTAAAAATAATAAAATCCACTTCCTACTGAGCACAAATTAGACAAACTTTTGGGGGAGGGGAATGAAGGGTCGGGATTAGATTCCGAGAGTTGAGTGGAGCAATCAAGGAGGAGGCCAGCTTCGCACTTGCCTCGTTCTGTTTCTTACTTCTCTGACATATACTTATTAATTCGATCAGAGTGAGTTTTTCAAAAACAACAGTATACAAGCACTTCTAATTTATTTAATAATAAAAAATTCAACACAACAGTTGAGGATTGTTGGAATCGTTATAACTTAGGAATTAGTTATTTATTTAATTTTAATTATTTAGTTTATTTACGTATTATATTTTTATCTTTATACTTATTAAATTAGAATTATTTAATAGATTAATTATTAGTATTAATTGTTTAAATGGAGAGAGAATTAATAGTTAATAATTGTTATTTAAGATAGATTTTAAATAATAAATATTTATATTTGTATATTCAAGATTGTGACGGATTATACTGATTATTTTACAATTATATATTTGGATTTCAGGTGAATGGTTTATCTCACTGGTATTAAATATTTATAAACTGATCCATGCATAAGTGTTTTAAAGATTGGATTTTGTGATCTAGTATTTGTGAAAATTTATTTATTTTGGACAAGAAATTATATATTTTGTGCTATTGAGTATAGAAAAAAATTATTTGAACATATGTGTTCAATTTTGAAATTTATGGGATGGTGATGAATAATTATTTTGTGATTATTGGAATTGAAATAAAAGTCAAAAGAATAAACTCCTTAAATGATATGATTTTGACAACTAGAGAATGTGCTCAAAAAATGGTAATGACTCTAGTTCTCAACGATTGTAAGAATAGGCTCATGAAAACTGTAGTGACCTTAATCGGATCGGTTTAGAGAATTACCTAAGAGCCAAACTGGATAACTTTAAATATGATATCGGATCCAATAGGTACTGCTCATAACAAATTGTTTGCATTCATTATATTTAATTCCATATGATAATTTATGGATTAATGATTTATCATCACTATTGTGATTGATATATTGATTTTAGATGTTATTGTATTTTGACATACAAAATTTGAAATTATTATTATTATTTATGTATGAGCATTACTTACTTAAAAATTTAAAAAAACTTTTTTTTTTAAATTGTTTATTTGAAAATTTATTATTTTTAAATTGATATTATTAATTTTGGTTTAGCAACTCATTCATTAGACTTTTAGCTCACCTTTCATTTTAGCATTTTTCAGGTAGGATGAAAGGATCATTATAATAAAAAATTCTTGATTAGTTGAGATCGTGACATTATGATTCCGTGACCTGAAATACGAATATTTAATTTTTTTTACTATAAACTTGAGAATTTAGGTATTCTTGAGTTGTATAAATTTTGGAGTTATTATTTCTAAAGCCTAGTTGATTGATTTTATTTAGAGTATTATATTTGACACAATTATTTAGAATTATATTTTATTACTACTATAAATGCTAGTAGATTGGGTTTATAAAAGCTTACGTGTGCTATGAGTAAAGTAATGTGGTTTATGGCTGGTCTTATCTTTAATTTAGGGTGCGACAGTGGTAGTCTGGGCTTTTGAGTTCTCAAATATATGAATGTTTGGGATAGAAGTTACTTGTGGCGCAAGTATGTAGTGATATAAACAGAGCAGGTCGGTCATAGTCTATTTTGTTTATATTATTCGTACAGACTTTGGTTCGACTTGAGTGATTTGGGTTAGGGCTTGAGCTATTTGCCCTATTTCGAAACACGACCCATGGCTCATTTCTCGTCTGACGGCTAACTCACCGTCTTGCCCATTAAAATATTAAAAATAAATTAGGGAGATCAAAGTTAGATTTTCTCAACTTGACATGGCCCAAAGATGAGTGCGAGCCATTCAGAGTTGGCCAACTCACGACCAAATCGAAACTAAGTTAAAGATTGGTCCAACCTGATCTGACCCATTTTCCATCATGACAAATCTGGTTGGGAGATCAAGGAGAAAATGGGTTAGAAAAATACCAAACTCTCCTAAGTAACTCCACTCTATCATTGGCTAGAAAAATAATAACCTAAGAACCAGGGGCGGATCTAAGATTTTTATTGTGAGAGACATTAAGCACGCAAGAAAAGAACAACGATTGAGTTATTTTTGGATTAGAGTAGGAGAAAAATGATATTATTTTTGGAGAGAAAATAAATTATTCTTAAGTATTAACCGGTGAATATGCTTTTCACGATTAATAATTCAAGTACCTGAAGTTTATTAAAAATATCATTCACTACAAAAAAAAAAAAAAAAAGAAAATATAATCATTATTAAATTTTATTATTTATAAAATTTATTGCGTTATATGATATATTTACTGATAGTATAAACAAAAATATACAATAGTGTATTAAAAAATACATTTTATTTTATAAAAAATACCAATTTTGATTTTTATAAACTTCTTTTATGTTAAAAATTTTGATTCAACTTTAAATTTTTAATAAAACTAAAGTATCTCAATTTTTAATTAATTTGTTTGTTAAATAAAACTAAAATAATAAGAAAGTTATTTTAATAATTTTACATTGAAATTTGAAGGGCCACTTGTCCCCTCCCCCGTGTGGCCCCGCCACTGCTAAGAACTAAAGATGCAGATGAATTAAAAAAATAACCGCACTAATATATGCTTGTACGTATTATATATATATATTATCAGGTAAGGTTGATAAGCAGATGTCAAAAGAGACACAAGGGAAAGGGCGTGGGTGGGTCAAGCAATAGATGATGGAGAAGGTGGATTCAAATGGGACTCGGGAGGATTCTCCACTCATACTGAATCATGATAGCTTTGAATTATCAAATGGGAATAGTAATCAAGGAAGTGGAAAATTTTGGTTTAACAAGTAAATACACTTTTTGGGTTGGTTGGTTGACTTTGGTTCCTGTTCAAAAAAATAAAAAATAGACTTTCTAGTGTTGGGCCTATTCTAGTTGCTTGGGCCTTTGGCCCATCGCGGCACTAAGGGGTTTTTGGGGGCTTGTTTCCACATCGGGAGTTGGGTGTGTGAGTTGTGTTGCTTATAACCTCAATCGACCAACCAACTTTTTGAATTGGTTGATTGACTTTGGTTTCTGTTCAAAAAACAAATAAGTAAATAAATAATCTATGTTCTTTTTCATACTCATATTTATTTTTATATTATGCCTTAGGCGTACTAAAAAATAATGAAAAATTCTAAAAATATCTGAAAACTTTTAAAAATTATTTACTTTTTATCTGGTTATATCAATTACAAACTTATAAATTATTTTACTTTATCTTTTTTTTTGTCACTCCAAACGTCTTCTATATATACACGTACATATTTTTTTTTTGGCGATCAACACCCTTACATCAACATCGAGTGTTGTTATTTCCTCGTGGCTTATTTTATTAAATTGTCTTCCATTATTTTATTAAATTGTGTGGGTTTGGTTATTTTAAATTTTGAATGTAATTAACAATTATGTCCCTACTAGCAATTGACCCACGTCTCGTTGGGTTAAAAAAAGAAGTCTAGAATAACAATTGACCCATGTCTCATTGGGTTAAAAAAAAAAAAAAATGGTCTAGAATTTTCATCCCAAGCGCATTTATCTCTATAACGATGCCAATTTTCTCAAACTTATGTATACAAATAATATCTACAATTTTTTTGGAAAAAAAAATAACAATTCAAGAATCCAAATATTAATTTTGACAGGAAACCAGTAGGTGAACTTCTTTTATTTTCATTGAATTGTAACAAGTATTTGGGTATGAAGTTGAACTCCCGTTACAACAAAAGTTCATAACTTTTTGCTGCTAGATATTTTCAAAAATAATAGGAAGATGCGTTGTTCTACGTTGAAAATTGCCAGATAGGCCTATTTAACCCTCTTGAATTGATTTGAGAAATATTATATTACATGTTGAGCTGCTTGAGCAAACGTGTGCGTAGGAGGCATAGACAGTACACTTAGGTGGCGTTTGGGGCGATAAAAAATAAGAAAAAATAAGAAAAAAATGTGATTTGGGTTAATTTTGGCAGAAAAATCCGTTAGAATGGTTTGGTAAAATCGTTCTAACGGATTCAAAAAATAACACTCATTTTTTTAAAACCGTGGGAACGATTTTTCAAATCCGTTCCCACAGATTCAAAAAAATTCATAAAAAATAGTAACAATGGTACTCGTTTGAAAGCTTTCAACTAGGAGAGTATGATTGTCAAAAAAAAATTTACGCATTCGGTTAACTTCTTTTCGAATTTTTGATTTTTTTAAGCGAATTTTAGGTTTTTAGTAAAAGCGAAAAAAATTTAAATTAGTAATGGCAGGAAACAAAATAGAATTTTTTGAAGATTTATTTTGTTTTTCAGAATTCCAAACGGTGGCTTAATAAATTTAGAAATATTGTATTCCAAACGTAGTGGCAGTGAAGTTACCTGTATTGAATGGATATTAATAAATTTAGTAATCTGCAAACACGCCGTTGGATCAGATTCAGATAAATACGCAAACTAGCGATAAATCGTGACTACTGCACTTTAAAAAAAAATTGTATTAAACTTTTATATGGTTAAAATTTTAGAAAAAAATTTAAATTGAAAAAATTATGGTAATTTGTGGTTTTAATTTTTTTTTGAAAATTTTAGATCCTAACAATTACTATATGCGTTTTTGTTTCTCTCTCTAAATTACAGTATTTTAATTTGGAAGAATCAAATTTTTAAAAATTATAATTACACAGAATTTAAGTTAGCAGTTTTAATTTGTACATAGTAAAATTTAAAATACTCATACCGTTTTGTGAAATAAATAATAGTGCGCTTCATTAAAATAAGAATTGAACGAAAAGATAAAAATATAAAAATGATTTCAATCGTTAAATAGAAAAAAAAAATAATTTTTAACTATTGAATCTTAGTTCGTAAGAAATAAATTTTAAAAATATCGTTTTATTTTATAATATAAATAACCAACCGTATAGAGAAAATGGAAAGAAAGTAAACGAGTTGATTTTAGTAAATTTTCAACTGTGATTGTTCTGCATTGACTCACACAATCGTCAATTCCCAATTTCGTCGATGAAGTTGAATTAGTTTGGTCAAACTGTCGATTTTGTAATAAATTTGATTTTGTTTATTATTTAAAAAATGCACATGATATTATGATAATTTAAAAAATGTTAAATCAATACGAATAATTTTAAGATAATTTATTTACAAGAATAATAATTATAAATAAAATTATTGCATAAAATTTATGTAAAAAAAATAATATTGTTAATATGTGAAAAAAGTTTAATCCACCGTCAGCATTCTCGCACTTCCGGAATCGCAGCACTTCCTGCTAGGTGACTTGGGCGCTCATACATCAGCGTGGGAAATTCAAAGGATAAATATTACCATTATTGTGGGTAAGTTTAGCTGGCAAAATTTTTGGAAAAAAAATAAAGTAAAAATATAAAAATGTAACGTAAAAGTGATATTTAGTAAAATTTAATTAAAAAAAATGTAAAAAATTGGTGAATTGTGCTTGGTTTTAAATTTTAACCAACCAAACACTCTGATATTTAAACTTGTTATTAGTACAAATAATTACAAAAGTTTATTTATTATTTATTAAAAAATATTTATTTATTTATTAAATTTATTAATCAATACGCTCATAAAAATGTTAGATTACACGTTGGTTGTAAGTTTGATTTAAAATTTCACTAATAAATTCAATAATCAAACATAGTACGGAGCGGTTGCAATCCTAGGCTCCACACCCAAAAAAAAAAAAATCTAAATTTTTAAAAATTTTATTAATAATAAAATATTAAATAATATTTTAAATCAATAAAAATATAATAAATTTATTAAACTTCTTATTTTTACTTCAATTTTCATGTAATAATTTTTAAATTTCTTATTTTAACTTTTATCTATGTGTACCACAATCATAATTATCTGAGATTTACTTTTAATCTTTTTATTTAAACTTTATTCATGTTATAATTATTTCATATTTATATTTAAAAATCTATCTCATATTACGTTTGAATTTCTTATTTTTATCTTTACTTATAAATGTCATAGTTATCTTAAATATATTAATTATTATTTTTTAATTATATTTAAAATAATTTTTTACTTTAACTTTATTCGTAAATGATATTATAGTCCTTATTTACACAAAACGTTCTAAAATTTTCTTAAAAAAATTTAACTTTTTATCTGACTATATAAATTACGATGTTATAATTTTTATTAATTTTATGAGCTTTTTACCGCGCTAAATACATCTTATATGTGTCAAAACTATCTTAGTTTGAACGTCATATTTTTTTAATTTTATTTAAAATCCTGTCTGGTAAACACCAAATAAGCCAAATTTTTCTATAAGTTTCCCAGCACTGACATATATTTTTTTGTTTATTGTTAACTGTGGCATGTTAATAGATTTTTTCGAACTCATATAAATTTAGGGTATGTTTGGTGTGCAAAAATGTGGTGAAAATTTTTAATAATCTCTGAAATTTTCTATTACATTTTAAATATTTTTATCTTCTTGAAATTCAAAAAATTAAATACATTTAAAAAAAATCGATAACTAGAATTCGATTAATTAAATAGCAAAATTTTTTTCGCTATTTTTACTATAGATTCCCAAACTACTGAATGACACATACTTTGACTATTTTTTCTGGAATCGTAGAAACCGTTCCGATAAATTGTGAAAACCATTCCGACGGATTCGCACAGTTAATTTTTGTCCAAACGGATTGTAGAAACCGTTTCAACAGATTGCAGTGCAAAAAAGTCATGACTGATACAAAATTTTGAATTCGTCCAAACGGAAATCTAATTTATTAGAACGAAAATCTTACTGTTTATCTCCAAAAAAATATAATTTAAAATGTATGTATCAAACGTAAAAAATTGCTTCAAACACACTTTTACTTGTTTATTGAAAAATTACTGACTTGTTTAATAAAAATACATTGAAGGTGACAAAAAAATAAATTAAAATAAAATAATTTATTAATTCATAACTTATAATGAAATAAAAAATAAATATTTTAAAGTGATTTTAAAAGCTGTTCGGAGTTTCTCAGCAAAACGTAACTTTCATTTGAATGTGAGACTCTCTTGTCAGCTGTCACACACGTGTTGTGTGTAGTGAGGTTCGTACAGACAGCCATCCCATGAGTTTACTCTTTACTGGAAACCCTAATCATAGTCAACGCCTTCTCACACTCAACAGTAAATGCAAATGAATTTATAAAAGGAAAACGCCGAAAGCTACTGATTACTGAGTTCAAACCCCTGTAGCCAAAAGTCAACTTCCTCCTCTCTCTCTCTCTCTCTCTCTCTCTCTCCCCCTCCTATCTGACTATCTCTATTTGCCATGAAATTTCAGATGCAGTGGACAAAGCCCTAGTAACAGTTTCCGCTGTGTTACTTGCCCTTTTTTTTTTCCTATGGGTAACTGTTTGGGGAAGATCGGGATCTGCTTCACCGGCCGCCAGGGCGTTCGCCGGAGAAAAGACACGGAAGTCGTCACTTCCGATCCCGTCGAAGACCTGGGTCACTCTTTCTGCTACGTCAGGCCAGACCCTTGTTGTCTTTCGCCCTCCAAAGTGCACTCCGAGGAGACGACGACGTTCCGGTCGATTTCCGGCGCCGCTGTGAGCGCCAACACCTCTACGCCTCTTTCCACGGCTTTCGTTGATCTGTACACCTACAACAGTATCGATCGAGCCTCGGCTTTCGAGAGCTCCTCCTCCTTCGCCTCCATTCCTCTCCAACCCATTCCCCGGAATTTGATGAGCTCCGGTCCACTGCCGGCGAATTCCGGTTCTATTCCACTTTCCGGTCCGATAGAGAGAGGGTTTCTTTCGGGCCCGATCGAGAGAGGGTTCCTCTCGGGACCCCTCGATCACGGGCTCTTCTCGATTCCTCTGGAAAAGGGTTGCTCTGATGATCAGTTCGATAGGAGCTACTCCCACGGAGATTTCGCTTTCCAATCCAGATCAAGAAAAGGCTCGCTGATTCGGGTTCTGAGGAGAGCGATTTCGCTCGGGCAGAATTCGATTGTCCCGCCGATTAAGAGCATTGTTTCCATGAAGGAACAGGATATGACCGTTGGGTCTGAGAAGCAAAATGAGTTGACAATCAGTAGTGTGAATCTGAGCAGTGACGGCAGTTTAGACGACGACGATTCGCTGCGGAGTCAGAATCTTCAGTGGGCTCAAGGGAAGGCTGGCGAGGATCGAGTTCATGTGGTGGTCTCGGAGGAGCATGGATGGGTATTTGTCGGGATTTATGATGGATTTAACGGCCCTGATGCACCCGATTATCTTCTCTCCAATCTCTACTCGGCTATTCATGAGGAGCTCAAGGGCTTGTTATGGGATGATGAGAAGTATGAGTACTCCGATTCTTGTCCCTCCAACTCTAATTCGGAACTAGGAAACTCATATCGAGTTCTTGATGATAAAGCTTCGAAGGATGAAACTACTGACGGCGATGTGAGTTGTAAATCGAATTTGAGAAAAGGGAAGGCTAAGAGCTCGAAGATTAGTTATAAAGGGGCTGTTAAGAAATGGGAGGAGAACCAGAGGAGGTGGAGGTGTGAATGGGATCGAGAGAGGTTAGAACTCGATCGGAGGTTGAAAGAACAACTAAACCATAATTATTCTGATCTAAACCATAATGATTCTGATCGTTCAGAGACTATCAATCACTTGGATGTGTTGAAAGCTCTGTCTCAAGCATTGATGAAAACAGAGGAGGCCTACTTGGACATTGCAGATAAGATGGTTACCGAAAATCCTGAGTTGGCCTTGATGGGTTCTTGTGTTCTTGTAATGCTAATGAAGGGTGAGGATGTTTATGTGATGAATTTGGGTGATAGTCGAGCAGTGTTAGGTCGAAAACCAGAGCCCGATCTTTGGCAACAGGACTTAGAGAGGATTAACGAGGAAACTTTGCATGATCTTCGAGTGTTTGATGCTGATGGATCGGGCACAATGCGCAGTTTAACTGCCTTTCAGCTCACCATGGATCATAGCACCTCTGTGGAGGAGGTACTGCTTTGTAAGAGTTGGTTTTCCTGACAAAATTAGCAGTTTGAGCTTTAATTGATATGTTTGTTTTTGCTATTACATTTCAGGAAGTCCAAAGGATAAAAAGTGAACACTCAGACGATGCTTGTGCTGTGATGAACGACCGTGTGAAAGGTTCATTGAAGGTCACTCGAGCTTTTGGGGCTGGCTTTCTCAAGCAGGTGCATTAGATTCTAAAGAAAATTTCTATATATCAACCCATTTAATAATAGAAATTGATAGAAACCAATGTAATAGTTGTTCTGGATCCTTTGGTGCTTCAGAGAAGTAGATTCCTCTAAGAGTTGTTAAAAAAAAAAAAAAAGTTGAAGGGTTGAGTACCCAACTATAAAGTAGATTGGTATTTTGATGAGAACAAAATTTATATTCCACATAAATAAGAGGAACTGAGGAAAGCAACTTTGCTATCTAGTTTGGGAAGCATATTTTGTTGAATAAGCTGCTGGTGAACATCGGTTGATATTTCAGCGACACAGCATATGAACTTCAAGTAAAGTTTTAATAAGATTTTTTTACCTACCTACAGTTTTACTGCTGTCGATTATCTCAATATAGTACTAAATTCAGTGGCGGGATATCTCTTTGCTCAACAGTTCTCATCTTTCCTTTGAAGATATGAGTTATAAACAGAAAAGGGAAGTCGAGAATTATTTCGAAATTCCAAAGTTTTGGTTATGCTGTCGCTCTATACTTAGCGCAACAATGAGAGCGGAAGTAACTTGGCCCAAATTTTGCAGTGGAATTGTTCACTCAAAACGCAACTAGATAACAATCAAAAAAGAAAAAGCTGGCAATTACTTGACCATAAGATTAGTTTGTTAGCATTACAACCAAATGGAAGGCTTTCTTGTGTGTTAGGAGTTGGTGAGAATTATAGAGATTTCATTTCGCTCTCTCCCCCTCTGCTAGACTTATAATGTTCTAGTTTACTGTGACAGTTTGATCAAAGACTGTAGTATAATTACTTGTCTACTTATAGTTGCAGATATATAAAAAGGATTTCCTGTTTGGGATAAAAAGATCATTTTGCTTGATGGTTGTTTATTTTTGCATTTGACACCTTTCGTTACTTCTGTTTTCATAGCCTAAATGGAACAATGCGCTTTTGGAAGTGTTTAGAATTGACTACGTTGGAACTTCCCCGTACATCACCTGTCTCCCATCTCTCTATCACCACAGATTAGGGCTGAGAGACAGGTTTTTGATCTTATCATCCGATGGGCTTTATCAATACTTCACAAACGAAGAAGCCGTATCCGAAGTTGAATTTTTCATTGGTTGGTCACCTGAGGGAGATCCTGCCCAGCATCTCGTCGAGGAAGTGCTGTTTCGCGCTGCGAAGAAAGCTGGTAAACGAACTTGTCAACCGAGGAAACATCTTCTCTTCTTTCTTAACTGACATAAATTAATTACGAAAACTAAAATGGCTCTTAAATTGTTTTGGTGAAAACTAAAATGGCTCTTAAATTGTTTTGGTGAATTGTAGGTATGGATTTTCATGAGTTGCTTGAAATACCACAAGGGGAACGGCGACGATACCACGACGACGTTTCAATCATTGTTATTTCTTTCGAAGGAAGGATATGGAGATCATGTGTATAACTAGGAAGAACCTCAGGTATAAGATGTAGAGACCTTTGCCACCCCCCCCCCCAAAAAAAAAAAAAAAACAAAAAAAGGTATCCATTTTTTGGGTTTTTGTATCCCGTTCACCTTTGTGACATGCCAATTAAGCTCGGGGAAGTCTTGAGAGTTGTGCAAATGTGTTGCCGGGGGGTGGGGGATTGTAAAAGTGTAAAGCCTGTTTTCGTGTTGATTATAAGCTGTCATACAAATTTGTATTTTTTCTAATAAATGACATTCCTAGAAGAGCAATTTTGTTCACAGCTGCTGTTGTTGTTGTCCTCCACAGTTGGACTTTTTCACAATTTTTTGTGTTGGGAGCACAAGTATATCTCAGCATCTTTACTAGAGGGCTTGGAAGTCTTCGTGACATCATGCCCAAGAACAGTTTTTTTGAGTTGGAGAGTTGTAAATGAGAAAGTTGATACGACAAAGCAGAGAACCCCAAATTTGTGCTGATTTAACTACAGCGCCATATTGGAGCTGAACGGTGGTATGAATCCAACAGCAAAAGTGAGTCAACAATATGAAATATTGAAGAGTCAATAAACAGTCACTTCCGGACAATTCTTTGCACTGTTTAATATTCTCATGTTCTCTCCTTAAATGGATTGAGGAAAAAAAAGGAAATTCACACCACTTATGCATTACACTGTATTTAGTTTTCAAATATATATATATATATATATATTACATTGTATTTGAGTTTGGTCGTTTGTACACTTTACATTAAATTTCAGTTTAGTTCTTGATATAAATTAAAATGGTATAAACTTACACTTGAATGTTTTAATTTGATTTTTTTGACAAATTCATTGATACAAAATTCGACGTATGGACAGCACGGTGCGTGTTTTTTGACACATGCAATGTAAGGATTTGTGGTTAGAATGAAAAACTTACTTAGTAACCATGTGGCATTTTGTTTATTTTGTTTATTTTCTGTTTTTTTTTTTTTATTTCATTTTATGTCTTAAAAATATCAAAATAAAGAAAACAGAAAATCTTCTATTTTCATTAATTTGAAATTTTTCTTATTTTAGATTAAAAATGCTCAAAATGATTTTTTGTCATTTTTTATTTTATGTGTAAATTTATTTTTTGTTCTTTAAAATAGAATTTAAAAACACAAGTAATCAAATGCGTCTTGAGCTTTTTCCTTATTTTCAAAAACGTAAAATAAAAAATAAGTTCAAAACAGAAAATAAAAAATAAAAATAAAAAATAAAAAATAAAAAAATAAACCAAATGAGCCCTAAAGTTTTTATAAAGAGTTTTACACAAAAAAACAATATTAAGTAAAACTTTGTATACGTTTAATAAAATATTGGTATTTTTTTAACAAATTTTGATTTATTTGGTAAAGTAATGGTAACTTTTTTTTTATGATTTTTTGTCAACCACTATTATTCCCCTTCTCCTCTTTGGCTAACATAACCAGTAGAAGAGTAAAAATATAATTTTAATCAGCAAACTCTTGGAAAAGCAAAAGTTGAGCAAACTCAAGCAGTAAAGAATATTAAATTACTAAAAATTAGAAAAAATTTTATCTTTGAGCAGAGCTTAAAAATAAAAAAAAAATTAAAATGAGATTCTTAGTAAAATATAATATATCCAACTTTATGCATCTAAACATCATTGGAAAAAAAACCTTATTTCCACGTCCAGTTATTTTTCCATTATGCTAATACTAAAATAAGAGGCCAAGAACCCCCACTGGTAGCCTAACTGATAATATCTTAGTTTGCTCTTTAATGGTTACTAATTCGAGTCTTCTTAGAGCCACTAAAGAGTTTACTCGGTCGTTAACCCTAAAGTCATAGGTGTTAGTCGAGTCGCACGCAAACTGGTCCGAATATTTTGAGTACTAAAAAAAAGAAAAAAAAAAAAAAAAAAAAGAACAAGAGGCTAAGACTGAACTATGCACTGACACTTCCGAGCTTCTCATGGAGTGTTAAATTTAGCTAAAAGATTTCATTTTTAAAATTTTTTTCACATAAAAAATTTTTATTTTTATTTTAGCTTTCTTTCAATCTTACCAATTTTTTCTTACTTCTCAAAAAAGATATCAAACACCCAATAATACAAAAATTTGCTTTTTTATTTTATTTTTTCCCCAAAATTTGGCACTTAATACAGTCACCTAATGGTTCAATATTCCAACTTCTAACAAATTCGTGAAATAGTAGTAAACGCAATAGCGGGTGGGAGGTAGAACTGTTTATGAACCCTCTCTTTGTGATAAGAACATGTCATTTTATCATTAAATGTGGACCACACGCTGCCTTCAACAACAGTGCTTAGCCTATCTGAAGCAGTACCTTCTCTGATGGGTTGAACAAAATCAGGTCGATTAACATTTTACACTTTAGCATCTTCGATACAAAAATCACTGCAACTCCCTCTAACCTGAACAATGCAACAAAGCCCAATTAAGAATTTCTTGAACTTTGTTCATGTGACAGTTTAACAGGCATTTAGGAAAAAAAAAATGAATTTGTAATTAAAAAAATTGATACTAATCTTTTAAAAAGAATTATTCAAATATAATTTTGTTAGTTCTAATAAATATTTTACCATTAATTTGAGTAATTTAATAAAGGATTTAGTGAAGTATTTAAAATATTAATAAATTAATTATTTTTTTAGTTTATAGTAGTATTTTTATTTTTAACTTATTATATAATAGTTTTGCTAAATCATTTCTTACAGTATTAAAATAATTATTTCTTAAATATTAAATTTTCTTTATTATTAAATTCAGAAAATTGTATAAAGCCGTGTAATTTTTCTTTATCATATATATGGATGGACATGTATAATACTTAATATTCCCTTGAAGAAGAAGAAGAAGAAAACTTATCCCAAAATAATTATATTATGAACATAAAATATTAATGTTGTCCTTGTGGGATAGTCCAGTGGTCAAAAAGAACCCGGAACGAACTGTAAAATTTGAATGTTGTTAGTTCAAATCGTGTTGGGTTCAAACTCGCGGCTAAGGTTGTGTCAATGTTTGATCCATCCACTCAACAATCCTCTCTCCGAATTTGTCGTGGGCCCTTGTGATGACCAGTTTCAAAGAGCAGTCCATCACCAATACGGGCCAACATGAAGATGGGCAAAGTGGTCACCGACCAATCTATCGGTAATTTTGTTCAATTTTTAAGGAAAAAATAGTGATTGAAAACCATAATTATAACCCAAAAAAAAAAAGTTTAAATTCTTAATTGTTACCATAAAAAGAAAAATAAATAATTCGAGGTAGAGAGCTGTTTGGGTTACCAACAAATAAAAAAATTTATCCAAAATTTCAAAAAATTGTCAACTTTTTTTAATTAAATGTCACAACATATCACATTTATATCAACTTTTTATATTTTTCTTGTAGTTTCTTTTATAATCCAAACACTCAATTTGTTCCAGTAGAGGATGTTAGAAGTGGAAATTATAATATTATCTTTGAGGTTGCAGTAACTCTAAGTAAGTGTTTAGTTAGACAAAATTAATTAAAATTTATCAATTTTTATAAATTTTTTATATTTTTTTCTAATTAAATTTTAGCACATATTACTTTTATATCAAATTTTTATATTTTTACTATATTTTTTTATCAAACTTTTATCAACTAAACACCTTCTTAGTTCAACTCATACAACAATCGGTCGAATAAATCTAACCCGTGTCGGATGGAGCACAAACCAAACATGATGAGTGTAATGTTTATGTTCTTTTATTTTATTATTTTTAGAAAATATATTTTTTTATTTGAACAAAGTTATTTGTTAACTATTTAATTACAACAGTTGATTGACATGAATTTCCCCGTGATTCTCACAACTACCAACGACCGTTAATGCGCGAGTTAATGAGCCATTTTAGTATTGTTTAATTGGTAAAAGTTTAGTAAAAAATTATAGTAAAAGTAAAAAAATTTAATAAAAAAGTGATATATGATAAAATTTAATTAAAAGAAAATAAAAAAATTAATAAAAATTGATAAGTTTTAATTAGTTTTGACTAACCAAACACTCCATTGTTAAGCTTAAGTAAACAGTTCCAGGGGCTGCAGTGGGAGAATCCACTGCAGGGGCTGTAGTGGGTCAATCAACGGTCAAGATGTAATTACATCAAATCTACTAATCTTAATTCAATGTAATATAATTAAATTCAAAATAAAAAATAAAAGTTAAACAAAATCTAATTGGAAAATCATTAATGAAGAATATGAAAACACATATTATATTAAAATATAATTACATCCTGATCGTTGATTGACCCACTGCAGCCCCTGCAGTGGATTCTCCCACTGCAATCTCCTGAAACCCTAATTAAACTGGTCTCTCAAGCAAGGACCACCATCAGATCGATTTTGGAACTTGTGCTTTGGGCCATTGACGGTGGTTTTTTCAATGTTTTAAAAATCAGACCGTTCATCGAATCGAAAAAGTGATCGAGTCATGGGTTACTGGTTTAACAGTCGGTTCAACTGGAATTGAACCAGAGTTGAACCGTGACGTCGTAAATATATTTAAATATATAAATAAAATATAAAAAATATGTTAAAATTGTATAGTAATTTTAATAAGTTATATTTTTTCACATATTATTTTACTCTGTTTTGTTTTACTAATTAAAAGTGTCAACAAAATATGTTGTAAAATAAAATCACTTGAAACTAATATATTATATAAGTAAAATCAAGCAAAAATAAGAAACAAAAACTATTAGTGGTTTAGTGAGATAATAGTATTTTACCACAAAATAGACTTAGGTTCGATTCTAGACTGGTACATATTAGTTTATTTGTTTTACTATTCAAAAAAATAAAAAAAAACCCGATTCAATCGGTAAAACCGGTACCGGTTCGCCAGTTCACTTGTTGAACAGATAGGTTACCGGTTTTAGGCCGATTCAACCTCCCACTGGGTTTTACTGGTTGACCAAACCGGTTCCTAATTCAACCAGTTAAACCGACTAATTCGGTCCAGTTTTTAAAACAATGGATTTCTCTACTGTGGTCAAAGGGGATTTGTGGAGAAACAAAAGGTAAAATATAAAATATAAAAAATAAAATATATAATTTATTTTAATTGAATAAATGATTAAAAATATGTTTTCACTAATAAAGAGTCATATGAAAAAATATATATATATTTTTTATTATTTTCTTAACAGGTTTAATATTTCAACATAATATTTTGAAGTTTGCAAATATATATATATATATATATATATATTAATCCTATTATAATTAAAAAAAAAGGGCATTTGATAAAATTTGAAATTTAATAGAACTTTGTGAAATTTTCAGTTGTCCGTTAATTTAAGAGTTGTGAAAAAGATATTCTAAGAAATCATCATTAATTAAGTAAATTTAATGTTTAATTTTATAATTATCCCTTAAATTAAATATCCGATATATCATGCAAATAAAATGTCAAAGTAATTATCAATTTCAATATCACGTATCCGGCGTGCAGCAGGTCTTGTAGAGAAGAGTTAAAATTGGTGGTGGAGTGATTGTTAAAGATGGGACATTACATATATTATTATATACACACATATAATGGAAGCAAAATGATTAAGCATGGCCATGGGCATGAGTTCGAATTATGTGCCATGAGAGTGTGGGTTGGCACTTTTGCGTATAAAATAAATGTCATATTCCCCCATTATCATAATTGACATATTTATCTGTCTTTTTAAAATTGGTGGTGGAGTGATAAAAAATTTTAAAAATAGTGAAAAAATTAAAAAATTTATTTACTTTTTATCTTATTGTACGAATTATGAACTCACAACTTATATCACTTTTTTTCCTTTAATTTTATTTTTGTCACTCTGAACGCATTCTAAGTATGCCGTCAGTACTCAATTCCTTAATTAAGAAACTGTTTAGAGCATCAACAAAGTTTAAAAATTTTAAAAATTTCAAAAGTTTTAACTTTTTTAAATTGCAAAAAGTTCTAATATTTTTAAAAAATTTATCAAAATCCATTAGAACAAACCAAAATAGTGCGTTTCAATGGATTTTGTCGGATTTTTTTTTTAAAGTTAGATTGACATTTGAACCGAAAAATTTCACAAAACTTCAAAAATTTTTAATATTCTCTACTAAAATTTTGTCATGTGTTACTTTATATAGTTTTTAACAATTTTATATCAAATCAAACACAATCATTCCACCATTACTTCAAAACAACTTTTTTAAATACTAAATTTCAAAAAAATTTACTTTTGCTTTTTTTAATTTTTTTAACATTCCAAACAATCCCTAAATTTTTTTGAACTTTATTTTTTTACTTTCGTGTTTGTTTACACCTCAATACAAAATTAGTCACATAAAAATCACGTAACAACCTTCCATCCTAATCAGTAATTTAAAGAAGACTGTTGAAGGAAATCAAGCTTAGAATAGGCCGCTAATCTTGCGAATACTGTAAATAGAAGATTTGATTTTATTTCCTAATTTGTAAATGATTCAACTTGATTGTAGGAGACATATCAGGATCTCTTGTAGTATAAGTTTATACCTCTGCCTTTAAGGTGAACAATTAACAATAAAATATTAATTCTTTCATGGTATCAGAGCCGTGATCTGAATAACGCCAAACCCCAAGCCGACCACCATGTCAGACGAAAAAGCAACAGGCACGACTTCGGGCGTCACTTGGGACAATCCCAATCATCCATTATACCTCCACCATTCTGATCAACCTGGTGCGATCCTCGTGCCACAACCTCTGGTGGAAGACAACTATAGCACATGGAGCCAATCCATGACTATGGCCTTAACGGTCAAAAATAAGATCGGGCTTATAGATGGCCCAGTCAAGCAGCCGGCTGATCAAAGTTCGAATGAATGGCAGCAATGGAATCGCTGCAACAATTTGGTCAAGACTTGGCTGCTGGGATCAATGTCTAAGGATATCGCCAACAGTGTAATCAATTGCAAGGATGCAGCACATATGTGGAGAGATTTGAAGGAGCGTTTTTCGCATGTGAATATTGTCCAACTGTTCAATGTCGAAAACGAGATCCATAACTGTTTACAGGGAACCATGTCCGTGGGTTCCTATTTTACAAAGCTAAAGGGACTGTGGGATGAACGTGACACTCTCTGCTCTTTTCCGATCTGCACATGTGGTTCAATCAAAGAAGTAGCTGCATATTTGGAGACACAGAAAACCATGAAATTCCTCATGGGCCTTAACGAATCTTACGCAAGTGTTCGCAGCACCACTTTGCTACAAGATCCACTCCCTACAGTAAACAAGGCATACTCCTTAGTCCTTCGTCATGAGAAGCAAGCTGAAGCAACAACTGGCAAGGCACACGTACAACCAGATGCTGCCGCCTTTGCTGTAAAAAAATCAGGTCGTGAATATGAAGGAGAAAGAGGCGAGCTAAGGTGCACCAAGTGTAACAAAACAAACCATACTACCAAAAACTGTCGTGCGCATCTCAAATGCACCTTTTGTGGCTGGAAAGGGCACACAGTTGAGTATTGCCGCAAGAAGAAAGCAGCGGCTGAGGCTGAATTTAATACAATGATTTCCAAAGGAAACCAAGCAACTTCATCTATGACTGAAAGGAAGGAAATGCATTTTCCTTTCACAGCCGAAGAATGCAAGCAAATACTCAATGCGCTGAGGACCAAATCCTCTTCTGCCAATAATGTTGGTAATTGCTCAACCCACGATGAGCTCTCAGGTAAAGCTTTTTCGCTTGTTTCTCATGGAAAACAAAGCACTTGGATCTTAGACAGTGGCTGCACTGATCACATGGTTCACAATCCTGACCTTTTTACCCACTCGAGACCGGTTCATAATCACAGTGTGGAGTTGCCAAATGGGTCATTGGCACAAGTGACGCATATTGGCACAATTGTTTTGTCTCCCGATTTAATTCTTGATAATGTTTTATGTGTCCCATACTTTCGATTGAATTTAATTTCAATTAGCAAGTTATCCTCCCATTCTTCTTGTATAACCATTTTCTTACATAACTTTTGTGTTATACAGGACCTACGTTCGGGGAAGATGATTGGGACGGGAATTGAACGGGAGGGTCTCTACCATCTCGACCAAACCAAGAAAAGAACGTGCAACCATGCTCAAAACCATAATCCGACCCTTTGGCATCAACGTCTTGGTCATCCATCAACTAGAATTACTTCATTATTTCCTTTTACAAAATTCAACAATAAATTTTGTGATACTAATAAGTGTTTGATTTGCCCTTTAGCCAAACAAACAAGGCTTCCGTTTCCTTCAAGTTCCATTAATACTACATCTCGTTTTGATTTAATTCATGTTGATATATGGGGTGATTATAAAATTGCTTCTCTTTCGGGTGCAAGGTTTTTCCTTACTATCGTTGACGACTACACTAGATGCACATGGATTTATCTTATGAAACACAAATCTGACACCAGGGATCTCCTAGTAAATTTCATCAACATGGCAGAAAATCAATTTGATTCAAAGATCAAAATCGTTCGTAGTGACAATGGACCTGAATTCAAACTTGAAAATTTTTATGCAAACAGGGGCATAATCCATCAAACTAGTTGCGTTAATACACCCCAACAAAATGGGGTAGCAGAACGAAAACATAGACATTTGTTGAACATGGCTCGTGCTTTACTTATTCAAGCTGGGCTTCCTAATCGGTTTTGGGGGGATGCCATCCTTACTTCTGCATATCTTATCAATCGCACCCCAACTCTTCTTTTAGACGGAAAAACTCCATACGAAAAATTTTTTGACAAAATTCCCAATTATTCTCACTTGCGCGTATTTGGTTGTTTGTGTTTTGCCTCTACTCATACACAGATAAGGTCAAAATTTGATCCACGTTCTTCACGCTGTATTTTTCTAGGATATCCTTATGGGAAAAAGGGATATCGTGTCTTTGACCTTACACAGCAAAAGATCATAGTTTCCCGTGACATTACCTTCTTTGAAAATATATTCCCTTTACACAATGACATACATTCCGCTGCAACACCACAAACTTCCAATACACTACAATTTCATTCTCCTAACCCATTTCTCACATTTGATCTGGACCCTCCTTTCGAGCCAGTTTCTTCTTCCCATACCAATGGGCCTACGACACCCAATAGCCACAATAACCCACCACTTATCACCACAACCAATGCAGCCACCGACACCCCTCCTTCACCTCACGAATCCCACACCCCATCTCCTTCTCCTCCACCCGTAACCGTGCCCTAACAACCACCCAATCGTCGCAGTGAACGCTCCACAAAGCCTCCTTCTTATTTACAGGATTTTCACATCGAAGCAACCCTCCCTTCAAGGACTGTACCATCTTCTTCTACGCACTTGGTCAAGCCGTCAGGTACTGTACACCCTCTATCTCAATTTCTGTCATATGCTCACCTTTCTCCTACCCATAAGGCATACATCACCCAACTTACCCTTCTTCAAGAACCCACAAGTTTCTCTCAGGCTGTTCAGTCTCCACATTGGCGTGAAGCCATGAAATCTGAGATTGATGCCTTGCAAGCCACTGGGACCTGGAGTTTGGTGCCTTTGCCTCCTCACAAACGACCCATTGGGTGCAAATGGGTGTATAAGGTTAAGTTGAAAGCTGATGGTACGGTTGAACGGTACAAAGCACGGCTGGTAGCCAAGGGCTACAGCCAAGTCGCTGGTGTTGATTACAGAGAGACTTTTGCTCCGGTGGCCAAAATGGTCACGGTCCGTGTCTTGCTCAGTGTGGCAGCTATTCGCAATTGGCATCTTCACCAGTTGGATGTCAACAACGCATTCTTGCACGGCGATCTTGACGAGGAGGTGTTTATGTCCCTGCCTCCTGGTTTCGGACGAAAGGGGGAGACTCGAGTCTGTAAACTTCATAAGTCGTTGTACGGGTTGAAACAAGCATCTCGGCAGTGGTACATTAAATTATCCACTGCCCTGAAGGCTGCAGGATTTCAGCAATCCGTGTCTGATCATTCTCTATTCGTCCGAAGTCGGCAAGATAGTTTCTTGGTGCTGCTTGTTTATGTTGATGACGTGTTATTAGCAGGCGACAATTTGAAAGACATAGAGAACAGCAAGCTTTTCTTGTCTAAACAGTTCAAACTTAAGGATTTGGGGCAGCTCAAGTATTTCCTTGGCATAGAAATTGCCCGGTCACGACGTGGAATCAGTTTGTCACAACGTAAGTATGCTTTGGAAATTTTAGATGATGCTGGATTCTTGGGTGCTAAACCCTCTCGGTTCCCTGTAGAACAGAATATGTCTCTCACACAATCAGATGGAAAGCTCTTGAATGATGCTTTAGCGTACAAAAGGTTAGTAGGGAGACTAATCTATTTAACCATAACAAGACCGGACTTGACTTATGCTGTACATGTATTAAGTCAGTTCATGGATAAGCCACGTCAACCACACCTAGAAGCAGCCCATAAAGTGCTTAGGTATATCAAACAAACACCGGGTCAAGGGATTTTGTTACCATCTACAGGTTCACTTCAGTTACAAGCGTTCTGCGATGCTGATTGGGCTCGGTGCAAAGACACAAGAAGATCAATTACCGGTTATTGCATCCTGCTTGGCCAGGCACTGGTATCTTGGAAGACAAAGAAACAGACAACGGTATCCCGTTCAAGTGCAGAAGCGGAATATCGATCCATGGCCACCACGTGCTGCGAAATTACATGGTTGAAAAACGTTTTAAAGGATTTGAAGGTAAACCATACGCAACCAGTGCCCTTATTTTGTGATAATCAGGCAGCCATGCATATAGCTTCAAACCCAGTTTTCCATGAAAGAACAAAACATATAGAGATAGACTGCCACCTAGTACGTGAGAAGATTCAAGAAGGAATGGTTCGAACAGCTCATATTCGAACTGCGGATCAACCAGCTGATATATTTACTAAACCGTTGAACTCAACACAATTTGAGGTTTCACTTAACAAGTTGGGTGTCATTAACATACACTCCAACTTGAGGGGGAGTGTTGAAGGAAATCAAGCTTAGAATAGGCCGCTAATCTTGCGAATACTGTAAATAGAAGATTTGATTTTATTTCCTAATTTGTAAATGATTCAACTTGATTGTAGGAGACATATCAGGATCTCTTGTAGTATAAGTTTATACCTCTGCCTTTAAGGTGAACAATTAACAATAAAATATTAATTCTTTCAAAGACAAAAAAAAAAAAAAAAAAAAAGTCACAGCTGAATATATTAGTTGAGAGAATTTGAAATATGCCTGTGGAGTTAATTCCCTAATTATTTAAATGGGCATTTTAAATTAAATTAAGGAGGACAACCACGCCATGGTTGATGCTAAAAGAGGGAAGCGATGGAAGATAACAACTGTCCCGATACATCTTTAAAAACGATTTTCATTGCTACAACAAAGGATAACAATCATCAATTTGGACTATTTTATATTTTATTCATAATAGTTTTAATTTAGCTTGCTACTTCCTTAATTATTTTGACATTGCCATTCAATTGGTTTATGTTCTTGGAGTTCAATGAGCTTTGTTTATTATTTTTCAATTTGTGTTTGATCTTAATTCGCTTGCGGAAAATTAATAAATTAAGTAAGTCTTACTTTGATTGGTTTGTTGATAAAAAATTAACAAATCATATTTGCTCCATTTCACTCAGTATTACTTGATATTTAATGAAGTTCTAAAATATAGGGAATGTTTGGTTGATAAAAGATTAGTTAAAAAACACAATAAAAATAGAAAAATGTGACATAAAGATGATATGTAAAGAAATTTGATTAGAAAAAAGTATACAAAATTATTTAAAGTCAGTGTGTTTTGATAAATTTTGGTATCCCAAACGGAGCCATAACACGTAAATTACGCTCATATAATCGCACTCATAATTTTGAGTTATACGAACGGTTAAATTTTACCTTGCGAAGTAAAAAGAATCTATTTTTTTGGCATTTTCAAACGAAAAATCTTTTAGCACCGCCGGGTGAAAATTTTTGATTAACTTGATATTATTGAAGGGAACTCGCGGAAAAACCTCATACCTTGTTGCAATACATACAAATAATATACGCACATAGTAATGGAAGCAAAGTAAAGTTTAATTAGCTGTTGTTGACGCCAGATGCATGGTTCCCCTGTAGCTGCTAACCACGTGCATGGATGCGTCAAATTTGGCATTAAATCAGAAAAAGCAATCGCAAAAACAGAGATTTCGCGACTTATTTTATTAATTAATTAATGTTTTTGACTGATGAAAAGATATGAGTCTGCGACAAACTTCAACTCATGACCTGCAGAGAATTAATGTGTTTGTAGACACAAAAGATCGAGGGGTGAGATATGTATGTTTTTATGTGCATTGAATCCTCCGCCGAAGTGGGTATGAAAACCTCCACTCCACTCCACCTCTCTCTCTCTCTCTCTCTCTCTCTCTCTCTCTCTCTCTTCTCCAAACATTGGATAATCTAAGATCCAAACAAAGTCAAATAAACAAATTGGAAAAGATGGTGAGTTGATGATTGCACTCTTGACATAAAAATTCTATATCACCCTTGGTCCTTTTTTCTCACCCTACTCATCTCAGTCTACTGTTTGTTTTGTTTTTCTGTGAGAAGGATCTGAATCCCCATGGAATTCAGATCTTTGTCGTTGTCAAGATCCACGTTGGAATTTGAAGACGACTATCTATCTCTATCTGCACGTTCTTCAAGGTATGGTGAACTTCAAGAACAAGAAGAACAGCTGTTGGTCTCTTCTTTAAGGATCAGGACACCACCATCTGTCGGAGAATTCGAGGAAGACGACGGGTTTACTACTCCAACGTCGTTGGATCGAAGAATCCCAGTGAACCCCAGGTGCCCGCCGCCGCCACCACCCAGAAAGGCCAAGTCACTTCCGTTATCGACCAACAATAAAAGAAAATCGGCTTCTCAGCAAATTCTACTCGACTTCTCGACTGAGGTTGAATCGCTGTTTCCTCCATCTCTTCTTGCGGATCTTGGTCGTAAGATTAAGAAATTTAGAAAATCAAGTGCCACCGAATGATCAAAGTTTTCTTCTGTCACTCTTTTCTTTTCTTTTTCTTTCTTTCTTTCTTTCTTTTTTTTTTTCATTAATTAATGCCATTTGCGTGGATTTCAGAGTCCATGTTTAAGTTCTAAGGTACTATTTCCTTTCATTGGTCTGGTAATTGGAATGCATTTTTTTTTGTGGTTGTTATGTTGGCTGATTTGGCAATTTAATAGTACAAAAGAAATTAAATGTTATTATACTATAATTTTTAATTAAAAAGTTGTTCAAAAATAATATGATAATGTCATTTTTGTAATAAAACTTTACTTTAATGAGTAATATTTAAAATTGATTGATCTGCAATACATGCACGTCATTTTAATCAATATTTTTAATTAAAAATTCTAACTGTATAACATTACTCATGCACAAAAGAAAAAAAAAATCATAAAACTAGAGTGTTGTCAAATCGTTAACAAATCCTTACAATTTTTGGTTCTCAAGACATTTTAGAAAACACACACTCTCTCTAACTAAATTAAAAAGATAAACCGTATTACATTTATTTTTTCAGTAATTTTTATTGCGATTAAATTAAATATTTAAATTATAATATCATATTTATCCAAATATTAAAATTATAAAGTTCGTGATTAGGAATAATTTCTTCTTCCCTCGATTTTAGAAACTATTTGCATTGACTAAGGTGTGTCTGATTTATTGAAAATTATTGAAAAATACTGAAAATCTCTATAAATTATTTATTTTTATCTAATCATACGAATTACGAATATATAATTTTTATTAAATTTTATAATTTTTTGTCATTGTAAACATCCCTTAATTACCATTCTGGGTTGACAAATGGATTGCATGTCTCTGACCATCCCAAGAAATGCAAAAATCCTTCATTAGTACAGTGGGGCAAAGACGCCGATGGCTTGTATTCTCTAAAAAAAAAAAATTAATTTTTGCTTTCACAAATTAAATTAGATTAGGTTTGCTTTTGTTCACTGTATTATAACTAATTTATAAAAAAAAAAGAAAGGAAATATCGAATGGAATTGATTATCTTTCTCGCAGCTAGCGGTCTCCCTTTCCATGTGTCTTTAGACTTTTTGTCACATGAGGCGACAAATAAATCAGTGCAAGTTTCATCTAAAAGAAATAGATCCAGTGGAGCCACTGCTGAAAGA
This sequence comes from Vitellaria paradoxa, assembly GCA_019916065.1. Classification (NCBI taxonomy): domain Eukaryota; kingdom Viridiplantae; phylum Streptophyta; class Magnoliopsida; order Ericales; family Sapotaceae; genus Vitellaria; species Vitellaria paradoxa. The sequence continues at coordinate 31,768,575 of CM034243.1, forward strand.
AATTGTCTTGTTTCCCACAAGAAGGATATAACATATATATTATATATAGATTATATATATATATATATATATATATTTTGATCGGTAAGTGGGATTATTAGGGGAGCCCGAGATTGAATTCTGGCGGATAAGTTGGCAACGGGACAACTCGCCAACTGAACTAAAGTTGCACTTAATAATATATTCATTTAAGCATTGACTATTAAAAAAAAAAACTTAATTTTAATTTCCTATGTTAGTGTTTAGTGAAAGGAGTTTATTTATTATTATTGTTTGGGGGGTGGAGTTTGGGATCCTATCTATGGTTGTGTTCGAATTAATTACGAATTTGCTACCCAAAAAAAAAAACTAATTTTCAAAATTATTTTCCTTTTTTGGTTTATGACAGGATAGAACAAGAAATTTCATATGAGAGATTCAAAAGCTCAAAAAAAAAAAAAAATTATTAGACGTGTAAAAGAATGGTGGTTTAGGAAGTGGTTGGATCACATATTATATATTCGGATAAAAGTAAATTGAAAAAAAAATCGTATATATAAATACTATTTTTGTAACTGGATGATAGGATTTGCGGTTGAGGGTGGGAGGGTGTTGTCGCAGCCATCCGATCGAATAGTTTAAGTTATTAGGTGTTACTCTCTAATCTCCCCCATATGCCTCAAGACCTCTTAATTTTTGTCTAAGTTAGAGCCAGTCGTTGCACACTCTTCAACCTGAATCTACTTTGTTTTCACAGTGCGTTGAACCATCCTGCTCGTGTTAAAAATAGTAAACCTCTCTCTTTGTAGTATGTTTATTTTTAACCACCTATGTTTTATTGTTTTTAATTAATTTTGAATTTAGCGCCACCCAATATAAAATCATTCAATTGATTTGTGACTATTAAGTTTTTTTACTAAGGGACTGTTTGGTAAGGTAAAAACCTACTAAAAGTGGCCAAAAGACATAAAAAGTTATCCATTTTTTTCAAACTTCATTGATTTTGTGATCCGCATGTGAATGACCATTTGTAGAACTGTCAGCTTTTATTGCGCAGTCTAAACCTAGAAATCCGTTGAAACAGATGCTTTGTTACTATTCTAATGGTTTTAACTTTCGTATTACCTGACAATTATAACCTGCAAAAGAAGCACCTGACATATTTGTTGTTTTCTCTTTTCAAACGTTGTTCCAAAACCCTGTTCGAACAGAATTTTTGGTGAATATCTCACATATTATACTTTTTTTTTTATTTTGCATGGGCTTTAGTAGATATACGTAAGTATTTTCTTTTTATAATCAATTCCCCCCCGGGGCGGCAAAAAAATCTTCTCCGACGGGATAAAATTTATTTCTTCTTCCTTTATTATTTTTTTTATTTTATTTTTATTTTTAGTGTGCAACATCGTTATTTTTTTTAAGCCTCCTTCAGCTTGCTCGTCCCTCAAGTGCTTGGCTTGAAATCAGATAAGAAGAATTAGGAAGTTAAAATGCACAAGCCATGACGAGTAGTATCAAAACAGCCCAATTTTCGATCCAATTTCACACTATGCGCTTAAGGGGAGGAGGAGTAAAGGTAGTGTGATCCCCTTCGCCTGTTGTCACTGGTTGAATACAAGAACAGCCCAATTTCTTATTTGACTTCACGCGCCAAGCATTTGAGGGTAGAGTTGGCAAGGTGCGAGTGTATATAGTTTAAACATTGAGAGGTCTTGGATCATACAAGAAAGAGTAGGCACCACCGGTACATAGTTTAAATATCTTAATTACATGGCAAGCACTCAATCCGTGACACTTCACGACCGACAGAACCTTCTTAATTCTTAGATTGGTGTGTTTCTAAAATTAAGCAATAAGAACCGAGAAATATTTTACACTCCGTTTAAAATGATAGATTTGATGAGATTTGATTTTATTTGACGATAATTCTCATCAATTTTAATGTTTGGAATTAAAATAAAATTTTATAAGTGAGATTTGATTTAATTTCATTTCATAATTTAATTTTTAATATTTTTATAGAATTTGAAATCCAATCCAGAATAATAGAATTTGATGAAAATTCATTATTTTTTTAAATCATCTAAATGAGTGGACAAATTTATCCTCATGTATCATATTCATCATATTTTTTAATTCCTATTAATATGGTCAAACTTGGTATTTTTCTTAAAACAAATCAACTTAATTCTGAAATTCAAAATGTGTACCAAATACAAAATTTTATTTACCAAATCAAATCCAACCAAATCAATTCTTTACGTTAAAATTTCACATTTTCACTTGAAGTCGAACCACTTGGTTGGGACTCTTTTTCTTCGAGCTTCATGACATTTGTCGTAAAATGAATGCAGGCATCTGTCGTATAATCAATCAGAAATGCTATTTTGGCTGGAAATGGAATTTTCTTCTTGTATGATTATTTTGGTAGGTTCATTGATCGTAGGATCCCGCATTGGCTTCGTGATGTGTACACGCAATTCGTGTCTTCTTGAGATCAGCAAGGATTAAATGTGTCAAAAATGTCCTTGTTAGCAGGGAGTTAATGTAGATTTCTTCTTCTTTTTTAATAGTATTTATTTATTTACTTATCCCTCCCCTCTCTCTCTCTCTCTCTCTCTCTCTCTCTCTCTCATAGTTATTTTCTAGGTTTATGACTGGGTCAGCGCCCCAAGTTTGCTGAAGTTCAAGATGAAGGCAAATTATGCCCCTGACATGCGCACACACTTGTATTTGTATGTATGTTTGTGTGTATGTAATATGTGTAGTACTTTGATACAAAAATACTATACCTAAGTTGATGGCTATGCAGAATGTCTTTATCTGGAAACAGATATTGTGCCCTCTCTGCATGCATGGTTGCCAAAATTTTGAAGAATTTTAACGTGGAAAGACATGAGATTTTGATCCAACAACCATGGGCATCTCTTCAATTCTATTTTGTAGTAGTAGTCCTTGATTATCTTGATCTTATAGGAATATAAGATTTGTGAAGTTTCTATTCTCCATTCGGACTTTCTCAACTGTTGCTCATCTCAGTTATCATGATTTTAATTTAGAGGGTGTTTGGTTAGTTAAAATCAACTAAAATTTACCAATTTTTATCAATGTTTATACTTTTTTTCAATTAAATTTTATCACATATCAATTTTATATTAAATTTTTATATTTTTACTGTATTTTTTTATCAAATTTTTACCAATCAAACACTCCCTTACTAATTGGGTATTTTTGCCGTTTGAGTCCATTACACAAGTGGGCTGCCGTGATTCCTCGAACCCACTATCACAATCCTTCACCTGGGCTTCTTCGGTTATGGGCTCGATTTGACTCACCACTTGTGGATTTTTATTCTATTTTATTTCATTTCCTTGTATTTTTGCTTAATAGAAGGAATCTTCCGGTGGCATTGCCGCATATAAATATATCTATATATATATATATAATTGCTTGATTAGTTTGTGCATTGATTTTGAATTGGTTGAGAATTCGGGAATAAGTGATAAATTGATTTGAATTATTAAATTTTAATTTAATAATTCAAACGTATTTACGTATTTTTTTAATTAAAAATTTATAAATTATATTCAAATGATTAAATTTTAATTGAATAATTTCAATTAAATTATTATTAAATTAACATCAATTTTTGATGTTAATCTCCCATTCATTGGTTGAAATGTAAACAATTGATCAGGGCATAATTTGTGGTTCACCTCCGGTGAGTTGCAATTGGAAATTCATATCAAGGGCCGTGCAATTCAAAGGATTCCATGGATGGGACCTCTGCAGAAAACATGTGTAGATGTGCAGGGATGCCAGATCGATGTTGATTTGACTGTCAATTCATTTTGATTCGGCTTTCAAAGAAATGTCCCCCCATGTGTATGTCCCAAGGTTTTTCTGTTTGATTTCGGAGAGCTGTCCCACGCACAGTCCCACAATTGCAGCGCGCTGATCTCGAACTCATCGGTCTGGGTCTTAGGCAGAGAGCCCATCCCATCAGACGAATGGCAGAATTTGCAGTGTCCAAAGTATATGCCCTTGGCATTCGGCTAAGAGGAGAAAAATAATATTAGGCTTAGAGCCCCTTCGGAAGCTTAAAAAAATAAAATAAAATAAATAATTGTCAATCATTTTTTTTTTTTTAATGTTTAGGATGCATTTAACCTGTCATAATTTTTTAAAAATTTTTAAAAAATTTAAAAATTATTCACTTTTTATTTCACTATACAAATTATAAATTCATAATTTTATATCATTTTTATCACTCTAAATACTCCCTCAATTGGCATAATTCAAAAATTTTGACTAAATCTATTCAAACGTAATCTCACTTATTTTTTGAATTGTTCTAATTAGAAAAATTGACAGAAAGTTGATAAAAATTGAAAAAATTTTGAGAAAAATTATAAAAATCGACAAAAGTTAATAAAATTTAAAATTTCAAAAATAAAAGTACAAATGACGGGAATAGCCAAAAATTATAAAATTTGATAAGAATTTGTTGAAAATTGACTTCCAAACGATCCCATAGTCTAGGGAAGGAAAAAATTAATTTTTTAGTAATTAGTTATTAAATGGCTAATTTGTTTTCTTTTTTTTTTTATGTTTGGGAAATGAAAAAGTTAATTTCTTAATTTTTAGGTTGTATTTGGTTGTATTTGTATTTTTCATTTTTCATTTTCAATTTTTTGTTTTATATATTTTATATTTTGAAAATCTCAAAATAAGAAAAATAAAAAACGCATTTGGATTGATATTTTTTATTTTCTATGTTTTGAGATTTTTCTTATTTTGGATTAAAGACGCTCAAAATGATTTATTATTATTTTGCATTTTATGTGTAAACTCATTTTTTGTTTTTTAAGATAGATTTTAAAAGTACAAGTGATCAAATACATTTCAAACTATTTTTCTTATTTTCAAAATTACTAAAAAAAATGTATTCAAAACAAGCATACTAAATGGCACTTTAATTTTTCATTAATATTTAGTTAATTTCTTAAGAAGATAAAATTAATCATTTCAGAAAAAACTAAAAAACTGAGTTGTCATAAGCCGAACTTCTGATTATTCTTCTCACACTAAGTCTCATACAAAAAGGATGTTGAGATTTTTTAATTTATTTTTTTAATAAAAATATTTATATTGCCATTCTTATAATTATTATATCAATTTATTCTGATATAATAATGTCACCCACTAAAACTTTAAGAATTCAGTTGATGTTTTTGGGGGGAATACCATAATAATGTTTTTTTTTTTTTCTGATTTCTTGTACATTGAGTGATTGGTGTTGACTTTTTTGGTCAAGTAATAATACCTGGTTAATTAATTTGTTTGAATTGAATGGCCTTGCTAATTACCTAGCTCTTTTGCTTGTACCCTTCAAGGGGGCTGGACCCATTTTAATTCATGGTGCTCCTTGGTAAAACCAGCAGATCATCATCTCCAGTTTGCAATAAAATGTATGTGTACCAAGTTTGTAAAGATATGGGTTAACTCCTGGGATAGCATATCCCAGGAAAGACCCAGACTTATGTGTTATTTGGAAAAGATAGGGCCACAAAACCCTTTTGAGGACCAAATTTCTCTTACTTTTTGCTCATGTGGTCTCATTTCCTAATTTTCCATTAAAAAACAGCACTTATTAATATTTAAATTTATTCTTATTCTCTTTATATTTTTTAAAATGGTCAAAAAAATTAATTGATAATTTAAAAGATTGAAACATTTATCTCAAGTGGCATTTAAGTAAATAACTAGTAATTAAGGCGTATTTTTAAAAAAGATAAATAAAACTGAGTATTGCAAAATTCAGGGGCCACATTAGGAAAATAAAAAAATATAAAGACAAAGTTTACCTAAATAACTTATATAATTAAAAAACATACTTATAAACATCTTTTAAAATATAGGTGGTTATATTTAGTGGTAAAAAGTAGTAATGAAAGAATTTAAAAATATTCACTAAATAATTCGTTTTAACAATTTTTAAATTTTATCAATAACCTTGAACAACGTTTCATATTTGAAATGGAATAAAATGGGATGTAAGAATGGAATAAGGATGAAAATAGAATGAAATGTCAATTCCATTAGTTTGTTTTGTTGCCAACAAGAAAATTATCATTGACATTGTGAAAGATTACACCAAATATAATAATTGAATGGAAGTGTGAAAAGGGCATTGCATTCCATTCTATTTCATTGCAATAGTTTAAAATAATTGAATGGAATTATTATTACTATATTGTCATATCAATTTATTTTATTCGTTCAAATAAAACAACATTTTAGATAAGTATACCAAATAAATTAAAAAAATGAAAATGTTAGATGATTATTTCATTTAATTCTACTTAATTATATCAAACGAATAAATGAGCTTTTTTATAAATAGAGAGCTATCTAAATTTTAGGCCCTACTTACCAAAAAAATAAAAAAAATTAGGCGCTTATACCATTGATGTTAATCATATTGAAACAACTAGCTACAAAAAAGCAAGGTGGAAATTTTTAGGAAAGAAATGATTTTCTCTGAAAGGTAGGTTTAGAATTCTGAAAAATTTTTAAAAAAATAAAAAATTATTATTAAAATAATATAAAAATAATACGTGACAAAATTTAATTAAAAAAAATTAAATGTAAACAGAGCCTCTAAACAGAGTCTAAATGTAAACTTTAAACTCTAGGCATGCAGTTCAATTTTTTTCACATTTTTTTAATGATATCATTTTGTCTATCCGAAATGTGTAACCAATATTTATACGGTACTCTAAACAGTGTTACTCGAATCTTGCTGTCACCGTCTGAGTTGGGTTGGGGACAGAGATAGCGATCCCCAGCCATTGCATGCATCACTTCTGCATTTTGCTTTATTATTTAGATACATGATTATTTCTGTTTCTTCTTAGTTCTATCCCATCAACCTAAGTAACAACCCAAGAATGACAAGACCTCTTATATATATGTAGATAGTTGGCATTCCTACTATTATCGTCTCTATCTCTACTTCTGTTATCTTAACAGTGTAGAGAATAATACCATGGAAGTGACAGATACCTAAAAGTTTACCCGAGGTGAAGAACCTCAATGGAATCTTTTTTAACTACTCTCAATCAAGTTATCAACCCAAGTGAACTACTACTTTGGCAGCTATGGCTCAACAACGGGTATTTTTGTTTAAATTGGGGGAGACGCATCCGTCGAGGGTTTTTTTTTTTTTTTTCCCTTGATATTGACGTTGTTAGGTATTCAATTAAAATTGATTGGTTGACCATCAAAATAAGTTTAAAAATTTTAAATTTATTTTTATTATAAATTATTTAATTTTAATTTAACAGATAATACTTTTAACATCAAGAGGTTAGCTGAGTTAATGTCAATCCTCAAATTTATTTTAATATAAAACATCCAATTTTGATATATAGTTGACACTTTTGATGTTGAGAAATTAACATGTTAACAATTCAAATAAAATAAAGCAAAAATAAAGAAAGACAAAATTCAATGAAAAAAAACTCAAATCGAGAAAAATCTCCAATCTGTCACTACATCAAAATTAATTTGGTTACAAAATACTTTTAATAGATTGGAATATATAAAGCTATACTGTGAACATTTGTCCGACTGATAGATGCACCACCAATATTTAAGTAAAAGACACTTGTTTCGAAATATTCTTAGCAACTCAATTAGGACTCTTTAATGATTAATTTGAGAAAAGTCTCTTAAAACACACCAAGTAATACGATATTATTCTCTAATTAATTGATATCTTTTAGTGTATAAATCTCAAATTTTAAATAAAATAAAATTTCTCTCAGACAAAATAAAATGAAAGCCTAATTAATGTCTAAAAATATAAAATTAATTTTATTATTTTTTATTCACTAATTTTTTTACCATTTACAAATATAAACCTTAACAAATAAATATCAAAAGGCTGACATCGAGTTGATGTCAGCCCACCCACTCCTTTCTGTTTTGAAACTTGTATACGGCCTTACTACTCTCCCTGGAGGATTATCAGTGTTGTTTTCTAATAATTTTCTAACTTTGATTGATGGGTCAAGCATCTTTCTCTCCCTTCGAGTCAGCAATTTAGTTCTGATTGATTTGACTGCGGAGGATACCCTCAATGTTTTCACCTGCAGAACATGACATTAGAGCTGGGTGGCCAAGAGATGGGTTGGGCGTAGGTCCGGTGCCCCTTCCCCAAGAGATAGGTCTTTTCTTTTATATTTTTCATTACCAAAAAATAAACATGAAAAATAATTTTAAACTACTAAGATAATAATATTCTTCATAATTTAGGAGGGTTAATATATTGTTTATTAATATAAATATTCAAAAATTAAAATTATATAAAATAATTTGAAGAATGTTCCTGCTATATAACCCACATCTGGATCCGCCATTGGCCGAGGGATGAGTGAACCTTTTGGTAGACAGTGTGGTGTCTTGGACAGAGAATATTTGTTAAGCTCAAAATTGGACGACTAGATAAAGCTTTTCAACCAAAACCAAAAATACTTTCAACTGGGGTCTACTAGCTACTACTCTCTCTTCTGATTATTTGATATGACAAATGAACATCCAAAGTAGCTCAAAATCTATGCATTTTGGCGGGAATATTCTTTATCTTGTTCTAGCTAGCCTTTCAATGCGGATGTCTAGATCAAATGTAATATGGACAATTAGGTTATCATTATTAGCATTATCCTGTCTATAGATCAAATGTAATATGGACAATTAGGTTACCATTATTAGCATTATCCTATTATTCTGATGATGATGGTAACAATTACGTGATTGCTTCAAGATGCATTTCTAACGCAATAGGAAGCAATGAAATTCTATTTTCTCACACGAAAGTTAGAGAAAACAGAAACTCCAAAGAAATTTATAATTAACCAATAATGAAGAGTTGCTAAAAAACTATAAAAATAGGTTTTTAATTTCGAAAATGATCTTAACTAAGTATACTTAACTTGTCACGTTGTAGACTTTTAAAAAATTTTTTTCGAAAAAATATTATGAGTCTCGTAATTCTTCACGCATTAAAAGTTACACTCAAAATATTATTTTTCGATTAAACCTTATTAATTTTTTTTGATTCTTTTTCAACTTTTGATGCTCCAACTTATTTAAGAATTTATTTACCATCGCGTCCACGTCATCTAAAGTCACGTCCGTGCCAATTTCTGTGACTTGCTAATAGATGAAGTGTAATCCAAACTTGGTGTTTCTTCTACCCTCGGCCATTTACTTTGGAATGCACTAGGTCAGTCTGACAGTGAATAAAAATCACCATTCATCATTAAATGGCCGCATAGCTCCTCCTTATTGAAGTCCATGGTTTTGGATCCGAGAAGTTGAAATTAAGGTGACATATGAGTGCGTTTGATTCACTAAAAATTAGTGAGAAATTTTGAAAATATTTAAAAATTATTTATTTTTTATTTTATTATATAAATTATAAATTTACAAATTATCTTACTTTTTATCACTCCAAATATACCTATAGTAGAAATATATATATAATTATTGGAGCATGGACTTTTTTCCAGTTACTTTTCCCATTTATAGTGTGTGGACAAGCCATATATCTACTTATAAATAATAACCGGCTTCAACTATTTCCTTCTGAGTAACGAGTAGTTTTCAGAAGATCACTTCATTTATAATGTGTTTGGGATATGAATTTGTGAAAAAAAAAATAAAAAATAAAAAATTATAATTTGTATAATTTTTTGTACGCTTAATTAAATAAAAAATTAAATTTTGTTAATAAATATTTATTTATTTTAGTTTTATTTTTATATAACTCAATAAAAAAATAAAATAAATTTAACTTTTTTCTTCATTTTGTGGTTCTACCATTTTCCTTCACTTTCCCTTTCCCTCCACATGATTAATTTATTTTCGTCCTTTCCCTTCTCCCTCCTACGACTAGAATAATTGTAATGTAGTATACAAATTAAATCAATTATTTTTTTAACAATATAATTCTTATGTCTCAAATGAGAGCATAATATAACATCAATAAAATAATACCTGATTAATCGGTAACCTTATTTAAATAATATTTTTGGCTAGTCTTGACTTTGGGCTAACGTGTTAAATTAATAATTTTCTACATTTATAAGAAACCCTTGAAAACCCACCAACTTTATAAATTAATAATTTCCAAATACACTAAAATATGAGTCAAGTGTTGCTTGTTTCTTCTTAAAATAAATAAAGTTTTTACTTGGTTAAATGTGCATAAAATGAAATAATGTAAATCATTGAACATTTTATTATGTATTTGAAAATAATAAATACATTTATGAACTCTACTTTTGATTAAAGAAATACAAAGACCTAGGCCCAAAAAAAAAAAAAATGTATATTGTACATAGAATGTAGTTACTTCTATAAATTAATAGTTTATTAATTAATCGATTAATTAATAACTTATTAATAAATTAATATCTTGCTTTATTAATAATTTTTCTAGTCCCAATGTTATTGTTTTATCAAAGTTATACTGTATGTAGTTCCTGTATATTTCAATAATACTTATACAAATCTCCAATCGACAATTAGAATGAATATTAATGAAAATTGAGTACGAAACTTACTAAATAGTTTGCTTCACAAAAAGCACGAAACATAATATTTAACTAACAATCTTTAATCAAAAAAAAAAAAAAAGTTTACATGATTTATATCATTTTTTCTTATTATAAAATTCTATATAAATCATCTCCACAAACATCTCCCTTTATTTATTTAAATATTTAGTACTGGCCCAACCTAAATAACTAATTATTTAGGTCGCATTTGATAACATTTATGTTTAGTGTGTGCTGCAACTCTTTCCTGCATGGGTAGAGGCTGAAGATCCTTCACATTTGCTATATATATATATATATATACATTCAATGGGTGTTAAAGGCACTAATTAAATCACCACAGGACATACCCCAATACATACGAAGGAGAAAAATGGAAAGCCAATCGACATTGGGTAACCTCCCACGCCAACTTCCACCAAGAAGTTAGGTTCCCTTTATTTCTAAACCTTTCACCTTCCACATACATACATATATCTCTCAATTCCCTCTAAGACACTTCTTTGGGAATTTCTGGACCACCAAGCTTTCTGTGTCCTGCACCTGCCAGCTGACTCATTTCACTTGTCTGCGTGTGTAATTTAAAAGTTCAAACCAGTGGCCCATCGGAGACATTATCACATGACAACCACCACCATATATCAGAGGCAGCCTCTTGCAACTATTTTTTTTTTAAATAATGTTATATAATTAAAAGTATATATCTTAAAAAATGATAAAAAAAGGACTAACATTGTTTTACAAAAATAAATTGAAAGAAGCAGTACATCTCACAGCTGTGTGTGCCGTAACAAATAGGAATAGGGCTGCAAAGTGGGGTCAACCCCATGCCCTGTAGTTTTTTTCCACTCTTTCTAAGCAAGACATGAAGTATGAACCCCCACCCCAATGCTTCCTCATACTGAAATGAACCAAGATTACAACAATTAACATGACCCACTTGTCAACACTTACCAACCCAAACCTGCAAATCACATCTTTGCTTATTAGGTTGCCATATATTCACAGCACATGAAGGTCTATCTATCTAGTATTATATACCCGATGGCTGAATGTAGTTTTTCCATGAAACCGAAGTTTGCTGGGCATCAAGGCTTATCGGCCCACTCATTCTCCACGGCGATTCTCCCTGAACCACGGCCACCGCTGATTTTACCAAACGAACCAACTGCTGATGACAAGCCCTTCAAACTGCTGCTGCCCTCGCTGCTGAAGTTCCTTGACTCCCTTGACCTTCTCAGCTTGGAGGAGGTGATGTCGAGGCCACGTGCATCGGCGGTGTCAGTGATCTTAACCTTTGCGACCACCAGCTGAGCAATGCTGCTCCGGCAAAAAGGACAAACTGGTGCAACGGGGCATGCTGTTGCCCAATTGGGCTTGTTATGGCAGCAAACTGCTAACGTGCACTGCGCGCACATCTGGTGACCGCAGTGTTGGACTTCAATTGTGCATGCTTGATCAAAACATATGTAGCATAGTTCTGTGTCGCTAATCTGCACAAAAGAAGAAATGTTCCTTTGTTGCTATGACCTCTTTTAAGCTATGTTTTTTTTTTGGAGGGGGGGGGGGGGTTGGGTACAGGTAGCATCTAACCGTAAATCATTTGGAAATAATAAATAACTGAAATACATCTCTTAAACTAAATGTAGGCAGTGTCAGGAAATATGTGACTCAATCAAGTCCCCTTAATATATAAAATGATTTTAAAATATCAGGAATTTTCTATGAAAAGTGAAAATGTCAAGACCACAATAAACACTGAAAGTATAAAAGTATGACTAATTACAAATAAAACTTAATAAATGTCTGTGTAATGGAAGCAATTTAGTAATAAGCCATCAAGAAGAAATATTATTTTTCCCCTAAGATAAACCACCAAGGTGAGACAACTATATCTCATATCAGGGTACCATAGCCAAGGAAACACATTAAGTAAGATAATAAAAGCCAGACAACATCTGCCTAAACCTAGGCTTCTAGAAATTTTCCAGGAAGGCTAGCCATCCAAGTCACAGGTCAATATATGGACCAGTTCTATTAATTTGCAAGCAACCTGGATGTCTAGAGTTGAGACTAAGCCCTGAAACGCTGTGAGAAACTTCAATTGAAATTTTCGACATTGTCCTTTGAATCGGAAGCTTCTTGCATACAATTCCAAAATCTATGAGAATTTCAAGACTTTTGTGCTTTTGATTCATCAAGACTCACATAGTAGTTTGGAACTCCAAATTTTACCAAAAATCTCCATATATCTCTATAAAACTTCAACTTTTTACTTACTACACGTATTATGACCTATAATTTTACTAATTTATACTAAGTTTTTGCCATTCCAAACGAACCCTAAAAATAAATTAAAAACTGAAATTGCAATCCATGGTGTAAAGGCATAAAAGAAAATTACGAATTACCTCAGAAACATTGTCATCCGTTCCAGCGTCAGAATGCAATGGAGATGGAAGCGAGTAAGCTGTCCCCTTCAAAATGTTCTTCTCCCTCTCCCTGTTTGCATCCATTAGAGCCCGTTCTAACAAAGCTTTTGCCTCTTCATCAAGCTCCTTAATGAACTTCAAAGGTGCTGGCCACACAAGAGGTTCTGCTGATGAAGGATTCAGCAAGGCTGCACATGCTCCATGCTTGTGCTTTAAAGCTACTGTGTAAGGTATTCTCCTATACAACATAATATAGAACGAAAAGATGAATTTCATAATTTCAGTAAATATTAAATAAGTTAACAGAAAACAAGATAGAATTATATGTATATAAGTTGGGGATATTTCAATGTTTAGCACCTAAGCAGGTCCAATTACCATTTGGGAGATATACCTGATTAAAGGGTACAAAATTATACATCTCTACTGAAAAGATGTAAATTAGACTTGTGAGCATCGTTGATGTAAAGATGCAATTTTATTATGTTCACATTCGAACTCCAACCTCAAATTAATCATAAAAAATATAAAAAATTCTCTGATGAGATTAACCCGAATATGTAAATTGAAATAGCAAAGATTCATCAACCAGAAACTAGGAGATATTTTCATGTTTTGCAAAAAAAGAAAAAAAAAAAAAACCTTAATTATCCTCAAATTTGGAAAATAAATTATATTAGAATAATTTTAAAAAGAAAAAAAAAAATTCTCAGAAAACATAGATATAACCATAACCTACTAGCCAATATGATCTGGATATGTAACTTATATGAAATTATAATGAAAGAAGCAAATTGAATGCTACCCAGATGTGTCTCTATGAAGACGGTCAGCGCCCCAGGCCAACAATTCACGAATGCAATCCAGTGAACCCCCTCTAGCAGCCAAATGAAGCGGAGAACTTCCCGGGAAACTGTAGAGAATAATTTTATCGAATGAATCAAATCCGATAAACCAATTAACACCGCAGCAACGGACACAATTAGAACACCGATAGAGTTATACCCATATCGTCCCGTTGCAGCACATACTAGAGCTCCATTGTCTAAGAGAGTATGAACACATTCAGGCCGTCTTTGACGGGACGCCAAGTGCAGCGGGGTTGCTCCTTTACCATCTCTAACATTCACGAACCGGGAAAATCCCCTGGAACCCAACCCAATGCAAATAACGACCAGTTATGAGTTAACCTAATAAATCCACACACACAGAGAGAGACCTACCAAGAAACAGCAACATGGGATATACGGGCAGCAGACAGAATGGCTTGAAGGCATTCAGAATGGCCATAGTAAGCAGCATAATGCAAGCAGGTTCTTCCATGAATTGAATCAAACACCAAAATCTGATGAAATTTTCAGGATCAGCCAGATCAGTTCTGACTATGAAGTTCATAAGACTGAGAAATTACATGAAGTATTCCTCCTCATACATTCGTTCATAGACATAAACGGGAAGGGGAGATAACAGGAGGAGGAATTTGACATACATTAGCTCCAGCTTGAATGAGCTTTTGCACACAAGAGATCTTCCCATGCATTGCTGCCAACATCAGAGGTGTCTAATCCAATCACAAATCACCAAAATCAGAAGTCGATAGAGTGGAACCAGAAAATTACAAATGGCAATTCACAAGATCAAGCATTTACAAACTACCCACATTTCAAATTCTGTTTGATCATTATAAGTTATAAGTTAACAATTGGAAAGCGTTCAACTCGCCCAGCAATTTTCTCAGCAGCCAATCAAACACTAAAGCAAACTCACCTGCTTGTGACGGTTCAATAAATCTGGATTAACAGATCTATTCAAGAGCATAGAAACGATCTGAAACAAAAGGCAAACACAAAGAAAAAGCCATCAAAGTTTATAATTAGAAAAAAGGGAAAAAAATTCAAATTTCAATAAGAGAGAGAGAATTAGAAGAACCCACCTCGATCTGGCCATTGGCAGCCGCTACATGAAGAGCAGAATGGCGATCGTACACTGTGGTCTCGTGGATGAGAGCCGGGTCTCTCTCCAGCAGAGTATCTACGGTTTCCAAGTCCCCGAACTGAACAGCACAGAAGAGCCCATGCTCTTGGCTCCCCGCGCAACTAGGTCCCTGACCCATTCCTTCCTTCCCTCTCTCTCTCTCTCTCTCTCTCTCTCTCTCTCTCTCTCTCTATGTATATATATATCTCTGTGTGTGTAAATATGCCTTAGTACTGAACCCAGCAGGAGACACCCTCCACCTTGGTCATTCACCTCCTGAATCCCAACGGTGGAGGTGATGGTGGCGTGGATGGCCGAATGGTAAAGTTCGCATTTTAAGTACTCTTCTCCCCATAGTTAGAGAGAGAGAGCGCGGGTGTGAGATGGGGAGAGAGAGAATTGGGGGGATGTTGGAGTCTGGAGTTGCCCATTGAAGAGCGGCCTGTGACCGCGGTTAGATTCGAGTCTTCGGGCAGTTGTTAGATATTTTAACAACAATATCATTATAGAATTATGATGTTATGCAAGTAGGGTGTATATTTAGAGTGACAAAAAATAAATAAAGTGAAGTAAGTTGTGATTTTGTGATTGATATTAATAAAAAATAAATAATTTTTTAAATTTTTTAATACTTTTTAATATTTTCTAGTTTGTCACTTCAAACGAAGCGGAAATGAATCTCTGTATTATTGGAAAATTTTAGTGACATAGCAGCGCACAATTATTGATTCAAATTGTATAAATTATTAAAAATTATCCGGTCCATAATCTGACCGATAAAAAGTTTAAATGTATGAAAAATGATAAAAATAATTTGCAAAAAGTAAAGATTATTAATTAAAATAGATTAAAATATTCCTACAGTATATAAGAAATATGTAAAATTTTATTATTTATTACAAATATTATCATATTTTTAAAAATATTAATTTAAAATATTCAAAAATATGAAGAGAGTGAGAAAGTGTTTTTATATGAAGTAACTAAAAAGATAATTAAAATGCAGAAAAAAAATAAATAATTCTAACCGTTGAATAAATTTAATAATTAAAAATATCATATATTTAAATTTTTAAACTTTGACCCGTGCAATGAATATCCTAACATTAATGTTAATTATTTTATTATTAGTTTTGTATTTAAATAAGACGTTTCAATTTAACAAAAATAATATTTTGTTAGAAAAATTTGTTATGAAAAGATACATGAATTATGTTATGTCTTTTGAGTTTATAAAAAAAAAAATTATGATTGACTTGTCATTTTAACAATTTCTTTTGATACATTATTCCGAAAAATAATGTCACCCTTAAATTTAACTATTTTACAAAGAGATAAATTACACGTATCTCTCTTTAACATTTAGATAATTATACGTAACACTCACAACATTTAAAAGTTACACTTGTTTCTTTTATTTTAAAATATTGTTAATATTGACATCTTCTAATAATATCAATCATTAAAATTTAACACAAAATGTCAAAGTAATTAAAATTTTGGATATTTTTCTTATTTTATCTCTCTCATTCTCATATTTCATAAATTTTCTTTAGAAAAATCCTGAAAATTTTTTTATTCTTATTTATTTTTGGGGATTGTTGTAAAGAAAATTGACAAAAATGTAAGAGATTGAGTGATAAAATAAGAAGAATACGTAAAATTTTAGTTATTTTAACATTTTCTATTAAGTTTTAATAGTTAATTTTCATAGAAGGGGTCAATATTTATAACATTTAAAAATAAAAAAGGTAAATATAACTTTTAAATGTTATGTATACTAAGTGTAATTATCCAAATATTAAGGAAATATTGATGTAATTTACCTTTTGAAAAATTAGTTTATGTTTAACTTGTTTATCTCTGAAATCAAATTTAAGCAAGGCTCTAATCTAATTAATTCTGAGTCTAACTAGAATAATTTGACATTTTATGTTATATTCAGAATTATAATTGTATTTAATAACATAATACTCAAGTTCCATTTATTTATATTTTGAATTGGACTCAAACAAATTAGGTGGCATTTGGTTTATTTTTCTGTTTTCTATTTTTTGTTTTCATTTTATGTTTTAAAAATCTCAAAATAAAGAAACAAAAAATGCTCTGTTTTCATTATTTTCAAATTTTCTTTATGTTGGATTAAAAACACTCAAAGTGACTTTTTGTCATTTTTCACTTTATGTGCAATCCCATTTTCTGTTTTCTAAAACAAATTTTAAAAATACAAATGTCCAAATGCATTTTGAGCTTTTTCTTTGTTTTCAAAAGTGTAAAATGGAAAATAAGTTCAAAACAGAAAATAAAAAACAAAAATGAAAAATAAAAAATAGAAAAACAAATCAAATGCGCCTTTAATGAATTTAAAACGTATTTAGAGTAATTCAGTTCATTTTACAAGCGTTGAAATAATATTGTAAATACTAAAAATATTATTTTTGACTAACTCTTTTGTATACGTTCATTTTAAATAATTTTATTGTTAACTATATATATAAACGATGTTATGAAACATAATTTTTTCAGCCTCTTTAATTTAATGTCACGGCTTCCAAAAATAAAATAGTTAGATTAGATGCACAAGCATTGTTGTAGGTTTTTGCAACTTATGTAAACTTACCATGGATAAAAAAGAATAGATATATGGAATACGTGTAACCGAATATCATCAATAGAGAATATGTAATTCATAAAAGGAAATGTTACAAAAATAATTGTGACGAAAAGATAGTAATATTTATGATAAAAAAAATAAAAAATAAATACTCCGTAGTAAATTAGCTAGACCCAATCAAATCATGAAAAAATTAGTGAGACATGTTAATTGAATGTAAACACTTACCAACATTACATAAACAAAAACATATCTCAATCACAAAAAGTACACAAATCTATAAATAGGTAGAAAAAGTTTTAATATAAAAACAATACTTAATATTCAAACACTAAAAAAGAAGTAAAGAAAAAAAATAGCCTATCAACCAAAAATATATATGTAACGACTCGCATGGTATAATATAATCCATTTTGAGTTTTACAAATATCACTGTTTTATTTATCTGAAACCCACAAGTACTCTAAAAAGATCTTATACTAAATAGATTATCGAACCATCATATATAATATATATCTCTTCTACACCTAAACGATATTGGATACAAAGGGTATTATTTCTCTATTTCACCTCTGTTTCATTTTCTCGTAGGGGAAGTCTCTCATAATCTCTCAAAATCTTGTCCCTTAATAGTGCACACATACTCGTGTGGCTTTATACTTCTAGCCGGGTTAGGCTCTAATTGTGGGATAGAAAATTTATGTTATTTGTGATATTTACATGTGTTTAGTTCACTTCCCCAAAGTTACGGAAATTTAGGATGTGACAATATATCAGTTAATTTGTTTAAAAAATGACACGTACCAATCGAGAAAAAACATATTTAGTTAATAATAATAATAATAAACAAAAATATGTGTTAATAACAAAAGTTTATAAATTTTTTAGTAGATAGCTAAAAACACAAACAAAAATCAGAAAAAAGAAAAGTTTGTTTAACCTGAGATTGAAAAACAAATACATTAGCTAATTAGTTTAAGAAATAACCTAAATACTCCAACAAAAAAAAAACAAACACGAAAGACAAAAAAGGGAAAAAATGGTGATATATCTCAAATTTTATCCCCCACGATGGCAAAATAACACATTATAGACCTACTTAAAAAAATTAAAATAAAAATGAAAAAAAGTTATAAAACAAATTAGAACCATGTCTATTATCCAGCATTATCTTACATCGTATAATTAATCTAGATTATCCACGCAAATAATAATAATAATAAGTCATTAGAGTTTTATAAATAATCTTGCCTAATTTAATGATAAGCATACCTGACGAACACTTAAATGGATACGTTTCGATTTATAAATACTTATATTTATAAATGATAGATGAACTTATTCTCGTATCTTAAAAAGTTGAGTTTATTATTACTCAATATCGATTCATTTATTTATTGAAATTAAAAAAAAATGAGTTTAAACTTATCTATTTACTTTATTTAACCATTATAAATGAATTTATTTGCAAGTAATTTATCAAATTTTTAGTTTGTTTGTAGCTCTACATCCCATTGCTTTATACCAAATGGGGTGTTGGGGTAAGGAATGCTAAATGCATGTAAATTGGCTTTCAAAGTTGCAACTAGAGGAATATTTATCCTAAGAGGTTGGACTATTTGCATATAGGGGTAAGGTTTTGAGTTTAATTGTCTTTTTGAAATTTATAGTAGTATTTATTCATCTCCATACAAAAATATTTTAAAATTTAATGAACATATTAATAATTAATTTATTTTATAATTAAATTAAATTTGTGTTAAATTGTGTTAATTTTGAATTTATATGTTCACGTCTTATTGTATTTAAATTTTCTTCGAATAATTCATATTACAAAATATATATCGTATTCAAATTATACTATCAAAATTTGCCAAACATTATCAAGCTTATCTTTATATATAAACATTTACGTCTATTAAACACTCTTAAAGATCTGGACTGATGATGATGAGATTTTTTTTTTTTTGTTTTACGGAT
Organism: Vitellaria paradoxa; assembly: GCA_019916065.1. Classification (NCBI taxonomy): domain Eukaryota; kingdom Viridiplantae; phylum Streptophyta; class Magnoliopsida; order Ericales; family Sapotaceae; genus Vitellaria; species Vitellaria paradoxa. The sequence goes on from CM034243.1 coordinate 31,788,182, forward strand.
ATTACATACAATATATCGGTAAATGTTGTAGAAAGCAAATAATTTTAAAGAATACAATTAATGAAAAATCATGATTTTGTTGTTATTATAGTCATTTGAAACCGCTTTTTGAAACCGCACTTATGTGCCTGCGCGAGTGTATATATATACATATAAATATATATAGATAGGGAGAGAGTGACTTTCCTGATCGAGATCAAGCCTGGAAATTGTGGGCCAGGGGAGGAGGATTCAGGCCAAATAATTCTAACTGAAATTAAATTAGTTAATTTAATAATTCTACCTGAAACTAAATTAGTTAATTTAATTAATAAGAAATATATATCATTAAATAATTGTTAATAAATAATAAAATAAAATATTAAATTAGTTAAATTATTTACTACGTTAAATTAAATTAATATATTTTATTTTATTATTTATTAAAAATTATTTAATGACATATATTTCCTATTAATTAAATTAACTAATTTAATTTAATTATTTATTAGAAATAAATTAGTACTATATATTACATATTAATTTAATTAATAAAAATTAATTATATTATTTATTTAAAATAATTTAATGAAGTGCATTTATATTAGTTAAATTATTTATTAAATTAAAGTAAATTAATATATTTTATTTTATTATTTATTAACAATTATTTAATGATTTATATTTCTTATTAATTAAATTAACTAATTTAGTTTCAGGTAGAATTATTAAATTAACTAATTTAATTTCAGCTAGAATTATTTGGCATGAATCCTCCTCCCCTGGCCCACAATTTTCAGATTTCGCTCTCTCCCTATCTATATATATTTATATGTATATATATACACTCGCGCAGGCTTCTATGTGGTTTCAAATGGTTATAATGACAATAACCGCGGTGTGATTTTTTGTTAATCGTATTCTTCAAAATTATTTACTTTCCGTAACATTTACCGATATATTATATGCAATATCCGTAAAAAAAAAAAAAAAAAAAAAGTCTGATGATGACGACTTTCTAATATATTCAAAGACAATTCCAAAATGACAAGTGATTGGTAATCTAGATGAAAATGGTACAATGGAATCCAGTCTTGATAATTCTCGTATCTTTGTCAACGACGGATTTGTGTTGGCAAACGAACCGGTCCTTGCCCTTTTTGGTTGTTGAAATATAAGCCAGTAATTTGTACACCCATCACCCAAAAACCAACAGATGGTTCGGTAACCTGTTTGTTTTCTTTTTTTTTTTTTTCTGTTATATTATTAAAATTTTGTAAAATAGTAATAGAAATATATTTATTAAATTTATTTATATTTTTTATTTTAAAAAATAAAAACTTAAATTAAAAAACGTAAATAAAAAAAGTATTTTCACTCTATTTTTTTTTGTTGCAAACATTTTGTCAATTCTAATATTTTGTCCATTTTTATTACATTATTTTAAAATAAATTATTTTATTCAAATATTTTATTAAATTAAAATTATTTTTAATAAATAATATAATTAAATTAATTAAATTAAATTGATATTTAATATCTATTATTAAGTTATTTCTAATAAATAATAAAATAAAATATATTAATTTAATTTAATTTAATAAATAATTTAATTAATATGAATATATTTTATTAAATTATTTTTAATAAATATTATAATTAAATTATTTAATTTAAATTAATAATTAATTCAACTGGTGCTAAATATATTTTATTAAATTATTTTTAATAAACATCATAATTAAATTAGAAATAATTTATTTAATTTAATTAACTTATTTAATATGAATGATATTTTATTAAATTATTTTTAATAAATATCATAATTAAATTATTTAAATTATTATGAAATATATGTTATTTAATTATTTTAATAAATAATATAACTAAATTATAATTAATATATTTTATATTTACTGGATTAAATGACATAATACTTATATTTTACTCAGTTGTTTTTAATAAATAATATAATTAAAATAAATTAATATAAAATATTTTATTAAATTCAATTAATTTTTTAAAAAATAATAAAATTAAATATTTATGAAAATAAAAAAATTAGTAATTGCAAATAAAATTTATTCTTAAATGCAGTTTCAGTTTTTATTTCAAAAAAAAAATGACAACAGAAAACAAAAAATAGAAAACATAAAGATATAAACGTAAAGAGAAAAACGACAGCGTTACCAAACGACTAAATATTCGCTGTTACAATTGCATCTTGTTGTTAAGAGTAACATGGTAAAGTAAAGTTGCGTTTGGAGTGACAAAAAATGAAATAAATAATATAAAGTAAAATAAGTTATGAGTTTGTAATTCATATAATAAGATAAAAAATAAATAATTTTTAAATTTTTTTTATTATTTTTTAAAATTTTTATCACTCCCTACAGAGTCTAAAAGTAGTTGGGTGTGCTTAATTGGTCCGCAACTTTTCCCACTAGGTTAGAGTTTTAAGATTTTTCGAGCAATCCATGTAATAAAACTATTAGTATATTTCTTGACCTATCAAATCTTAACACGTATTTAGTTTAGATACTTAAAATATCTGTCGTTACGCAAGTCTGTCACTTACGCGAAACTAATCAATTGTGATTTCTTGTTATAATTAATCTGACAAACAATGTCGCTGTCTTATCAATTTTTTTTTTCTAAATTAGTGCAATAAACGAATAATTAATTTTTTAATTAAAAGTTGCTTTAATTTTAGGGGAGAAATTTGAATGTCTAAAGGCTATATTTGGAGTTCTAATTTTTTTTTTTCAACAAACTCAACTTTCTTTAATTCTTTTTCGAATTTTCTTTAACTTATTTTTACAAAAAATATTCAATTTTCCTTGTACAACACGTGACAACACAAGAACAAAATTAAAAAATAAAAAATTTTGACACTTCAAGTACCGTCAAAATTTCAATTTTATACATCTAAAAAAAAAAATCAATTTTATAATGATAATCATTAAGATGTGAATGGTGAGGAAACTGAGACATTACACTTTTGCTTATCAAATTTTATTAAAAAAAATTAATTTTTTTATTTTTATCACACTTTTTTCATCAAATACGAAAATTAACTTTTACTAATTTTTTTATTTTTTTTTTAAATTTATAAATTTTTACCAAAAATATAACTAACCACTAAAATATCATGCTTGTCCTTTATTGGTACAGAATTTATTTATTTATTTATTTTTTGGTCGAGGTGGGACCCACGGCCATATGGCTATGTGTATTTCATTAGGACACATACGTGCTTACGTCAACTGGAGTTCCCTTAGATTGGATTGACATTTTGCGATGGACAAAGACAATGGAAGCGAAAAGGAAAATAAAAAGAATCTTTAATGTTTCTTTTTATTTTAATTGATTAAAAAAATGAAAAAAATAAATGACTTTTATCGAGAGAAATTAGTATTTTAATTTAATTATTTAATTTTAGATTCTCAATTCTCATACTTTTTCCTTTTTGTATTTCATAACAAGTCAAATAAAAAATAATTTTGAATCCTCATTTTTCTTTCTTTTTTTCGCTAATAAATTTTTAATCTAAACACAATCTAATTCATTAATTTTTTTTTTCTTTACAAATTATAACCTCTTAAGCTTATAAGAGCAGTAGCAGTAGTAATTAATTAGAAAAAGTCCAAATACTATCCTTGGAAAATAGAATTTTGTAAATGTTTATCGTATGGTAGTATATTTAGAATGAATTAAAAGGGGTAAAATTGGTTTGAGATATAAAAAGGACAAATAGAAAATAAAATAATTAGTATTAGCTTTTGAAATTCGATCTATTTTCATTTTTATATTATGTTAATATTGTTTTATTCAATAAATTTAATTATAACTCAAGCTAGTATGCAATAATCGTGCATCTAATTTCGAATATTTTTTTCTAATGATTAATTGATTAATTGATGAAAATTAATTTTAAAAATGACAAACATGTATACTTGTTCGTAAAAGAAAGTATTAGTTGTGTCAATAATCAAAATCTCAATCACAACTAATTAAGAAATGCTATTAAATAAATAATTCTTTACATAAATCACTCTATCATCCATAGGTGAGGAATGATATAAAACAATAAAAACTACTTTTATTAAATAAAAATAATATTTACATCACCTGAAATATTCTTCTTATGCTTTGAACTATTGCAAAACTAGTTACAAACTAAGTTTTAAAAAGAAGAAAGATTGGAAGGGATGAAAAAAAATGGGGCTAAGATAGCTTAAAAATGTCATAACGTTATATTTATAATGATATTACAATTTTATAATAACTAGAATTAAAAAACAATCCGAACCAAACTTAAAATGGGCAAAATAGAGTTTTGTAGAGTTTTCCGTATCCAAATAGATTAAGGATTTGGTTTGTTAAAAAACTTTAAAAATTTTATAAAAGTTATTCTTTTTTTATCTTACTGCACGAATTACGAACTCACAAATTATCTTATTTTTTGTCACTCCAAACGCACCTTAAATATTCATTTGAAGTGCCAAATTTGATTCAAAATCTCCAACTTTGTATAATTTTTTTCTAATTTTCTTGACACAAAAAATCTTCTACTTTTTCTCCAATTTATACCAATTTTCTTTAATTTTCTTTAACCTTTTGAGGAACACACTAAACGCTTAATAATTCAAAATTTGACAATTTTTTATTTTTTTAACAATTTTTGGCACCTCAAACATAGCCTAATTATAAATTTCCGAATAAACAGTAGATTATGTTTTCAAGAGAGAACAAAATCACGTCATCTGATGACTTTCATATGAATAAATTGGTTTTTGATAAGGAATCCATTCATGTCATTGACTCGTCATTTATTTATTATAGTTCTGATAAAATACATATAACCATTGATGTATTTTGACTTCTAACATATTTTTTGTTATCAAAAAAGTTGTTAAGAAGCATAAAATGGATAATGAGATGTGTGACATCATAGCCCTACTACTCTCTGTACAGTCAAGACACTAATCTGTTTGTAATAAAATATTTTACCTTATATCAATCAAAATTAATTAGTATTAAAGAAACGAAATCTTAATTAATATACTGTGAAATTTCAAAATTAGGTTTTGGAAGTTAATGCATTTTTAGTTGGAACATAGAGAGGGTATTTGGAGTAAAAAAAAAAAAGTAAAAATTTGTAAAAATTATAATCTCGTAATTCGTAAGATGAATAAAAAATTTAAATTTTATAGAATTTTCTTTTTTGGTAGAGCTCTAAATAGTCCTAGAATCTCTTTCTCTCCCTCTCTCTCTCTCAAGTGTGAGCCAAAAATGGTGTTGATGGATGTTTAAATCCTTAAACTGCATGCTTTTCTTTTATGTGCTTTTTGAACCAGTAAGTTGATTTGGTTCTCCACTTGGCTTGTACCTTACCTCTGAGTCAGGTAACAACTGCAACTCTCTCTATTTACAAATCAATTGGAAATATTACTGTTTGATCAGTCTTCATCAGAAGAAAAGCGTTATACAGCTCTCCTCCCTCCCTCTTACCTTTTGTCTTTATTTACTTTCTTTTTCTGTGCCCAAATTTACAATACCACGAAATAAATGTGTCTAGTAAGATTCCATTCGCATACATCTTTGCGGATGCTTTCTTGCAAGCAATTGTTTATTTTCTTGGGGGTACATCTAATTGAATAAATTGATGTAATAAGCTTGAGTTTTTCACACAGATTCTTTACGTTAATTCTATACTCAAAAAGATTCTTTGTCACCAAATCAAGTTTAAGACACAGTTGCCTACAAAAAAAAAAAGTCTAAGACGTACAGTAAAAAAGATATAGACAATATATAGCTAGCATTTCTAAAAGGAGTATTATATATACAAACGATGTATTAAGCATGACGAATGAATTTGTACACTGTTTGGTGCATTAACCTGAAAAAAAAAAAAGAAAGAAAAGAAGGGATGTAAAGTATCTGTATAAATGAAATATGGTACCTAATGATGCTAAGATTTTGTGGCCTGCAATCCGGTCTCCTTCAATGGATGATCCGACAAGAATAAGGTACTCTGTTCACCTGGGACGCCAGTACGTTACCTATTAGGGATTCCCCTTCGACGATCAAATCAATGAAAATTCCAATAGATTTTGACAGAATAACAATAGGATTAAAGAGCGTACCTATGATAATGATGTCTTTCCCCATTTATAGGAATGACCCGCTGATTCAATGATAGAAACAAATCAGAATTCTCTGTTGATTTGCCCCAGCTTCCTTATTTGGATAAGGAAATAGTGAAATTTGAATTGATCTTGAGATTTTCTGCCAGAGTTGATGATCCCAAATCAATAACCACGACGCAAATCTCGGGATTGCAATTATTTCGATCGTGTACAAGTGCTCGAGCTCAGCTTAGCTTCAATCAATCTGGACTATGGAGCTCGACCTTAAACAGTCTGGCCTTGGTAGCTCGATCAACTAACTCAGAAGCCCAGCTTGGCTTCCACGAAGCTCTTCCCAAATGGTGTCGAGGGGTATTTGTGTCATTTCAGTCAAGTTCGCAAAACTTCTTTATCTTTTTTAGTATTACGTTACGAGTAGGAGTAGTGTAGAGTCATTCTCCCCTACCTCTTATCCTTACAAAAAACGTATTCTATACATCTTTTGTTGCAATATTTATCTTTTTTTTAGAGATTAAAGAGTTATTGTTGCAACCTATATTTTTCTTTGGAGATTAAAGAGTTACATCAATAAATCCACCTATTATTGTATAATGCCTCTGTAGTCTTATGTAGAAGTCCTTGCATCTCACACCAATCCTCATCTATGTTCATATCTATATCCATATAATTTGAGTTCTTGTGACTTTGGCACATCTGCACAATCAATCCAATCAGAAACCGTGAAAGAACATATGCTATTTGCACTAGGGAAGAATTTTTCCAACACAAACAGTGTTGGCACACCAGCAGACCGCTAATTCTACAAAATCCAAATTGTCATGTGAATATGAATAAAGAAAGTAACAAGAAAGCAAAAGAATTTTTCTAACACAAACAATGTTGGCACACCAGTAGGCCGCTAATTCTACAAAATCCAAATGATCTGCCGATTCTACAAAATCCAAATTGTCATGTGAATATGAATAAAGAAAGTAACAAGAAAGCAAGAAATCAACATAAATAATTTAATGTGGTTCGGCCAAATTGCTTACGTCCATGACGGCTGGAATATTTTTTTTTTCTTATTAACTTTAAAATCCCTTTATAAGGTTACATAGTACAAGACACATATATATATTAAAAAACTCTAACCTTGTTAATAAGACAAAAATACCTTTACTGTACCACGAATGGCTACGCCCCCGGCACCCCCATGTAACAACACGTGTGCCCTTGCGAAGGAGTTTCCTATGCTCCAATCCGTTCTGTTAAGTGAGCGAGCCTCACTACACTCTGCTACGTTCCGCTTCGGAAACTCATCATTCTTTTTTAATTCTTGAGTCTGAATATGAACAACATATCTTAACACAAATGATGGATAAAAGAAAAGTATAGTAGTCTGCAGACTGAGTGGATTGATTTGCTAAGTGAAATGATTTACGTGAGTTGTTAGTTGATCTCCTCATTTGAGGTAAGAGAGAGATCAATAGAAAAAAAAAAAAGAAAAAAAACTTATTCACTAATGGGTTAACTAACAGCCAAGATAAAATCTAGTGAAATTATTGATGAACATGGCTAATCCAAACAAAATTTTGTCGAAGATACAATTTTATGATAGGGCAAACAACCTTCGACTGATGATATTAGTGTAACTCGACTAATCAATTTGATGAAATTATTGATGAACATGGCTAATCCAAAGAAAAGTTTGTCGAAGATACAATTTTATAATAAGGCGAACAACCTTCGGCTGATGATATTAGTGTAACTCGACTAATCAATTTGATAATGTTAAGCCCGATGATACTAGAGCATAGCTGTTATAAGAGGCAAGTCCCTTTTGCTCAAGTATTATAAAATTTTTGGCAAGTTAGAATATGCAAAAATATTTTTTAATAAAAAGCCAACTAATAATCTAGATCTTTAAATTGTGCAATCACACTAGATTTGTGGCAATCACCAAATATTAATTTTATTTGAATTCTAGTATAAAATTTTTGTAGCAATAAAAAAATCTTATTTCTTAACAAATTTATTTTTTGAGCTGATACATATGGTTTTGTACTTGACAAAAACATCAGTCATTTTTTAACTCTTCAAAAATTTAAAATAATTCATTTTTGAAGAGTTCGAGGATAATGTTTATACCCAAAATGTCGGCCTAATCGCCAATCCAAAAATATCGACCCAATTGCCAATAAGATTTATTAGGATTCCCACAATCAGTGATTTGTCTAAAAATAAATGGCCGTTTGATTAAAAATTTTAATGGCCAACATTTATGATCGGATTAGTCGATTTGATTAAGATTTCAACAATCTATTTGAAACAAATAAATAGTAATATTTTTAAATCTTAGTTAGCCAGATAATATACGAAATTTTGATCGGCGATATTTGAGTTATCCAATTGGGCTGATTTAATTTGATTATGTGAAAATTTGGGTTATTTACACATTCAGCCAAAATATTCGGTGCCTAAATTCAAGGAAATGGGAAGTTATCAAGGAAGTGGAAGTTATCACACAACCATCACATGAGTTAACACTTCGAAAAATTTCATAGATAAAGTGGAAAGTTGTTGGAGGTTATAAAGCAGATGGTGGTTATTTTTTTTTTCCTACAAAGAATGGAGGCGGTTATTTCCTACAAAGATAAATAGGAATCAAGGTAAATGAAGAAGGGGTCCCTACACCACACATCAAACTTTCGCTTTTATCTTTATATTTTCTTCGTTATAAATAGGAGTAGTGTAGAGTAATTCTTCCCTACCTCTTATCCTTACAAAAAAACATCTTTTATTGCAACCTGTATCTTTTCTTTGGAGATTAATATGTACATCTTTTGTTACAACTTGTATCTTTTCTTTGGAGATTAAAGATTTACATCAACAATACACTGCTTACATAATGCCTATTCATTTTGTGATTGATTATGATGATGATAAACCATGTTTGGCTCGTACTTATATAATTCATATTATTCTAACACATATTATAATGGATCACTATCCTCATCCTCATATTTATATCCATATAATTTCTGATGCTGAAAATTATTATCAGAATCATAGGCCCGTGTCTCATGTAAAAATCAACAAATTTAAAATCCTTTGCATTTGCAAGGCAGTGGCATCCTATACTGCCTGATTCTAGGGGTGGAAACGAATCGAGCTTTTATCGAGCTATTCGAGCTCGGCTCGAAAAAAGCTCGATTCGAGCTCGATTCGAATTATATTCGAGCCGAATTCGAGTCTCGTTTAAGGCTTGGTAACAAATCGAGCCGAGCTCGAGCCTGAGATGATTCGGCTCGTGAAGCTCGCGAGCTATTCAAATAGCAAAAACGACGTCGTTTCATCATTGGCGTTAACCCCAAGAAACCCATTTTCGTCTGAATCAATTTTCTTTTGTTTAAGGCTTTAAGCTTCAAAGTTCACTCAGTTTAGTCTCCAAAAAAACCCTAACCCGTTCCTCTTCTATTGCTGCAGCTTAACGCTCCAAAGTCTAGTCTCTCTCTGCGTTGAAGGGAAAAACTACGAAAGCTGTAAGGTCTCCAACTCCAAGTCAGTAATCTGGAAGGTGAAGCCTCAAAGCATTGATCAGAAGTTTAAATCCACTCTCGATTCTTGAAATCGAAGGTAAATACTACTCTCGTTCACCTTTAAATAGTGGTTCCTGGCATTACGGTGGTTCCTGGTTTGCCCTAGAGTCCTCGGACAAAGCTGGCGCCTTACTTAGCGACCAGACCACAATCGAAAACCTATGTATTCTAGTCCAAGGGAAACAAACAAAAGCCTTTGGTTCTTTATAGGGCCAAGTGATGTCTGGGAGATTACTTTGGCTAACATTCAACTATAATTTTTTCATTATCGTTCTCATTTGTGAAGAATGAGATTTGATTGTAGTTGATGGATGCTGTTATTTCAAATAATAATAATAATCAGAATATTAGGAGCTCATGTCACAGGTTAAATTTTTTCCCCTGCCGCTTTTAGATTTTCTGAGAAATGGTTGTTAGTAAAGAAATTTTTTGGCAATAAGCTTCTGAGTCCATTGATGGGGATACTGCACAAGCTAATAGTAATTGAGAGTGATTATTTAGCGTAAAAATCAAGCAGGTAGTAGATTCTAATCATTGTGTTTATCGCAGTGGTTACAATAAATATTGGTATATGATTTGCAGATCTCTGTGTTAATCAAGTGTGAAGGACAGTAGGACATTTGCTTCATTTTCCTCCCCCTCCCAACTCTATCAAAGCTTGCATTTTTGGTATCATTGTAGATTTATTTATTTGTTTGTTTGTTTGTTTCACTTCATTTTATTTTTATTTTACGTTTTTAAGGCCCTTGTAAAAAGTTCATGATTCACCTTGTGACCAAGGGTAGAAAATTTTCTATTGAGCACATGATGGGGGAGTTGAACACTCTTAATTATCAGGGGTAGCACTAAATGCTGAGACATTGTCTTCGATTTAATTTACTGGATTAAATTTTGAAAATGTTATTCCTATATATATATATATATATATATTTACCAAAATTCGTTGGCAAATGATGTGAATATTTGTGGACTTGTCATTTTAAAGAACAACCCTTAGCAAAATGCATTCTAATTATAAAATTGTTGCTGACAAATTATTTTAGTATTTATTTATTTTTCATTGTGATAAATTCTCCCTTTCCATTTTCTTAGAAGTGATTATAAATTTTGGATCTATAGCACTTGGCATTGAGATTTGAGAATCTTCCAAACTGCGCCTTCTCTTATAAGCAATTTTGATGCTTTCCTCGAGAAGAAAGTTGAATAGAAACAAAAGTAAGCCTTCTGGTAGATTCCTTTGACAATGTTAAAGCAAGGGTAGCATCTTTATTTGAACTAGGAAGATTATTAGCCAATATTAATATATGACATGTACGGAAACAAAATAGTTTTGCTTTTATGTTGTTTTGCAATGTTTATTTCTAAAATACTCAACTGTAAATTTATTGATTCAAAGCTAATGACACATCTTTTACCTAGTATAGCTGGCCCATGGATGATGGTTACAGATAAACACACATAGATGTCTAACTTTGGTCAATTTTGAAAGAATCTTTTTTTTTCTTACCCAAAAAACATGTACTTAGTTCCATTATTTATTAACAATTTGGACAGAGAATCAGTTTAACTATCCATGTCAGTGTGTATGCGGGTTTTTCCATTTCTTGTCCAAAGAAAATAAAAATAAATAAAGAAATAAAAAACCTCTAGCATATTTGGATTTGTTTTACCGACCGAGTGACCAAGGAATTGTTTGCTTATGATTCTGGATTTGTTGTTTTAACCTAATCATTATATTTAAATTTTGCCTTTCACAGAAATGTCGTCTCCACCTAGAGAACCCTCCGGCCCTCCATCTTCAACACACACTTGTGTTTCTTCGTCTCCTACTCCAAACAACGAGACAATTGAGATTGATCATTCTCATGGAGATGGGCAAACACGAGTTGAAGAACCACCAATAGTGAGTAGGGCAAAAAGACAAAAAAAATCTATTGTTTGGTTAGAGTTTAAGGAAATTGAACTTCCTAATAAGATGAAAAAGGTTGAATGCATACATTGTAAAACTAGATTATCAATGAATGCGACTGGGGCAACAACTCATATGAAACGACATTTGGAGTCATGTGTGACAAGAAAATTGGAGCAAAAAAAACAACAAACCTTGAACTTTCAACCAGTGGGTTTAAATGTGAATGAAAGGTTAATGGGTTCAACTCTTATGCAAGTTGGTGGAAAGTATGATCACTCACGGATGAGAGAGGCAGTAGGTCATTGGATTCTCATGCATGAGCATCCATTCAATGTTGTAGAGGAGTATGGTTACAATTTTATGATGAAGGTTGCAAATCCTGAGTTTGAGAAGATTTCTCGTAAGAGCCTTAAAACTGATTGCATGGCACTATATGAAGGTGAGAAGAATAAATTGAAAGTATTGCTAAAAGGTATTAGTAAAATTAGTTTGACCACTGATATGTGGAAGTCACAGAATCAAAAGATTGGCTACATGGTTATTACAGGCCACTTTATTGATTCTGAATGGAGGCTACAAAAACGTGTCCTTAGTTTTCGACATGTGCCACCTCCTCATCGTGGAATTGATGTGGCTGATGCAATCTACAAGTGTTTAATGGATTGGGGAATTGAGAATAAAGTGTTTTCTATTTCTGTTGACAATGCTTCTTATAACGATACATGTTTGAGGGTTTTAAAAGAAAATTTTTCAAGAAGCATGAGGTTAGTTGGTGGTGGAAGATTATTCCATATTCGATGTTGTGCGCACATCTTAAATTTGTTAGTTCAAGATGGACTTGCTGAGATTAAAGATATAATTGAGGATGTGCATGAAAGTGTGAGGTTTGTTAACTCTTCTGAGGCGAGACTCCGGACATTTTGTGAAATAGTTCAACAATTACAACTTAAAGAAAGAAAGTTAATTTTAGATTGTCCCACTCGATGGAATTCCACATATGACATGTTGGCAAGTGCATTAAAATTTAGGGAAGTTTTTCCAAGATTGAAAGAAAGGGAACCAAGTTACAACAATGTGCCAGAATCAAGGGATTGGGATAAAATTGAGAAAATTTGTAAGCTACTTGAAGTTTTTAGTGTAGCTAGTAGCATTATATCTGGCAGTGATTACCCCACTTCTAACTTGTATCTTACCGAAGTGTATAGGGTGAAACAAGTTATTGACCAAGCTTTAAATGATGATGATGATTTTATACGGGTGATGGCAATGAAGATGAAGCAAAAGTTTGACAAATATTGGGGTGAATGCAATTTAGTGATGTCTATTGCCAATGTTCTAGATCCAAGATGTAAACTCCTTGGAGTTGAGATGTGCTTTCCTGAAATTTACTCGGAGGATGATTGTAAAAGGAATGTTGATGAAGTTAAAAAGGCTTTGTATGAAATTTTTAATGATTATGTGCAATTTCATGGTGAAGAAGTATACAGTGGAGGAATAGATTTCTCTAGAGGCGAGACAAGCTCTACCTCCCATTCAACATCCTCAGGTTGGTCCAAACTAATGTCTTACGTACGAACCAAAGAGAGCAATCCTTCAGTCAAATCAGAATTGGATATTTATCTTGAAGAGGGAGTATATATATGTCAAGCAAGTTCTCACACTGATTTTAGTGCATTAGAATGGTGGAAGGCCAATACTTTGAAATTTCGAATTTTATCCAAGATGGCAGCTGATATTCTTGCAATTCCGATCTCCACCGTAGCCTCAGAATCTACTTTTAGTGCTGGTGGTCGAGTTATCGATCCATATCGTGCTTCTTTAGCTACTGAAACTGTTGAAGCTTTAATGTGTGGGGGGGATTGGATTCGTGCACTTCATGGTGTGAAAAAGAAGTCAAAGGTTAGTAATATAATTTTAACTATTTAGTTGTATTTATAAATAATGATATTAGACCTATTAAATTTTTTTTCTTTTCTTTCTTTTGTGTTTGTTTAGATGGAAAAACAACCGCAAGAAATCACTTTGCCCATTCCTTGAAAACAATGTGATGCTTCATACATGGTATGCATATTTTGTATTTTTTTTCAGTGGTGACATATGTATTTTATTACATCTAATTAGATGATAATTGTTTTCTATTGTTTTGCAGTTCCAGATTTTGAGCTACTGAATTAAGGGACCTATGATGCTATGAAAGATGGCACAAAGTTAATGTGATTTCGCTGTTTTTAGTGCCATTTGTTATTGTTTTTATTGACTCGTGGAATGTTGAAAATTGTACTTGTGACATGGACTAATTAGTGTATTTTTGCTGTTATTGTGTTTGTGATTCCTCTCTTATTGAGAATAGAATATGACTCTATTTTTAAGTTAAGTTAAAGAAATGACTTTTCTAATGTTTGCAGGGTAAGCTTTTCAGGTGTATATTGTTTTTTTTTTTTATTTTTCTTTTGGTTTTTTTTTCCTCACAGGTAATTCTTATCAACTCTACTAATTATTCTCATTTTGTTGTTAAGCATTATATGTTCAGGATTATATTTGATGTGGGGGTCATATATGTACAATTTTTCAAGTATAGGATTAAACCCACTTAATTAATTAGTAATATATTGAGCTCACTAATTATTTGTTGCAGGATATCTCATTCATGGAAAAGGGAAGGCGTTGCATGCAAATATGCAACCAAAATGCTCACTGCCTTTTCAACTTTCCCAACTCTTCCAGTCTTTTTCTTTTACCATTCCAATTGCTGCCTGGGTTTCTCTGGGATCTGGGTAAGTTTCCTTCTCCCACTCATCTGTTGTTTTTGTTTGTTTAAGGTATGTGCATTTGCTTTGTAAGAGTATTGAATTGAGATTTTTTGTATCATCTTTGTTGTTGCAGAGCCAAAGCTGCACATTGGCCAGTCTGATCTCTAGAACATTTTTGAATTCTTTTGGACATTTTGTATTGAGACTCTCTGTTCTTCTCTAGGTGAAAGGTTATTCATTTTTTTTTTTTTTTGGGTTAGATTCTTGAAAGTTCCCAAAATTTTCAAATTATTTTCCGGTGTTCTGGAAAACCCTTATTTGTTTAGTAAATTTCTGCAGAAAGATGGGAGAAGAGTGCAGCGATTGCAGGAAATGGGAAGATGACATTTACTGGAACCATTTTTGGTGTATTCATTTCTGTCAGTTTCTCTCCCCCGGTTTTGATCAGCAACTCGTGAGTAAAACAATTAATTGTTATTCCTTTCTAGTCTGTTTTTAAATTGTGTTATTGTATATGTGATACATATGTGTTATGTATATGTCTAAATCAAGGTTGACTTGTATATGGTTAGAGAGTGTCAGAAAATGTTAAGTAACTGCAATGGCTGATTTTTAAAATTATAGTCAAACTTTGGTGAGTTGCAGCCAAAACAAACCAAACACAATTGCAAATTGGTGTATGGAATTACTAATAAAATTTAAGGGGATAAAGGAATAAAAAAAATTCTTGAACTTTGAGTGGGGCGGTACATCAAAACAACCGAAAAAATTATGAAATATATAAATAATTTTGTAAGTCATGTCCCCCTCCTTGCTCACATGTGTATAAACAGGGAATAACCTAGTCATGTTAGACCTCAACATGCCAAGTGGGACATGAGAAGTAGAGAACCTTATTCACAAAAAGCCAATTCTGATAAGTTTCTTATGTTCTAAAGAATGTTATGCTTTATAAATGAACAATAAATTTATTTAAAAATTCTTTCACATGCTCGTGCTATTTGATTTGGATGGTGTGTAAAACTTACATTTTCATTTTATTTGGTTGTTCAATGTATAAATGATTCAGGTGCTCAAAAATGATTGGTTGTTGCTATACTTCTTTAGTCAGCCCTTTAATCCAGCTAGGACGGATGTTTTTTTAGGTAATTTCTGATTTTAGATTTTGTTGTTTGACTATGATAATTTTTCTACAAGTAAACTATGTGATTCTGGATTGCTTGTCTGATTTTCGATTTTGGTTTGAATCCAATTGAATTTGTTTGTTTGATTTCTTATTTTGCAGTCAAAAGCATCAAATTTATTCTAGAGGCTACATTGACTTCAAGAGGCCAGAGGATGTCATTGA
The DNA here is from genome assembly GCA_019916065.1 of Vitellaria paradoxa. Taxonomy (NCBI): domain Eukaryota; kingdom Viridiplantae; phylum Streptophyta; class Magnoliopsida; order Ericales; family Sapotaceae; genus Vitellaria; species Vitellaria paradoxa. The sequence goes on from CM034243.1 coordinate 31,803,901, forward strand.
GTTTGCCGAGTTCTTTGATGGGCATGTTTTTGTTAATGAGAAGGGTAATCTATGAGATATTCTGTTAACAAATTGATTATACTCATCAAATTTTGTTACTAGAATTCTATAAAAATGTTTGTACGATTCAATTTTTCCTAAATAAATAGGTTAGTAAGACCTTTGTAAGACCTTCATTTGTGTAATAAAAGGTTTGCTATCTTTATATTTATTTTTTGAACTCTTTGTCAGAAAAAAAATTAAATAAATAAATAAAATGGTCAACGAGCTTATCTCGAGCTCGAATTCGAGCTTATTTCGAACTCGAACTCGAGCTTGTCTCGAGTCTCGAGTCTCCTGCTTAAACGAACTATTCGCGAGTCGAGCTCGAACACTATATTTCTTTTAACGAGCCGAGCTCGAGCTTCATTACATATTCGAATTCGAGCTCGAGCCGAGCTCGAGCCTCTCAGCATATTTTCAAGCCGAGCCCAAACATATAAATATTCGGTTCGATTCGGTTCGTTTCCACCCCTACCTGATTCTCATCCATGTCGATATTCATACAATTTGAGTCCTTCTAACTCTAGCATGCTTGCACAACCAATCGAAAATCTGTAGAAGAACAAGCGCTGCTTGCGCTGGGGAGAATTTTTCTAGTACAAACAACTTGGTAATTAAAAAAAAAAAAATCAAACACGTTGGTCAAATAGGGACTAATCAAACTTGGTCAATAGTTGCAACCAAATGTGGTTAATTTTAGCATTTCATTTCCTAGAAGCATTCAAATTTAGCTCATGATTATGATTGACGCCTGTAGTAAATAAATTGAGTTTGATAATATATATATATATATATATATATATATATATATTGAAATCTAGGAAATAATTGCTTAAAAGAACATTTTAATGTCTAGTTTGAATTTAGAATTTATCAAGAAAAATTGAAAGAGAGGTGGGTTTAAAGTTACTTGTCATACAAAGGAATGTAGAAACTAAATTTAAACCAAATAAAAATCTAAACCAAAATTAAATCATATCAACATTTTATTGGTCTCTATATTAATCCCTAATTCTCATATAAATAAAGTTAAATAACATAATAAATAATTAAAAGTTATACATCAGTAACCACAACTTAAAGGTAAACCCACGGTAGTTATTATAATAACATTATGACTTTCATAACAAAATAACAAAGTCATAATTACAGGCGTGGGATCTGCAACTTAGACTAATAGCAAAGGTAATAACTTTGTCTCCAGATCAATCCAAATATCTTGAGTCAGCTATGATCAACTGCACAACATACTCTGAGATTTAATATAATTGAGAGACTATTTGGTATATAAAAAATAAAAAATAAAAAAATATTATTTTTTATTAATTTTCTTTAACTTTTTCTAATTTTCTCCATCAAATATTTTGCCCACTTTATCCAACGTTTTCTAATTTAGGCGAATTGTGTAATATCATTTTTCTTTTCCTATTTCTTTAACTTTTTTTTTTTTGCCTTATCTTTTTATTTTATTTTTTTTCTCTCTCGCAAAATCCTTGAGGGTGTGTCTGGAACTAAAATTTCTGGAAGAAAAAGGGAGGAAAATAAAACCAAATGTAAAAATTTTAATTAAATTAAATTGCATTAATTTTTTATATATTTCCCCAAAAAATGAGAAGAAAATAATAAATCAAGTTAGTCATCAAACATTTAAAAGGTAATTGTCTTTTTACTCTCTATATTTAAAGTGAAAATCACTTATATCCCATGAGTTTTAAAAACCTATCTTTATATTCCTTATATTTTGAATTAAAATAAAGTTGTAAATAGCAGTAAATTTGAAGTAGAAAGGTAAAAACACACATTAAAAATTAAATAGGATAAGGGTGTAAGTGTAGACAACATAAATATAAGGGATATAAATGTAATTTTTAAATTTACTTAAAGTTAAAATCTTTATATTTGATAAATTTTTTATTTTTTTCACTTTAATTTAAAGTAAAATGAATGTAGAAGTAAATTTTTAAAATTTAAGAGTGTAAATGATTATCATCGTATAATAATAAAAAGGCAATTGTCTCGATATTTGATTGCATTAATTAAATACGGGCTCAGCAGTTGAGAAAAACGTAATAACACAGAAGTCAAATTAATGTAATTACAAATCAAATTCTCTCTCTCTCTCTCTCTCTCTCTCCTTCCCCACTATCTTCCTCGGCTTAGCGCCCACATGTTACAAGCAAAGTTAGGGAAGTAACGAGCTAAGTCTGAGGACCATTAATTAGTGGGCCAAGAACCATTTGTAATATGATGGGCTCATTCAAGGCCCAATAATTTTCAGCCTCAACGGATCAATGCTTCCTTTGCGATTTTCGTGCGAGTCTTCTTTACCGGCCGATCTTCCAGGTGGCAAATACTAATGGTTGAAATAAAATGTAACCAAAAAAAAAAAAAAAGTTTCAGTAGGCACCAAAACAGCATAACACTTCCCGACTTCAAAACCCTAAACCCTAAAATCAGTTTTCTGGCCTCTTCCCCCCGCTGCCACGCCATTTCTTCCACCGAAACCCTAACCCAGTCAAAAAGTGAACACTCATTTTCACTCGCACCAACGAAGACTGAACTGAAAGCTTCCAGCCATGTCCGACCTCGAGCTATCTCGTTCGGAGAAAAAGAAGAAGAAGAGCAAAGCCAAAGACGACCAAACCCTCGCCGACGACGGTTCGGATCAGGCCGCCGACGACAAAGACTATATGATAAAGCCCCAGAGCTTCACTCCCTCCATCGACACCTCTCAGTGGCCGATCCTCCTCAAGAACTACGACCGCCTCAACGTTCGCACTGGACACTACACCCCTCTCCCCTCCGGTTACTCCCCCCTCAAGCGCCCCCTCGCGGAGTACATCAGGTACGGTGTTCTCAACCTCGACAAGCCCGCCAACCCCTCCTCCCACGAGGTTGTCGCTTGGATCAAGCGGATTCTCCGGGTCGAGAAAACGGGCCACAGCGGCACCCTCGACCCGAAGGTCACCGGAAACCTCATCGTCTGCATTGACCGTGCCACCCGGCTCGTGAAGTCGCAGCAGGGGGCCGGGAAGGAGTACGTCTGTGTGGCTCGTCTCCACTCGGCTGTCCCCGATGTCGCCAAGGTGGCTCGGGCGTTGGAGACGCTGACGGGGGCGGTGTTTCAGCGGCCGCCGCTGATCTCGGCGGTAAAGAGGCAGCTTAGGATTAGGACTATTTATGAGAGTAAGCTTTTGGAGTACGACCCAGATAGGCACTTGGTTGTTTTCTGGATATCTTGTGAAGCAGGGACGTATGTTAGGACTATGTGTGTTCATTTGGGGCTGCTTCTGGGCGTTGGAGGGCATATGCAGGAATTGCGCCGTGTGCGGTCCGGGATTATGGGGGAGAAAGATAATATGGTGACAATGCACGACGTGATGGATGCCCAATGGGTTTATGATAATTATAGGGATGAGAGTTACTTGAGGAGGGTTATAATGCCGCTTGAGGTGCTGTTGACCAGTTACAAGAGATTGGTTGTGAAGGATTCGGCGGTGAATGCAATTTGTTACGGTGCAAAGTTGATGATTCCTGGGCTGTTGAGATTCGAGAATGACATTGAGGTTGGGGAGGAGGTTGTGTTGATGACTACTAAGGGTGAGGCAATTGCGTTGGGTATTGCAGAGATGACTACGGCTGTGATGGCAACTTGTGATCACGGTGTTGTGGCGAAAATTAAGAGGGTTGTGATGGATAGAGATACTTATCCTAGGAAATGGGGGTTGGGCCCAAGGGCTTCGATGAAGAAGAAGCTAATTGCAGAGGGGAAGTTGGACAAACATGGGAAGCCGAATGAGCGCACCCCTGCTGAGTGGATGAGGAATGTGGTTCTTCCCACAGGAGGGGATTCGATGGTCGCTGGACTTGCTGCTGCTGCTGCAACTGAACCTGTGACCACAGCTACGGAGGTGGCTGTAGTGGAGGGGGAGAAGAAAAAGAAGAAAAAGCATAAAGATGCAGATGGTGATGAGGGCCGTAAGCGCAAATTGGAGGAGACTGATGGTAGTCCTGCACCAGACGTTGCTAAGAGGGCCAAGCTGGGGGAAGCTGGGGAAAATGTAGAGGTGAAAGATGAAAAGAAAGAGAAGAAAAATAAAAAGAAAAAAGAGGTTAATGATGATGTAAGTTCTGATGTGGAGAAAGCAAAGGAGGAGAAGAAAAAGAAGGATAAAGAGAAGGATGGATCTGTGTCATCGGATGAGGAGAAGTCTGAGAAGAAGAAGAAGAAGAAAAAAAAGAAGGATAAAGAGAAGGGTGGATCTGTGTCATCAGATGAGGAGAAATCTGAGAAGAAGAAGAAAAAGAAGAGCAAAGGTGCAGAGAATGGCGATTCGTCTTTGCCCACAGCTACAAGTGAGAGTGATGATGACACAAATAAAAGCAAGAAGAAGGAGAAGAAGAAGAAAAGGAATAAACACCCTGAACAAGAGTAGATGAATAAATGGCAGCTTTGATTCAGGAAAGAAAAAAAAAGTATGTTTACTAATACCCCATCTTATCTGCAATGGGTGCTGAAAAATTTTGTGAAATTCTTCACTTCCGGCGCAAATGTTGTTTCTTTAAAGTCTTTGTATCAGAATGGTTTCTTTATTTGGATAAATTATTGGTTTTAATCGATAAATTTACTACTGGCCTGTCCCCCCTTCTTCTTTTTCCTTAAATTTTATTCTGTGGTTATATTCTGTGGATTGTTTTTGTTGTGGGAATTGCCAAAAAAAAAAAAAACAACATTAGCTTGGTTTATTCATAATGTTGTGCTTCTTGGACCTTAGTGGATCTATCTAAAAGCGGTTTGTTCTTTGCACTGACTGAAATGTCAAACACCTTCAAACACTGATGGAAAGAATCATGCTGTGAATGAAATTAGCAGTGAATTGTAAGGTTGCATGACACATTGCCCTTATTTTTTTAAACCATTACTCTTTACCTGTTCAAATAAGGGTTGACTCTTTTATGTGCCAGAATATTAGATTTTGAAGGGAGAAGTGCTAATTTGCTGGTATTTAGTAGTTGCGATTCTTGTGACTTGATTGGAATTGGAAAGCTTGATCTCACTTCTCATCCATTATAATGGGATAATGGATAATATATGGGATTGGATATAGCATAGGATTAATTCTCTGTGAAATTATTCTTCTAGTGTTAGATTAGTGAGATATAGAGTAGAATAAGAGATGTGATCTAAGGGAGGATAATTTTAGATTTTTAGATTTTGGGGGGGGGGGGGGAACTAGGGGTGTAAAGAAAGAGGTATGTAATCAGTTTAACTGACATAACAAGTAAAACTTAGTTTCGGTTAGTAGGAAGTGATCCAATAGGTATTTGGTATTTACAGCAGTTATTCAGTTATGCGCAGAACTAATAAAGGGCAAAGTGGTCTTCTTTTGCTCTGTCGAGCGGAGTTCAACATGCTTTTCTTACATCTCATTTCATCACTGATATATCACTTTAGAAGACTCAGAACACACAAAGCACAACCAGGGTTCACTTCTTCGACTGGCAATCTTTTTGAGATAACATCACCGGTGATCCCTTCGAACATTTTAACCGAGTACCTGAACTGATTCAATTGCTCGGCCGAGTCAGCTCCCTCATCTGACTTGATGTAGGTCTTAATCGATCGTTCATCCCACTCATTCGGGCTGAAAACACTAACACTGTTTTTGTAGGCACTACTGATAAATTGTCCAATATTTTTTTTTTGGGTAAATAAATTGTCCAATCTTTCTTACCAAATCCGTCGAAAGAAATGGCCTTACTTCCATGAAGTTTGGTTCCTAAATTACTTGGTCTCTGAGCGAAAATTCTTTTTGTGACAGCTCTAGATCAGTTGGAGCAAAATGCACAAGGCAGTCCCTGTTCTATGCACAGATTGCCGTCAACTCATTCTGTATACTTGGTGCATTGGAACATTACTGGACTGGATGATCAATCTATCGTGATAACCTCATGGTGCTTTTCCTTTGGAGGGGTTGAGGATGAAGGCTTGATTTTCTTTAAAGCGGGAAGTGTTCTAAGACCGAAGGGTTGCAACGGTCATTATATCCAAATGTTTTAAAATTTAATGGTCATGGTAAATAATTAAGTTGTTATTTGGTTTGCATATTTTTTTTCTAGTTCGTGTTTTAAGAATAGTGAAAACGTGTTTGATTTGACATTTTTTATTTTTCATGTTATGAAATTCTTCTTATTTTGGGTCTAAAAAGCCGAAACTGACTTTTGACCATTAATTTTTTTAATTAGATTTTGAAAGCACAGAGTGTTCAATGTGTTTTGGATGATTTTTGTTGTTTTAGAAAACGTAAAACGGAGAACGAATGTGAAACAAGTATACCAGATTGACATTAATTCATTTTAAAATCAGATCAAATCGGATCAATTTCACCGTATCGTGTTTGTGTTCTTTTAGTAAATTTGTACTTAAGTCGTGTTTTTGTATTATGTTTAATATTGTCATTTCTTAAATCTAAGTTAAATCAACGATAATTGTAGGGATGGAAAATAGTTGGAGAACTCAATTATTTGCGTTGATTTCATCGTAAATGCCTTCTTTATTTATATTATGATTTTATCATATAATTTATATTCATTTGATTTCTAATAAGTATTATTTTGTTTTATTTTAATATTATTAACATATAATTTTTAATTTTGAGATATTAGTGTGTTCAACCTATTAAGAATCAATTATTTAAGTAGGGATAGATATGAATAGGTAACTTCAATTGCATCATTTGATATCTTAGATGAATGTGTCGATCTTTTATAATTTAAAAGAAATTTAATCATAAAAGAAATTTAAAATGTAAAAGTGTAATTTTGATCATTTAAAACAAAAAAAAAAAAAGAAAAAATTTGAATAGTCGAAAAAAACCAACTTTTTAACTACGACTACCAAACTAAGCCTCAATATTGGATCAAAACAGACCGTGGGTATTTGCACCCAATTATTGATGGATCTTCAGAGAAAGTTGGTTCACTGGAATATGGGCTCGATTATGTTTTGGGTCGAATTTATGATACAATGGTTAGCCGATGTGACTATTAATTTACTGTTAGGAGACTATTAAGGGTACGTTTAGTATAGTAAAAAATAAGATAAATTGAGATAAAATATGATTTGAGATTAATTTTGACGCTTTTTTTATCTGACTAATAGTAAATTGTGGGAACGATTTTTCAAATCCGTTCCCACGGATTCAAAAAAATTCACATAAAATAGTGACAATGGTACTCGTTTGAAAATTTTCGACTCGAAGAATATGATTGTAAAAAAAATTTACGCAGTTGGTTAATCTCCTTCTAGTTTTTTTTTTTTTTTTTTTTTTTTTTTGCGAAATATTGAAATTTTTTCAAATTAGTAATAGCAAGAATTGAGTGATTTATAGAGGTTGTTGGAGATTTATTTTGTTTATAGAGTTTGTTAGTGTGCCAAACGCACACTAATTTACAGTTAAGAGACTTCCCCGATTTATTGCACAAACCCTGGAATGGTCATCTCGATCAATCCGTCCGAATCTGATTCGTTATTTGAGTCAAATTGATGTGGAATTCAGATATTTTTTTTAGAGATCGGATCGAATTCAAATTTTTTTCAAACAAGAATTCGAATATTGGATCAGATATGGGGACATGATTGCCTCCACCCCTGAATCTGATATCTAACCCAAATCTGCCCTGATCTACTCTGAACTACCTCGAAAACTATCCAAACAGACTTAAATAGGCCCGATTTCACAGAGTATGTATGGGTGCTTTTTGAATGCTCAAGAAATTAGAAATAATAATTATGTTATAGACTATTATATTTTGTATTTGCTACTTTGATTTAGAGTAATATTGGTACTTTAAAATTATGTATCTTTATTGTGTATTAGTTGATGAAATGGTTCTTTAGTGAATTGTTGATTTTGGATATGTTTATGTTTTAGTTTGATGAACTATTATTGTGATGATATTTATATATTATTTTAGTTTTGAAAATGAATTATTTGTTAGTAATATAAATTATATCTGTAATCAAGTTAGGGGTGAATTTGGAGGCGAACGGAAAGTTTGAATTTTGAAATATTTGCGGATTTATCCATTCTTGTTTAGAGTAAGGATGGAAATTTAAAAAAAATATTCATTTGAAGTTCGAAGTGGATTCAGAGGCAAATGAAAAGTTCAGAATTTGGATTCAAATATTATTATATCTGCTTCCGATTTGCACTATTATCATCCCCACACAAACCTGGCCTAATGAAAAAAAAATGAAATCAATTAGATTCTGTCAGAAGTACACAAGGGCGTTTAGAGTGACAAAAGATAATAAAATTTGATAAAAGTTATGAACTCGTAATTTATACAGTAAAGTAAAAAAGTGAATAATTTTTTAATTTTTATATTTTTTTAACAATTTTTAGAATCCCGAACGAAGCTAAAATCTACTTACTGAAACACACAATCCCTGTTCACAATCAAGCCCCTTTGAAAAGATTGGAAAAAAAAAAAAGAGACAGATGATGGTGGTAGAAGGGTGGAGAAAGTTGTGGTAGAAGAATATACGTGGCCATTTGATTAAAGAAGGGCCAAGAAAGTCCTAGAATTCTTTTCCTACTTTGTATTAATTTAATGACCATACGGTCCATACCCTTCTTCCTCCGGTGAGAAACCAGAACCATCCTTTCCTATCTATAAATAGGCGCCCATCCCGATCTCTCCTTTTGTCACCAAATTATCCAAAGTTCTCTGCAGGATCATCTTCGCAAAGCACTCTGAAAAAGTCTCTTTCTACATCACACTTCCTTATTCTTTAAACAATGTCTCTGATCCCAAGCTTCTTCGGCAACCGAAGAACCAATGTCCTCGATCCCTTCTCTATGGACATCCGGGACCCTTTCTTCACCACTGCGGTCTCCGACTGGCCTGCTCCGGCTCGCGAAACCTCTCAATTCGCCAATGTTCGGGTAGATTGGAAGGAGACCCCGGAAGCTCACGTCTTCAAAGCTGACCTCCCCGGGCTGAAGAAAGAGGAGGTGAAGGTGGAGGTGGAAGAGGGAAGAATTCTGCAGATAAGCGGGGAGAGGAGCAAAGAGCAGGAGGAGAAGAACGACAAGTGGCACCGCATTGAGCGGAGCAGCGGGAAGTTCCTCCGGCGGTTCCAGCTGCCGGAGAATGCCAAGATGGATGGGGTGAAGGCTAGCATGGAGAATGGGGTGCTCACTGTGAGTGTGCCCAAGGAGCAAGTGAAGAAGCCTGAGGTGAAGGCGATTGAGATCTCTGGCTAAGGACAAGAGAGTTGGGTGTTCTTTGAACTCGCGCTTTGTTTTCACTTTCTTTAGTTACTTATAAATAAGAGATGAGAATTTTGTCTTTTGAGTGTGTCTATGTAGAAGTGTGCTTATATAAAGTCAGGAAAGAAAATTATGCAGACTTTGTTTTGAAATAAAAAATTTTTCTATTTTCCGTTCGGTATTAGATTATTATTTGATCCTTTGATGCTAATGAATTGCTTTCGGTGTCTGGCATTCGCTTCCAAAGAGAGAGAGAGACGATGGCTTCTATTACAAATTAGTCAAGTTGAGTACTGAGGTGTTTTAAGACTGTTGATTTGAGTTCGATCTCAAATCGAGTTTTTATCAATAAAATGTTATGTTCAATTTTATTTGTTTATATTTTTGATAAGCTCAATTAAGTTTTTATCAAATTTGAAATTTTGTGTTTGAAATTGGTTCATTAGTTATAGGCAAATTTGAGTTCGTCTCGATATTAACAAATGAGTTTTTTTTTTTTTTTTTTTTAAATTTTATGAGCTTGTTTGCGTTTTTATTAAGTAACAAATTTAACAGATAAGTTATATTTTTTAACTTAAAAAAATTTTAAATTAGAGCGTTGAATTTTTTTTTAATATTTTTTTATGAATAGTTAAAGAAAAGTTTTATGAGTTTTTTCACAAATATTTAAATACGATTGTTTGACACGAAAATTTAAATAAGATTATTATTAAGATATAAACAAGTTTACGAACATTTAAATTATAGCATGATCACAAATAATAAATGAACTTGTTCGTTCATGACCTTTATTGAATTGGGTTTATTCTCGTTTGAGTTTGGGTAATTTATTTATTGAATTTAAAAAATACATTTGAGTTTATTAACTTAGTTTGTCAAATAAATAAAAACGAGTTACTAAATAACTTGCTAACGTTTGGTTCTTTTACAATCTTATTTCTTTTCTTGCAAATAATTAATTTTTTTTACTGTCTAATCTTAAGGGAAAACAAAAAAAAAAGTTTCTCCATTTTTACTAGTTAGAGAGTGTTTAGTTGATAAAAAAATTGGTTAAAAAGTGTAATAAAAGTAGAAAGATATAACATAAAGATGATATGTGAAAATATTTAATTGGAGAAAAGTATAAAAATTAATTAAAATTGGTGAGTTTTGATAGTTTTGATGCCACCAAACGAGACTTTAATACGTATGCACACTAACTAGGTTATTGCATCATAGAGCAATTAAAGATGGTATTTATTGTGTAAAGCTTGTCTAAATGCCAAGATCGTGTTTGGAGTAAATAATAAAATTTATCTTAATTTCGTATCTCTCACCTTAAGTCGAATCGCAACAACTTAGAAAAATAAAATAATTTTAACAAATTAGACCAAACTTTTGGTTCAAATATTTAATTGGTTCAAAAATCTCAACAAATGGCCAAATACAAATATTATTGTGTGTTACACAATTCACCGTGTAACCTAACTTCAAACAGTTATTGCAAAATAAAGATAAGCCTAAACGCTGGTTTTTGTAATAGGCAGTAAGTATTATTTTCCAAATTTTAATGTAACATTTGCATGTCACTGCCTAAAACTTTTATTGAAAATCCTGTGTCCAAAATTAATCAAACCAAGCATAACACATATATTTATTGTGATTCGACAACTTTCCTACATCTTGGGAGAGAGAACCAAGAGAGCATCACTGTATCTGAAATACAAATTACAAGTGGGGAAAGATTACCTTCATGACGCAGCTCATGCAAAGCTCTCTGCTCTCAACCCAAATCCCCAGCCCCTTACAAACACGCAGACCAGCCCTTAGCTCACACTCCAAAATTTCGCCAATGTAGGAGTTTTATTAATTTTTTGATTTTACAATACATTGTTTCATCTGTACTATTAGTAAAGTTCGTGCACACACGATGTGAAATTTGTTTTCCTTAGCAATCAATAAAATATTTAAATTTTGCAAATTATGTATATTTACTTAATTTTTTTTATTAACTTTTAATTGACCTATTAATTAAATTTCAAATTTTATAGTTCTATGATTTTGAGTAGAAAAACAAAAAAATAATGAAATAAAAAATAAAAAATTGTGAAAAAATAAATGATGCACTTTATAAAGAATGGTAAGAGACTTAATTAGTAAAAATGTAAAAGTGATTGTACATAAAAAAATCACATAACACACCTGCATTCTTTCTAATCATTAGAATTTTATAGGATACACAAACTAATTCATGAGATGATATTCTTTACCCCGAGATAGATAAGAAATACCCTTACCTTTTAAAACTAACTTGTGTATGTGTATTTAATTTTGCGATTATTTTTGTCAATATAAAAAGAATAACAATGACTATGAAATAGGAAAGCATATATTAAATTTTTTTTTAAATTTGGACAAGAGGACTAAATTTTTAAATTTGAAATTTTTGAATTTGAAAATGTTGTAAATTAACTATTATATATTTAGTTTGGGGGGGGGGTTTTTTGTCTATTTAAAAAATAGGAGCTTCTAAAAAAAGGTTTCACTAAATCCTGATGTTTTCTTTATAATAATATTAGATACTAGTGCACACGTGATGCGTTGTAACTTTTTTTTTTTCTTAATAATTAATAAAAACATTTTAGTTTTACGAATTATGAATATTTACTTAATTTTTATTAATTTTTAATCAATCTGTTAAAACAATGTGTGAGAATTTTTATGTTTACTTTATTTTACTTAATTTTATATCAGTGTACACATAGTGCACGTGAATTTTTATTTTAAAACTATATGTGTACCATTAATTAATTTATTATTTCATTTAAAAATTTTCTGAAACAATCAATAATGAGTACTTATTTGTAGTACTTGGTATATATTTTGGGATACTTATATGTTATTTTGGGTTGATAAAATATTTAGATTGAGATTGAGCCTATTTAGTTGAGTTTATTTTATTTTTCTGGGTTGAGTTTGGCCTAAAGTGATATTAGATTGGACAATTGAGCCAACTACCTAGCAATTTTTCTTTATATTCTTTCTTTCCTTTTTTTCTTTTCTTCTTTTTTCTTTTTCTTTTCTTTCTAGTGGATCTCGGGCATTCTTAAAAAAAAAAAAAAGAAAAGAAAAAAGAAGAATAAGAAATAAGAGAGCAGAAAGAGAAGGAGAAATGAGAGAGAAAGAGAAGAGAGAGGAGAGATGAAGAGTGGAGAGAGAAAGTATGTTTCGGAGAAGGAATATAGTAGATCCTTGCGGCATCATAATTATCGTGGTGGTGTCGAATCGTGATGATTTTACCCAAAGTGAAAGAAATAGAAGAGAGAAATTTTAGAGTTACAAGATTCTCGGCTCTTTTCTTCATCTTTTCTTCACATCTGAGGTAAGTGAAACTTTTATACATACTTACAAGTGTTGTTATCATGATCTTGATATATTATTTGCATGATTTGGTTGAGTATTAGCTGATTTGTAAAGGTGCATATATGTGTGTGTGCGTGTGCGCATATGTATGTTGAAATCATGTGTTCTTTTGAGTTATTATTGAAATAAATATTGGATAAACATGTTATTGAGATGTTTATGTGTTTATATATGTTAAATTATTGATATTATGGCTTGAATAGATGATTTGGGGTATTTTAGTTCGGAGTTTGTCTTGAATTTTTGGACGCTGTCGTCCGCATGGGGTTCGAATAGCTCGTTGTCTGCACAAGGGTTTGGACGAGAGTTATGTAGAAATTGGTGTTTCTGGGCGCTGTTGTTCGGACAAGGGTTTGGATAGCTTATTATCTACACGGGGTTTGGACGACAGAATGCTGGGGTTTAAAATTTGATATATTTTAAGTTTTAAAACATTAATTGTTGCCCATAACCCTTGGATATTTATTTTAAATAATTAAATGAATCCCAAATCATCCTTAAGCCTAATAAGAATGTATTTTTATGTTGAAAGGATACTCGTTGATATGATTGAGCATATCATATGCATTGACTTGGGGTTATATTGTTCGATTTTATATTGTGATTATTAATTGACCGAGAGTGCCATGTTGATATTATTGATATGCTGAGTCATGGGTCATGTATATGAATGAGATTCTTGATTTTGAGAAAAATGATAAAATAATATTTTAAAATACCCAATGATTTCTTATCGATATATATGATAGGAGTTTAATTATTGGAACTAGAATGTTAATCTTAAGATGTTATTTATATTGATTCCTGCATGAGTTAAACAGATGTCTGACTAAGGGTGTAACTCAGTTCCCTAGCAAAAAAATCAGGGAGTATAACTCAGTTCTCCTGAGTCTTAGCTGATTAGGGGTGTAACTCGATTCCCCAACTACTATTTATATGGATTTCTACTCGAACTAAGTAGATACCTGACTAAGAGTGTAACTCGATTCCCTAGTAGAAGAGTCAGGATGTGTAACTCAGTTCCCCACTCATGATATATGTTGAGATATATGTTCGCCATAAGTAAAAATGATGCAGTTAGCGGCCCCATGTGCTTTGCTAAGTATCACGCGTCCTAGGATAGAGTTGAGAGTAGATGAAAATTTGAGAATATGCATTAGCGTTACATTCCATCATTACCCCATTGCATGTGATTATATAGATTATTGTTTTGTGTTGATAAACTGAAATTGTTAATTATAATAATGTTTAATGTTTGATTTATTGATAATGAGTTGGTTGTGATCATTGGATAATAAATTAGGAACTATGGCGACCTGATTCCTGAGGTGGGACACGTAAGCAGTTTAGGCTTCAGTAGTTTAAATTCGGTCTTAATTATGGATAATAATAATTGTGTTTATTCTTCTAAATTGAGGTGAATTACTATATTATAGATTATGTGACCCAAGTGTAAATGTGTATCCTATTTTCATAATATCATTATTTTGGGAGATATAAACATATATAAACATAACTATAGTATATATTCTGATTGTGTAGACCTTGATGCAGTCATTGGGAATTATATTAAAATGGATTATGTTATTGATTAGTTGATGGAGATGCATTCAAACATTATTTTATATGAGAATAGATGATGATTTTGAATATATCGATGATTATAATTCATTGTTAATTGAATTTAAATTGGATTTTATTTAATTTTTACATTCTCATACTATCTGTCCCGCAATATGAGAATAGGGCGTGACATTATCAATTAATGGTATTTAAATAGATTGTAAGTAAATTAAGGGGCATGTAGATAAAATAAATAAACATTATAAAAGTAGTCAGTGGTTAAAGGACATTTGAGGAAAAGAAAAGGATATACAAGTAAAATTACTTAAATAAGTTATAAAAGTTAAAAAAATTCTTATACACCACTTTCAAATTATAAGTAGTTATTAGTCGTTAAGAGTCATTAATTAAAAAAAAAAAAAACCACTTCAAATTGTGAGTGATTACTGATAATGAGTTGGTTGTGATCATTGGATAATAAATTAGGAACTATGGCGACCTGATTCCTGAGGTGGGACACGTAAGCAGTTTAGGCTTCAGTAATTTAAATTTGTCTTAATTATGGATAATAATAATTGTGTTTATTCTTCTAAATTGAGGTGAATTACTAATATTATAGATTATGTGACCCAAGTGTAAATTTGTATCCTATTTTCATAATATCATTATTTTGAGAGATATAAACATATATAAACATAACTATAGTATATATTCTGATTGTGTAGACCTTGATGCAGTCATTGGGAATTATATTAAAATGGATTATGTTATTGATTAGTTGATGGAGATGCATTCAAACATTATTTTATATGAGAATAGATGATGATTTTGAATATATCGATGAT
This sequence comes from Vitellaria paradoxa, assembly GCA_019916065.1. Taxonomy (NCBI): domain Eukaryota; kingdom Viridiplantae; phylum Streptophyta; class Magnoliopsida; order Ericales; family Sapotaceae; genus Vitellaria; species Vitellaria paradoxa. Next base: position 31,819,031 of record CM034243.1, read on the forward strand.
TATAATTCATTGTTAATTGAATTTAAATTGGATTTTATTTAATTTTTACATTCTCATACTATCCGTCCCGCAATATGAGAATAGGGCGTGACATTATCAATTAATGGTATTTAAATAGATTGTAAGTAAATTAATGGGCATGTAGATAAAATAAATAAACATTATAAAAGTAGTCAGTGGTTAAAGGATATTTAAAGAAAAGAAAAGGATATACGAGTAAAATTACTTAAATAAGTTATAAAAGTTAAAAAAATTCTTATACACCACTTTCAAATTATAAGTAGTTATTAGTGCTTAAGAGTCATTAATTAAAAAAAAATCACTTCAAATTGTGAGTGATTGTTGGTGATTAAAAGTCATTAATAAATAAAAAAATAAATAAATAAAATTTCACTCAAAAAATAGTTTCACCAAACCTATGAATTGGCCCTATAATAGCATAGATGTATATGTATGTAAGGTAATACAGCCAAACATGGGATTTTTAAATTTTGAATTCTGAATTTAATTGAATGGGTTAATAATTCAAAGTTTTGAAATAATATTATTAAATCTTACTTATTATAAAACTTAGTTTGAAAAAGAAAAAAAAAAAAAGAACTACTAAAAAATTAATTTCTTATGTTTGGAAAGAAAAATATTAATTTTTTAATCATTAATTTTTTTAACTTTTTATTAATTTGATATTTTTACCATTGATTGAAATAATTTTGGACTCCACTAAAAGTTTCATCTTCCCAATCCGAAACTTTGTGCAATCTCTCTCTCATCTTACGTATGACTTGAAGAATCTAACCAGCAGAATATTTGTTAAACATTTACAGCCTGTTTGAAGTAAGATTTGATGAGATTTGATTTTATTTGGTAAAAATTTTCATTAATTCTTATATTTAAAAATATAATAAAATTTTATTAATTGAATTTGAAGAGATTTGATTTTATTTGATAAAAATTATTATTATTTCCTATATTTAAAATTAAAATAAGATTTTATTAGTTGAATTTGATTTCATTTAATAACTTAGATTATGAAATTTTTGAATAATTTGAAATTTAATCCAAAATAATAAAATTTAATGAGAATTATTCTTTTGTTAAGCTAACTAAGTAAATGAATAAATTTACTCTCATATATCATATTCATTATATTTTTTTATTAATATGGTCAAATTTGATATTTCTCGTAAATCAAGTCTTAAGTTCAAACATATGTTCTAAATATAAATTTTTATTTATTCAATCAAATCAAATCAATTTAATTTTTTATTTTAAAATCAAATCAATTCTAAGAGAAGAATATTTACAAATGAAATATTAACTAAATTACGAGCAATCCTAACACAGAGAAGGCGGGATTAATAATTTTTTTAAAATAAAAAAGATAATTATAATTTTTAAATGTTAATGGATGATAAATATAATTATTAAAATATTAATGGGGTTAAGTATATATAATTAACCCCTTTGATAAAGTTAATGCGTGGTGCGGGTAAACTGCCTTGACACACGAATTCCATCATTATTATTGAACAACGTATAATAAAATACTAAAAGGCTTACCAATATGAAAGGATGCGCTTCCTTGGTCAGTGGCATATGTGAGCATTCAATCAAAATATTCACATTAGCGAGAAGATTCAAATCCAGGAGAAAGGTAATGTTTTGGACAACATACATATATTTTTTTGTTGTAAAATTTTAAATGTATATATATATATATATATATATAATAGAAAAACAAAAGTTTGGTTGAAATACCACATTACCAATTCAAATGCATAAAAGCTTACAAGAACGTCAATCCTAAAATTTATCACATCAATTGCAAGAATCCTACTTACCACAAAAAGGGAAAATTTTGTACCCTATTACTTTCCCACACATCATGTTTGGCACTTAGGTCCAGTTTGGCATACTACAAACTTCTAAAAAATTCTATAAATCTCTAATAATCCTTTCACTTCTAATTTTTCTACCATCACTAATTTTAAAAAATTTCAATATTTCGCTAAAAAAATAAAAAAATTTGAAAACAGATTAACCGAATGTATAAATTTTTTATACAATCATATTTTTCGTGTCGAAAATTTTCAAACGAGTACCATTGTTATTATTTTTTGTGAATTTTTTGAATCCGTGAAAACGGATTTGGAAAACCGTTCCCACGGTTTGCTACTTTTCAAAAAAAAAAAAAGGCGTCAAAATTAATTCCAAATCACATTTTATCTCAATTTATCTTTTTTTTTTTTAATTCTAAACTGGGCCTTAGACAAGCTTTGCATACCCATGATTAGTTGCTCTGTGATGCAATAACCTAGTTGGTATGAAAATCCTCCCCCCCTCCCAAAAAAAAAAAAAGCAGTAACTTTCTAGTTTGGTATAGGATTTGTTTTGTTTCTGATTTTTGACAAGAAAGCAGATAATCAAATATCAGGAAGAGAGGTGGCAGCAATATCTAGGCATCAAAAACATTCATTTGCATAAAAGAAAAGGAAGATGAGCAAATCTCTAACTTGTGAACCTGAAAATTAAAGAACTTTTATTCGTTCAAACCAAAGTTTACATAATTTTCCTTTCATTTTTCACGTAAGCACGCTCACACAGAAACCCTCCAACAAAACAAATCCATTTATTTATTTTTTTTTCTTCTTTTATTTATTAGTAATTAAGAAGATGAAAACAAAGCCAGAATCAAAAGAAGAATCAAAAGAAGACGCCGTCTGTCTTATAGTCTTATCCAGAGATATCAATGGACTTGACCTCTGGCCTCTTCACTTCCTCCTTGGGCACAGTCACAGTAAGCACCCCATTCTCCATGGTAGCCTTCACCCCATCCATCTTTGCATTCTCCGGCAGCCGGAACCGCCGGAGGAACTTGCCGCTGCTTCGCTCAACGCGATGCCACCTGTCATTCTTCTCCTCCTGCTCTTTGCTCCTCTCCCCACTTATCTGCAGAATTCTTCCCTCTTCCACCTCCACTTTCACCTCCTCTTTCTTCAGCCCCGGGAGATCAGCTTTGAAGATGTGGGCTTCCGGGTTCTCCTTCCAATCAATCCCGACATTGGCGAATTGAGAGGTTTCGCGAGCCGAAGCAGGCCAGTCGGAGACTGCAGTGGCGAAGAGAGGATCCCAAATGTCCAAAGAAAAGGGATCGAAAACATTGGTTCTTCGGTTGCCAAAGATGCTTGGAATGATAGACATGGTTTGAAACAATACGAAGTGTGATTCAAAGCGAGTTTTTGAGTGCTCTGTGGAGAAGATCTTACAGAGAGCTTTCAATGATTTGATGATGAAGATAGAGTGGGATGGGCACCTACTTATATAGAAAGGAGAAGATGGTTCTGGTTTCTACCTAAAAGAAGGGATGGTACAACTGTAATGCACATGGATACAATAGGAAAAGGATTCTAGGACTTTCTTGGCCCTTTCTTTCACCCATGGTCCATCTTTTCACAAAATGCAATGTTACCTTCTTCTACTACATCTTTCTCCAGCCTTCTACCACCTTCACACACCATCATCTCTTTTATCTTTTCCAACAGGGTTTGATGGTAAACAGACATGGGTAGTTTCATTATGGGGCCCCAGTGCTCGCGAACAAATTAACCAACCTTGCAAATTGGATGTAGATATCCAGGGTCTATATCCAACATTGAATCCAAATCCTTTCAACCAGTCGGGTGCAAAAAACTACAAACATCTAGGAATGAGCTATGGGGTGGGATTGGTTCAATCCTACCTCGATTCTAATAGGTTTTTTTTTCTTTTCTTTTTTTTTCAGACTGGTTAAACTCATCAACCCACTGGGGCATATACCCGTGCCCCCTCCACTTAATTAAGCAAGTTTAGTGGGTTGAACCCACTAATGCCTAAAAAAAAATAAAAATTATAGACATAATATAAAACAAAATAACACAAATTACATAAATATAAAACATAATATAAACATATACTCAATACTATTTGTATATTATTTTTTTACTAATAGATATTGTTTGTTTATTATTATAATTTAATATTTAAAATATAATTAGGACGAGTTCGAGCTGAGATGATCAAAACCTAAACCCATTACATACCCACATTGGATTTTTATTATTTATATTCAAATCCTAAACCTGTGCTCTTAAGTCGAGGGTTATCAAATTAAATTGTCATCCCTACATTCATTGTTGGTTCCTCTTGGATAAGAAGGGTGGAAAATCTTAAAACACATACAAAAACACAAACCCGAATAAGAAATTAGTGTGAGAGAGCACAAACACGACACGAACACTAAACTCAAATTTTGATTTTACTTTGAAATAAATTAATTAGTTACCGTGGTTATTGTTAACTCAAATTTTGATTAGACTTTTAAATGAATTAATTATTACCATGGTCATTAATTTTTAAATATTCGAGCATAAACGCAAATAGACATGAATTATAAATCTAACTCAAATAGACATAAATTATAAATCTAAAGATGATGGATTGCAACCCTTTCAGCTGAGAACACTTCATGCTTTAAAATTTTCAAGACTTCATCTTCAACCCTTACGAAGGAGAAGCACCACAAGACTATCACTACATATTGTTCATCCAGTCCTCTAATGTTCCAATGAAGGCAATTTGTACATGGAACGCGAGACTGCCTTATGCCTTTTACTTCAACTGATCTAAAGCTTCCAAATATTTTGGTTTACCAACAAGTTCTAGGAACCCTCCAACTCCAAGGAACTAATTTACCAAATTGGATGAGAACTGACATCAAGCTTTCCAGCCAAGTTAAAAGACTAGTAAACTACCAAATACCAGGATATTGGCACTTTTCCGTTCAAAAATCCAGTATTCTGGAACTATAAAAATGACATTTCATTGAACAATCAAATATGTGCAGTCACGGAAAGGCAGGCAATGGCTGAGCAAGCATATTGTGCCACATATCAAGAGATCACTACAAGGTTCTACAGGATAAAATTCTTGGGAGGTTCCAAGCAGCAGATAAATCAATGGACAAGGAAAAGTGGGTAATGTCAAGAAATTGATTAAAACATAAGATTGGTGCTTGCAATTTCTATCCAAAAATGTTAATCATGAGCTGTACTCAGAACGCAGAAGGTATGGTTGGTACCAGTTGAATTGCTAACCACTATCACATCTAAAAAGCTAAGTTACAAGCTTGTGCTTTTTCGAGGGGTAACTTAGTTATATATCCTCAAAAGTATCAGTCTAGCAAATCTGTGGTCATTCAGATTTTATGGACACAAATAACTAAAGACACGGCGGAACAATTAAAACATTTGTGCCATTAAAGTGTTTGAAGGTGTTTAACATTTCACTCAGTGCAAAGAATAAACCACTTTTAGATCCACCAAGATTCAAGAAGCACAACATTATGAATCAACCAAGCTATTGTTTCGCATTTCCTTCAATAGATACAATCCACAAAAGGAAAAAAAGGCAAGTGATAAACATAATGATTAAAATCAATGATTAATGCAAATAAAGAAACCATTCCGATACAAAAAGTTTAAAGAAACAACATTTGCGCCAGAACCGTGACGAAGTTCACAAAAATTTTCAACACCCCATTGCAGATAAGATGAGGTATTAGTAAACATACTGCTTTTTTCTGAATCAAAGCTGCAATTTATTCACCTGCTCTTGTTAAGACTGTTTATTCTTTTTCTTCTTCTTCTCCTTCTTCTTGCTTTTATTTGCATCATCATCACTCCCACTTGTAGCTGTGGGCAAAGACGAATCACCATTCTCTGCACCTTTGCTCTTCTTTTTCTTCTTCTTCTCGGATTTCTCCTCATCTGATGACAAAGATCCATTCTTCTCTTTATCCTTCTTCTTCTTCTTCTTCTCAGATTTCTCTTCATCCGATGACACAGATCCATCATTCTCTTTATCCTTCTTTTTCTTCTCCTCCTTTGCTTTCTCCACATCAGAAGTCACATCATCGTCAACCTCTTTTTTCTTTTTCTTTTTTTTCTCTTTTTTTTCATCTTTCACCTCTACATTTTCCTCAGCTTCCTCCAGCTTGGCCCTCTTAGCAACGTCTGGTACAGGACTACCATCAGTCTCCTCCAATTTGCGCTTACGGTCCTCATCACCATGCTTTTTCTTCTTTTTCTTCTCTCCCTCCACTACAGCCACCTCTGTAGCTGCGGTCACTGGTTCAGTTGCAGCAGCAGCAAGTCCAGCAACCATCGAATCGCCTCCTGTGGGAAGAACCACATTCCTTATCCACTCAGCAGGGGTTCCCTCATTTGGCTTGCCATGCTTGTCCAACTTCCCCTCTGCAATAAGTTTCTTCTTCATTGAAGCCCTCGGGCCCAACCCCCATTTCCTAGGATAAGTATCTCTATCCATCACAACCCTCTTAATTTTCGCCACAACACCGTGATCACAAGTTGCCATCACAGCAGTAGTCATCTCTGCAATACCCAATGCAATTGCCTCACCCTTGGTAGTCATCAACACAACCTCCTCCCCAACCTCAATGTCATTCTCGAATCTCAACAGCCCAGGAATCATCAACTTTGCACCGTAACAAATTGCATTCACAGCCGAATCCTTCACAACCAATCTCTTGTAACTGGTCAACAACACCTCGAGCGGCATTATCACCCTCCTCAAGTAACTCTCATCCCTATAATTATCATAAACCCATTGGGCATCCATCACGTCGTGCATTGTCACCATATTATCCTTCTCCCCCATAATCCCAGACCGCACACGGCGCAATTCCTGCATATGCCCTCCAACACCCAGAAGCAGCCCCAAATGAACACACAAAGTCCTAACATAGGTCCCTGCTTCACAAGATATCCAGAAAACAACCAAGTGCCTATCTGGGTCGTACTCCAAAAGCTTACTCTCATAAATAGTCCTAATCCTAAGCTGCCGCTTCACCGCCGAGATCAGTGGCGGCCGCTGAAACACCGCCCCGGTCAGCGTCTCCAACGCCCGAGCCACCTTGGTGACATCGGGGACAGCCGAGTGGAGACGGGCCACACAGACGTACTCCTTCCCAGCCCCCTGCTGCGACTTCACAAGCCGGGTGGCACGGTCAATGCAGACGATGAGGTTTCCGGTGACCTTCGGGTCGAGGGTGCCGCTGTGGCCCGTTTTCTCGACCCGAAGGATCCGCTTGATCCAAGCGACAACCTCGTGGGAGGAGGGGTTGGCGGGCTTGTCGAGGTTGAGAACACCGTACCTGATGTACTCCGCTAGGGGGCGCTTGAGGGGGGAGTAACCGGAGGGGAGAGGAGTGTAGTGTCCAGTGCGAACGTTGAGGCGGTCGTAGTTCTTGAGGAGTATCGGCCACTGAGAGGTGTCGATCGAGGGAGTGAAGCTCTGGGGCTTTATCATATAATCCTTGTCGTCGGCCTGGTCCGAACCGGCGACGGTTTGGTCGTCCTTGGTTTTGCCCTTCTTCTTCTTTTTCTCTGAGCGAGATAGCTCGAGGTCGGACATGGCTGGAAGCTTTCGGTTCAATCTTCGTTGGTGCGAGTGAAAATGAGGGTTCACTCTCTGAGTAGGTTAGGTTTTGGGGGAAGAAGGGGTAGGCAGCGGTGGACAATACTGATTTTAGGGTTTAGGGTTTTGAAGGCGGGGAAGTGTTATGCTGTTTTCGTGTGTACAGAAACTTGATTACAATTCATTTCGGTAGGCAAAGGTGGTCAGGTCCACCTTGATCCGACCTTGGTTCTATGTTATTTTTTTCTTAAAGGCAAGAAAGAATTAAATTAATGATAAAATTACAAAAACTTCAGGCCATATCTTTGATATTGGGCTCGTTTGGAGTCCCAAAAGATTTTAAAAAAAAAAATTAAAAGGTTAGTTTGATGTGATGTAAAAATGTTAAGTGACAAAATGTGGTTAGAGAGATTTAAAAACTTTTAAAGTTTTTTAAAATTTCTTGATTTTTTTTTTGTGACTCCAAACGAGCCCATTATAATAACGTTCAATTCAACTAGTTTTGAGTTACTCACAACTAGACAAATTTCCTACAAGCCCAGAATCAAACAATGTTGAGACAATATTTAGGAGGCAAGCACAAAGATACCGAATTAAGAAAAATCAAGCAGATACTAATGTAAAGAAAAAGACCAACAAAATACTAGCGAAGCCCATCATGAAATGATGAATCAAGGATCTATGTAGCAGCACCAAACTTTGCCACAATATCCCATCAATTCGCATTAGCTATGTCCAATAAAAAATAAGAATCGAGTTTTTATCTGAGAGTTTGAAGTGAAGATGACCAAGAAGCCTCTCTCTTCATTTTTATATTTTAAAGACAATGTTAGGGCACTCTCTCCCTAACTTGGATTTCGGAGGCCCTGGAATTGTCTTTTAACTTTAAACTCCTAAAATTGAATTATAGTTGTTCATTTAATTTTAACTTAATCTAACTGCTCAAATTTTTTTTTAAATTCATCTGACCGTTCAATTTAAAAATACAATTTTAAAATATTTTTTTAAGGGTAAATCAGTAATAGCTAATGTCAAAAACTCAAACTCTAACCGTTTTTGTTTTCTCTTAAAATTTGTGTATTTCCTCCGATTCTTTGCCATTTGTGACAATGGAGTCACAATTAATTTGTTGTTCTTCTGTTTCCTCCATTAGGCCACAAATCGCTACTACAGTTAAGAACACTTCCCATATACCTTAGGGAATCGCACTCTTTTCCCACCGACAAGAGCAAGAGAGGGCCGCCGAGAGTCCCATCAACCTCACCATGCACGAGCTAGGCTCAGTCGCTAGAGAAGAAAAAGGAGGTGAAGCTATAAGGTGGACGGTTTGAAGACGGTTTGAAGAAAGTGTCATCGCCGTATAGAGGTTACATCTAATAAGGAACTCTCATAAGTTGTTAGTAATTATTGATTTGCCCTTAAAAAAATTCAAAAATTGTATTTTTAAATTAAATGGTCAAATTAATTTGACATTGAATGAATGGCTGTGATTCAACTTCAGGACACTAAAGTAAAAAAAGCAACTTCAGGGCCCGTTCCCTTTAACTCAACCAGACCCTACTTATGTGACTTAACTCTAATTCTATAAATTTAATTAGTGTAATTGCTTTTTTACTTTTTGTACTTAACGTGAAAATTACTTACACTCCTGAACTTTAAAAATCTACCTTTACATCCTTTGTACTTTGGATTAAAGTGAAAACGTTAAAAAATTAATCAAATATAATTGTTTTAACTCTAAATAAGTTTAAAAATTATATTTATACTCCTATATTCATATTACTTATATTTACATAAATAAGTTTTGACTCTGAATAAGTTTTGACTCTAAATGGTTTTTTACCCTTTTTACTTAACGTGAAAATCACTTACACCCCTGAACTTTTAAAACTTACCATTACATCCTTTGTACTTTGGATTAAAGTGAAAATGTTAAAAAATTCGTCAAATATAATGATTTTGACTCTAAATAAATTTAAAAATTATATTTATACCCCTATATTTATATTACCTATATTTACACCTTTTGATTCTATTTAATTTTTAATAGATATTTTTATCTTTTCACTTAAACATTTAACGCTACTTACAATTTCACTATAACTCAAAGTACGACATAAAGGTAAGTTTTTAAAATTTAAGGGATATAAATGATTTTCATTTTAAGTACAAGGCATAAAAAGACAATTATCTAATTTAATTTTTTTTATTATTCTTTTAATTATTTATTTCTACTACATAAAAATGAACAATAATTATGAATACTTTTATAATTTTAAGGGTGGAGCTCAATTAATTTTCCCATTTGTGGTTTAGAAATCTCAACACTTGCAAATTTTTGATAATTATTAATATTATTTAATTTTTAAGACCAATTGATTTATTATTTTAAATTTAAGTTATAATAAACAATAAAATTTTAAAAAATATTAAAAACTACATAAGGTTAATGGTTTAAGGTAGAAAATGCTTGATTCAACTCGATTTTTACAAGGACAGTCAAAGTCATAAAAAAATCCAGTCGAGTTAATCCAATTTTCAAATCGCATTAGGCGTCAAGTCAACATGCGTAATTTTAACTATTAGTACATTGCCACTGGAAAGATCGGCAATAAAAACGATACATGTTATTAAAACATTGGTGCTGTGTTAATTATTAATAAGAGTGAGAATTAATTATTTCTTGTCTTTTTGTCCTCTGTATTTAAAGTAAAAATTACTTACACTCTTTACATTTCAAAAATCTACTTTTATACCTTTTATACTTGAGATTAAGGAAATGTTTGTTTTGGAGGTAACGAAGAGTAAATTTTATCAGGAGAATTTTTACCCTCCAAAATATTTTTTATAATATTTTAACGGAGGGTAAAGCAGGTAGACATCACTTCTTGTTATCAAGCTTGACGTTGGTCTCTTCAAGAAAGCCAATGTCTTTTACCCTATGTGGGCTGAGAAGAGTAATACTAGAAATGGTGGACAAAGGTTTCACAGTCAGATCATCCATAACTGTGTAAGTAATAACTATGTAAGTGATCACTTCTCGAACATATCCATCCACAGCCAAGGTGTTGTATCCAGAGGAAGTACCTTGAGCATCCTGATGTGACAATTGCTTCAGCAGTGGAGAGTGCTTAGGGGGTGTTTCGTTGAAAAAAAAAAGTCAATCACAGTAAAAATATAAAAATTTGATGTAAAAAATGATGTGTGACGAAATTTGATTAGAAGAAAGTACAAAAGATTAGTAAAAATTAATGAATTTTGATTGATTTTAACTAACCAAACACTCCCTTAGTATTTTGAAGCTGGTGTCTTTGGACTTGAGAGATAATCCTTGGATTGGTGTGGTTATACATACTCATTGCCTAGGTCTCTGAATGCTCTTCTAGACTCAACTGAGGAACCGAACCATCCGTACCATTCGCAACCAGAAGGGCCAAAACAGAACCGAGAGACAACTCCAAGAGTCCAAAGAGGAAATTACAAAGTCTTTTTGCCTTTGCAAACAGCACCTTCCCAAAGCTTTTGTCTACAAGAAGCTTCAGCTTCAAGCTAATTTTGGCATCTGTTTTTGTAGCCATCTCAGACTGGATAGGTAGCATAGATTAATATGTAGAGGAAATGGAGTGATGCTGGGAATAACAAAGCCAAAAGTAGAAGACACGTGAAGAAGAAACTGCTCATAGTCCCTTTTAGGGTAACATTGTTTTATATAGACCGTTTTGTGATGACCATATTTTTTTACCAGATGAATCACTGGCTAGATTCAAAGACCATACTCAAGAAGCCTGATGGTTTACAGGGGATTTGGTAAATTAAGAAAAATCCAAGATACAGTTAAAAAAATGCAAAAAACCCATTCCTAAACACCGTCTATACAAACATCTACAACAATGAGCAAAATGGAGGGATTGTAAGAGGCTTGGTTTGGTAGATCTTCACTAAAGGGATAAAATCATATGTTGATGAGTATCCATACATGACTCTGGTCATTAGACAGCAATCAAATCTGTAAATAAATAGCACATAATGGATTACCTTTCTCTTGCAACCCAAATCCTACACACCAAACGGCCCCATAATCTCATAAACTCAATTCCATGGATTTCTTGTCAAGAAATATATCTCCGATGGCTACAAACCCTAAACAGAAGCTCCTCGTAAAGAAGAAGTCGAGGAAGGTGGTGTACGTAGAGGTCGGAAAGAACTTTGTGGACTTCCTCTTTGGACTCTTGGAGTTGCTGATTGGTTCGATTTTGTCCATCCTAGTTGACCATGGGATGTCTGGTTCTGGGTCTTTGGACAGTCTCTACCAGAGCGTTCGAGACCTGGACAACAACTATCTGTAACCAAAACAAACCAAGAACTCGATCTTGACCCCAAAAAAGGCTGATTCAAATACCAAGCACCGTCTACTGTTGAATAATTGGCTATTGTAAAGCAAGAGAGTTCATATCTGGATGGCTATAGTCAGACCCGGCCTTGAGCCCAAAGTGCGGTGGCTTTAGGTCTACCAAAAAATCCCTTATACAAGGAGCCTCCAAGTATCGGATATTCTTATACACAAAAATCTCATTTTTTCGAATAGTTTTAAGTCCTCTAAAAGTCAGGGCCGGTTTTGGCTATAGTATTTATTCTACACCCAGCAAAGCCAGCACTGCTAGTTCAGAGGTGGATGGTTACGTTCAGGGAGTGGTGACTTACACGGTGAAGGATGATCTGATCACACCAATGCCCACTGTATTTACCATTGCTCTTATCGGCTCGCTGAATATCAAAGCCATTAGTTCTCTCGAGAGGATGAAGCGTAGTGGTTGACATGGATAAGGTCTGGTTATAACATCTCCTCCATTTTTGAGTTGGTTCTGTTTTGTGATTCATTGACATTTTATAATTTTTATTTTTATTTTATTATAATTATTATTTTTTTTTTTTTTAGACTAGGGTTTGAAGTTCTTGAAGGCTTCGTTTGTTTCTACCACAGTTCTCACAGATATGTTCCTTACAAGTAACAGAGCGAACAATAATTGATTAGGTTGGTGATGATAATCTTGGAAATATGTCTAGTTTGAAGACTTTTGTTTTAGTTTCAATTTGCTTCCGTGATTAAGAAAAAGAGGAAGGATTGTTATCAAATGTCTGGATGCATCTTAATGGTTGTGACTTCATGCTTGTCAAATGGCTGAGTTCATCTTAATGGTTTTTGTTAGTATCACGATTTTCCTTCTATATTCTTGCATATTATGAATGATTAGATTCCTTGGCACTGGGAATATGATAAGAGCTTTTCGCCGTTTGAATAGGGACGGATGGTTGCATGCTAACCCAAATTAGGATAGGAATTGTAACTATGAGATAAGACTGTCCGCAGGTCCCTCCGATGTAAGTTAGCAAAGTTACAAGCGGAAATGTAAATACGTCCAATCTATGTCAAGTTAGCAAAGTTAGGAGAGGAGATGTAAATATGAGATGAGACTTGCTAAATACCATCACAACTGTATGCAGCTTTGCTCCTATGAGATTGGATAGGATTGTAAAATTGGTAGAATTACTTTTTTAAAATATTTTAATATTGCTCAAACTATGGTATTAAAACACACAAGCAATCGCATCCTCTGTTTGTGCCACCTGCTTTTTGTGCATTTTAAGGTTATTTTAATATTTTTACTTGGTCAGCTTAGTCAACTAACAAATATGTTAATAAGAAGTGATGTCTACCTATTTTTCAAGCAAGAGGTCGTCTTTAAATGAGACTAAAGGTCAACTTAGTTAACTAACAGATATATAACAGCAAATGATATTGTGCCCATTTGCCAAACAAAGAGTAGATATTTGAGGGAAATTGTAAATTTTTTTTTTTTTTAGTAAGTATAATTTGGATTAATGGGAAAATATATACAATATCAAAGGAGCATACCTCCGTATCTAAAAGCGTAGATTAAAAGAGGGATCCTCCAACTATTACATAGATTCACATTAACATTTGTACTCTTAATAGTAGAAAGTTGAGAAGCTTTTAGTCTTACTTCGCTCTTAATATTATTAATCACTCCTAGTAGTAAGTTTGATAGCCTCTTATAAATTTTTGAGTTCATTTCTTACCATATATGGTATATCATCGCGACTCATGCAATTTTACAGATGATATTAGCAAAGCATTTCCCACTGAACTTGCCTGAGGCCCATTCAACTTCTTCTCTCCATGACTGCTTGCTTTTGGAAATGAAACATAGGCGACATATGGAGCTACAAATATCATGGGAGAATGAGCATTGAAATAATAAATGCTCTAAGTTTTCCATAGCTAATCCACATAAGGCACAAGTAGGATCAACATGTTGATAATAAGTCTACGTCTTATAGCAAGCCAAAGGATAAAGCCGTGCCTTGTAATATGCTTTGGAAACCACAACAAGCCATGCCAAACAATTTTGGGAAAAAGATTTCTTCAAGCTTCCCAAGTAGAGGTTAGACTATAATTTCCATGTCTAGAGACAATCCAAATAAACTTATTAGATTGTGCTAAAGCAAGGCGATGATCAGGAGGATTAGTTTCTATGATGTCCTTCAACTCCCATGTGGTAGGAAATGGCCATACCCATTGGTCATTAGAGATGACCCTAGATATTTTGGAGTTGACAAAAATTCCTGCATCATAGGTTATTATGTTGCCAAACTTAGGAATTAAAGGCCAAAGTGGATGCCAATTGGAACACTATACGGAGATTGACTTGTCGTTGCCAACTTTGTACTTGGATATTTTGATTGCCTCATCCCAAAGCCTGAGAATTTTACACCAAGTCCAAGAACAATCAAGTGAGATCTTAATCCCTCAAAAGTATCTGTCTTTTAGAAGATTGGTATGACACCAACTTACCTAAAGAGAAGGCCTTTTTGGTCTAAGGCCCACAAGTGATGCATCATTACTGACTTGTTCCATTCATCGAGCCTCTTAATACCGAGTCACCTCCATTATTAGACTTACAGACATCCTCCTAATCTACTTTGTTTCTCCTATTTCTTTAGATCATATCCTGTCAATAAAAATTGTCTCAAAATTTGTTCGAACTTTTTTAGTAAGAATAAGTTAGAGACTCCAATAAATTTGAATGCTGAAGAGAATGGATTTAACTAGTACAAGTCTTCTAGCATAAGATAAGCAATTAGAAGTCCAACTGTTAATTTCCTTCAAAATTTTATCAATGAGCTCCTTACAGTTATCATATTTGAGTTTAGTATAGATTAGCAGCACTCCAAGATATTTGACTATTAGAGTTTGAACAAATCTATTAAGCTCATGAAACAGGTTTGAAATTAAAAAAAAAAAAAATGGCCTAATATAAATTTCAAATTGGTCTTGTAGTTGTGAACATAAGCTTGGTAGGCCCGAATTTTTTTAAATTAATATTAGTATACATATTATGTGATGGGCGCAATTTGAAGGAAAACTCCAAATCCAAAGGAGGGCTTGGACCTAGCTAAATGCATTATACTCTTATAAAAGTCTAGCGCAAACCCGAATTTGATTAGCTCTACTTTGGTGAAACTTTTTGCTACCTTCGATTAGTGCGCCTTAACTTCCAACAACTAATAATTTTTATGGAAAAAGAAAAGAATTTTTAATAACTACTACTTAATTTTACAAATTTAATTTTACATTTTTTTAGCATTCCTTTAGTGCTCTTTTAAGCACCACTACCTTTACATTCTATTTTATTTTTTTGTAAATGCCACTTAATTATAAATTATTTACTTAAATAACATTTAAAACTTACCATTTAATATTTTACAAGTGTTCTAATATTTTTTTATTTTAAATTTATGCAGTAGTTTAAAAAAATACCATACGCTCTCTCTTGTTGCCCCCTCCTTCTGTTTCTTCATAGTAATCTGCAAAACAAACAACGTCAGAAGTTTGACTAGTGAGGAGTTGCCAGCTTGCAGCTCTTCGACTCTTAAGCCAATTATCAGTCTCCTTACTTGAGAAGAAGAGATCGTCCTCAAGTATTAGAATGCACCGTTTTTATATGATGATCTATTACCCCTATTCTCCATGTTAAGGGCACATTTGGAGTTCCAAAAAATGCTAAAAAAATTTAAAAATCTTTA
Source organism: Vitellaria paradoxa (assembly GCA_019916065.1). Taxonomy (NCBI): domain Eukaryota; kingdom Viridiplantae; phylum Streptophyta; class Magnoliopsida; order Ericales; family Sapotaceae; genus Vitellaria; species Vitellaria paradoxa. Next base: position 31,834,610 of record CM034243.1, read on the forward strand.
TAATTCTCTACAATTCTCTGTAAAACTTTTTTCACCTCAAACTACATAAATCTATATAATTCTTTATAAGTTTATAAATCTCTACAAATCCCGACAAATTTCTACAAATCCTAATAAAATTTTTACAAATCTCAGCAATATTTCAAATTTCAAAAAGTTCTGATAGAGAAGTTAAAAAATATCTACCCAAATTCATTTGAAATCTGTTCAAACAAAACTATTCATTTCTATTTTTTGTAATTTATGATTAACACTCCAAATGCTAAAAAGTTATCCAAGCTACATTTTGTTCTAAATTTAAGCTCCCAATGATCCCCAAATGAGTGAGAAAGTGGAGTAGTAGGAGATTTCTTCCTCATTTAGGTGATCATAGGGTAAAGGAGTACCACATGCCATTGCAGTTTTTAATCATATTTTTTTACAAAATATAAAAATGTATATTTATTTTAAAAAAAAATAAACTTATATGTGCATCCACATCTAATATACATACACACACACTAGAATTCAAGTTTGTGCACTGTGCAAGTATTTTGAAGTATTAATATAATAATTAATTTTTATTAAAATCTTTATGATTCATTCTATAGATGTAATATTTTTCATATCTATTTTATAGTTAAAAATTATATTAATATTTATTACACTTAATTCTGCGTATGATAATAACAAAATATTTCCAAAATATATACGAATACAAGGTATTTTTAAGTTCATTAAAGGGGTAGTGCTCCAACCGTCACTGTAGAAATGTATAGACAGATTTTTGTATTTATAACTTCGACTCATCTTTTTCCTTTATTACGGAACAGCTTACCAAATATGTCATAGTTGCGGATGATGTTTCATGGATAACATTTTATTCATAGATGAAACTGAATATGAGGTTAATTATAAGTTAAAAATTTCAAGACAGAATCAAAATATTTTAGAGTAGCCACGACTAAAACAGAATATATAATTTTAATAAGATTAAAACTACGAAGGAGATCATGGTGGAAATTGAGGACCAAAAAATACTAAAAAGTGACTATTTTTTACATTTAGATTCATTGTTAATACAAATTAAGAGATCAAGAAATATCAAAAGTGGACAATTTTTTATATCTTAGATCATGAAACATATTCATTCCGATAAAGGGATAAAAGAACACCAAAAAGTGACAACTTTCAATATCTAGAATCGATTATTCCCGTAGATAGAGGGATCGGAAAAGATGCTACAAATAAGATTTGAGATGTATGGTTAAAATGAAGAAGTGCATCAAATATTTTATGCGACCATATAATACTTATCAAGTTAAAATGAAAATCTTACAGTATGATTATAAAATCATCTATGCTTTGTAGTATAATGTTGGACCATTAAAAACCAACATTCTCATAAAGTGTGATGGAAATGAGCACACTAAGAAACCGTAGAGAAAATAAGTTACTCTTATTTATCTCTCTCCCCTCCTACTTATATAAATAATCATCTAAATTTTGCTCAATGTAGTAACTATTTCAAGCCAGCAGCACTAGGTTTTTCCTATCATTCTACCCTAATAACTCGCTAGTCATTTGAGGTGTGTATATATATTTACACATGCAGTAGACAATTATTTTTCTTTTTCTTTTTCATGGGCTATGCACACACTTAAGAGCATGTTAAAGTAGCTGAACAACGGTCCAGAAGGGTGAGACCTTGGACGAAAACCCTGACCTGAAACAGCAATCTCCAAACACTGATCATGTATGGCATTGAAGACGAGAGCACATTGCACCTTTCTAAACACTGGTCATGTATGGCATTGAAGACGAGAGCACATTGCACCTTTCTGAACCTCATTTCGTCTTCATATAATATCAGGTTATTGCGAATGGGAATTTCTCCTAGCAAGTTTGCATCATCGAGCGATATAAACAGCTCTACAAAGTTTCTCCGCATTTTGTGCCGAGTCGTGCTACATAATCAGGGAAAACAAAAATGACAGAAGAAGCAATTAGAATAACATGGAAACCTGTGAGTCTATCACTTGAAATCAATAAACTAATAGAAGTTCATTTAATTACAATTCTACAATTGCCATATTATTCTGATATCTTTTCTTGGTCAGTCTTTCCCAGTCAGAAATTCCTTCAGATTCCATAGAATCCCCTTGTTATATGGATTTGTAAACCTTGTTTCACTTTCGCTTGAAATTTGCCCTGAACAAAAAGAATAATTTAAAGACTGATTTCAAGCATGAATGGTAAAACACACAAGACACTCTAAATTTTAACTAAAAATACCCTGCCCCTGCTGGACAGACAGACAGAACTCCGGATACCTCTTCCAATTTATCTGCATAAAATAATGTCTTCAGTCACCAGTAAAGAAAATGTTTCTGATATATATAATATATTATAAAACCTTATCCCAAGTCCTGACTCGGGAGTTGCCACAACAACTTCAATCTATACCTAAACATGGTAGCATTAAATTGGTAATATTAACAATTAAACATCCTCTTGTTAGCCAGTATAGGTTAAAAATGTTTTTTTAAGGGGTTCAAGAAACAAATAAAAACTGATTTGGCAATTCAAATAATGAAATGCTAAAATTATGTTTTACAAGCATGCTAATATAAATAAACACATATGAAATTAGAGAGTTTGAAGAACTTTGAGCTCAAAATATTAGTGTAAAGGAATAGATTTGGGAACTCACCCACTCATCAGTTCTGATGTTGAAACAAACACAATACACATGCCATGCCAGGAACACCACCTATTCAGTGCAATCCAGTTAGAACGTCAGACAATCTACCTTTTCCTTTATATCTTAACAATGTGATGCTCGAAACAGGGAAAAATTTATACACAAGATAAAATAATATACACCTGCCATAGCACTTGGAGAAGACAGAATAACATTGTGCTAATTGCCAAATTTCTAGACAAACTAGTCTGCACACAAATACAATGTAAATAAAACGAACAGATCGAGTCACGCTGAAAAGAGCTTGTCATGCTAAAATGATATGGAAGTATGGTACAAAATGCAAGCATCATGAAGATACAAGGCATGATGACCCACCTGCCCCCCAGTTTTATCAAGGATCAGAATTTTGGTGGTAACTGAAATCAGCAATAAGAGCACAATTAGCAAAACTAATTTAACTAAACAAATATTAAAATTATGCAATTCAGTGCCCAGATATGGCCAAAGTTCTTAAATCCAAATTATTAGATGGCATTCTTATCAACAAACACCCTTGATGCACGCATATGAGTCGCGGAAGAAGGTCATACAACTACTTAGCCTGAGATTGACAGAACACCTGGTTTTCGCTCAATGGAGTCGAGTTTCTTTTCCCAGCCTGGGAGAGTTGATGAGGACATCTCGAGAGAGCTATTGGGCTTCACTTTTATTTAATATTTTATTGGATTATTTTGTTATTTTAGACTTTAGGTTTGTGTTTATGGACCTAACCCATGGACCATTAGTGTTGCCTAAAGATGTATTTGTTTGTTTGTTTGAGAATTGATTCTTGTAGGACCCCAAAGCGCTCTTCACGCGGCACCATCTCCCTCATCCACGTGTCAACTACCTGGAACTGATCCGCAGCATGTCTTGCCCAACAAGGCCTCAAATCGTTCAAATGAAGCTAGTCTTTAGATACCTAAAATATATGAAAATGCAATCTGCTAAATTGCATTTGAATGCGATTTGCCCAACGCAATCATGTTTCCTATTTTTGTTTCCAAATGCGATTGGACTCCGAAATTGACTCCTATTCACCCTAGGATTGTATAGAACTTATAAATAGATGATTTACAGGTGTATTAAGGGAATCTAAACCCATGTTCTCTCTCTCTTTTTCTCTTCTTCTATTTTATGGGATAATTAACCACAGCCCAGAAAGTTTTGATTGATTAATGCATCACATATTCTTTAAATTTATTGTTTCAATATCTTATAAAACTATTTTCTTTATAACATTGCTTAATTTATTGTAGATTTTTACATATCGAATGCTTGGGTTATGTCCTTTGATTCGATGTTGACATGGACTATAATTTGACACAAGGAACACTTGGATTCCTATGAGTTTAAATACTAGTTCTTTATTTCCTTCATTTAAAAAATCATAATATTGATTATTAATGAAAAATTCTTCCAATTAAAACACAATTTCGTTTTGTGTTTTAGTTGAGCTCTACTTTCACATTAAGTAATTAATTAATTACGATTTACTTGGTGATTCATTAGTTGAAATCTGACGCCAAAGCTATACTTGATATCGGTTTTCACCATTTTCCTACAAACAAATGCTTTTTATTTTTCTTGTTCTTTTCACTTCATTCTTGATACACTACTACAAAATAAACATTAGTTTGAAACTTCATTTCCTATGGATTCGACTCTGAACTCACCAGCTTATTGGTGGGTGATACTCTTGCACTTGTGAGGATTACACATAAAAATGTTAGTCAAGTTTGCTATTATTATATCATTGGCCACTGCAAAGTCTAAGATAGCCTTTCCTCCCCCATTCCATTCCCCAAAACCGTATCCACCATGTAGTCATGTACCATGTCATAACCTCCACTATTTTTCCCTACACGACCATTAAAGTCTCCTCCCACAAATAGTTGATCCTGCAATGGTATTCCTCCAATCAACTCATCCATGGGTTTGGCTATAATGATAACCCCCCCCCCCCAAAAAAAATAATAATAATAAGCACAAACACAGCAGAGAATTCAATCTGTTAAAGAAACCCAACAACACATAAGAGTAGGGGCCTCAATCTTAAAACCTAGGTGTTAAAGTGAGGGACGTCCATCTCTTATAAGGGACAAGTAATTTTTTACTTCGGGCCGATGTGGGACAACATCTAACAGCCTCCCTCACGCTAGCCCGCATGGACATAGACTTAGCGTGGACTATGGTGAGGCCCAATTAAAAGCCCGCTCTGATACCATGTTAAAGAAACCCAACAACACATAAGAGTAGGGGCCTCAACCTTAAAACCTAGGTGTTAAAGTGAGGGACGTCCATCTCTTATAAGGGACAAGTAATTTTTTACTTCGGGCCGATGTGGGACAACATCTAACACAATCAAAATTCATAAATGATCAAAACTAGTCACGGAATACTAGAAACACTTTCTATGTAGGACAGATTAGAATGTCAGTTCACATTTTAACCAATATAATCAATTAAGAATGTCTAGACAAGCATTTCCTGCTCCAATCATTATTTTAATGTGACATCATATCACAACAGGTATTGACAGTTTCTTAGAGACGAAGAATTCAAGCTTACACTGAGATGAGCATGCTATATAAGAAGTCCCACTAACAACAAACCCAAAGAGGAGGACTATGAAGAGAACGTGGTTTTTCTGACCTGCATAAAATATATATACATATTCAACTTTAGCATCCACCAAGGCAGAAAGGCCCATATATTTCCAAATCCAAGACTAGTTTAAAATTAAAAAAAAAAAAAGGCAACATATTCTTGCTGTCTAGATGAATCTAAAGTAGCCAGAAATGGTAAAAAGAAACGAACTGTGTCGTTACCTATGCAGTTGCCAAAAGCAGGGCAATGGTGGTCAAACCCTTTCACATATAACTTGCAGGCGCTACAGTATCTGACTCTCTGGAATGGAATAGAATTCTGCAATAGCGTAAACACTGTAAGACTTTAGGATAAATAAAATTTCAATCATATGAAGTAAATGATGTGCCAAGATTTTACAACCAAAATCAAACAGAAAATTACGTGAATGTAAAGCTGACAGCTGTGATGTCTTCTGTTAATTACAATTGCTCTGATAAAATGCAATGGAATATAAGATTGTTTGTTGCATATATCCATCAGATTCAAAGCAATCAGGAATCAAGATCACTTGTGGGCCATGGAATGAGGACTACTGAACTAACAGTTTCAGCAGTTATTCATAGTTCCTTACAAACACATCTAACTACCTAGTATATGCATGTTCAAGTCAAGATAATAGCTGAGACACAGAGCATGCAACTAGCAAGGTTACGAATTCAATTTTGAAAACTAAAAATCAAAAAACTGAAATAAATCCAGTCATAAAAGTAGGCAGTGTTTGAGACCCTAAAAGATGAAACCACTAGAATCAGCTTACTTCTTCTGTATTTACCAAAAAAAAAAAAAAAGCTTACTTCTTCTGCAGAAAGCTCATAAAGCACATCACAACTTGAATGGACCCATTCCTGCACCAGCAGACAATTTCGTTATTTGTGTTGTCTAATCTAATGGGAAGCGCTTCATAAATTTACAACCTTAGAATGGGCTTCAGATTCCGAGACACAACTCTCCCCAAGCTTGTTGAGATGAGAATGTTCATGTGTACTATAACCAGGGTCTGTTAACAACATACTGGCACCAAGAATGAGATAGTTACTATAATGGATATACTTCATATTTAGTCTTGACATTAAATCTAGCTTTTCATAACATGAAATCAATTCAATGTATTTCAGCATAAACAAGAATCTGACCAGCGCAGACCAATGACGAGCATAAGGAGCTCTGCGTTGATTATAATGTCCATCAAGGGTGAAATGACTGCAAAGAATATAATTTTTAATGATGTCAAGATTCCAAACGAGTCAAGTTCCAAGAAAACACACTTTCCTCAGACATAACATATAAAAGCACAATAGATATCTCTGCCCTTGACACGAAAACAATGAGCAAGCTGTTAGTTGGATGCAGGTTGAGAAACAAGACATGTAAATTGCAAAATTCCTCCCATGTCTAGAAAATTTGTCCAATGCAATACATGATAAAAGTTTCCCAACTTATATAAATTACGCAAGACTGCACGTGATGCTATATTATAAAGGCCACCCCATACTATGCAATACATAGTTTTTGGGGATATGCAAACAGGGACGAGGTAAAGATGTACAAACTTCCTAATTAATTCAAACTCAAGTATTTAATATTACCACCACCAACAACTCTTACATATTTAAGCTAGCTGCCATATTTATGGTACAAAATTGCTGCAAATAACCTATACAAGATGCGGTTACTCATAAGTGATGCTAAGACAAGTAATTTAGAGTCATTAGAGGTTATGTAAGAAAAATAGTAAATAAGAGGTGTTAGCATTGCATAAACCAAAACAAATTCAGTCCAGAAAAGATAGATACACATCCACAATCAAGAATAAAAGGACCCACATCACTATGTCTATGTCCAAATAGAATTTAAGCATTCTTTCCGTTTATAATCTGGTTGGGGAAAATTTTAATCTAAAGCAGAGAAAATTAACAAAAAAATATAACCCCATGTATTGTGCATTTTCCAATAATTGCATCCATAAAATATACCAAAAGTGACACCCATCTCCATTCCAACTCCAACAAAACCAAGCACTGGAATATGCAAAACGCAAATTCAGAAGTTTTAGTTTAATCCAGATAGTGAATCGTTATACTGAAGACAAATTATAGACAAAAAAAAAAAAAAAGAAATATGATTGAAGGTAAGAGTGACCTTGTCGAATTACTCCAATATAAACGCCCCAAACGAATATAATATTAAAGAAAACAAACGCTGGAGCCGAAGCTTGGATTCTAAGAAGTCTCTTGCAGCATCTCCCAGCTCCCGCCACTGCAAGCAGCACTAAAGCTGCAGAAAAAACAATTTCAGCAATACATGCATGTATATATAGATACATACATCTACATACATGTATAGAGAGAGGAGAGAGAGAGAGAGAGAGGTGGGACCTGAGAGCGAAAGAAGGGTGAGGAGGGAAGAGAAAGGGAAGAAGAGAACCACCACGAATAGAGCCAATTGGGATAGGAAGGCAGAGACAAATGATACCACACAACGACCCAGCAAATCTATTGAAGCTGTTCGCATCCTCCGATCTTCTAATTGTAACATTTTCAGCGACAAAACACATGAATCCGTCTGTCACTGATTCAACTCGCGAAGAGGAAGAAATCAAATCACCATTTTCCGGGTCGTGGGTGGGATCCGGACCACTTGTGGTTGGCTGTGACTCGAACTGGGTCCGTGACTGACCCGGAAGAGACGTCCTTGGGCTTGGTTTCCCAATCAGCCCATTAGCTAGGATTGTGCATGTGTGCACTAGCATACATACTCTAATACACCATATAATTCACAACAAACTCAACAAGATAAATTACATGAAATGTAAGTGCAATGACATTCTCTAATCTCCATTTGTCTCTAACATTATTCTTGAATGAATGACACTTAGTAAAACACGTAGGATTACCAACTATGCTAATTTCCATTTATGATGAACATATATCTCAATATAATACTCATAGTAAAACCGTGTTATATCCTCACTTGTGTAATACTCAAGCAAACTGTGTTCCACCCACTATCCTTCCTATTAGAAAATCGAGTTACACCCTAGTTATACATTTATTGTATTTAGATACGATTCGGTTGCAGTCTAAATAATCATATCTTAATATACTCCAAAATTAGCATTCCAACATCAATGATTATTATCTAGTCTTTTATATTGATTGAGAATCATTCAATATTTTATAAAATCTCATTTTATTATTTTTTATAAAATAATGGATTCCATCCATATATGTGACAGTGCCCACAATACGTCAACAACATTAACAACATGGAACTCTCAGTCAAGTTAGTATCCACATTATAAATCGGATAATATAACCACACTCCTATGCACATGACCTGCTCAATTATACATATAATCATTAATTACAAAAATTTCTAATATCATATTAAAGGCATGCTGTACTCAAAGCATCCATCATATATTTAGCGCTTTTATAAGTGTTATTTATATTAGCAATCTCCGAGTAAACACTTTATTTGTAATAAGCATTAGATTAGATTGAAAAATGTCATAAGTTCAATGTAATGTTATACTAACACTTGTCTCCTATGATATACAAAAAGTTTAGGAGAAGAATAAAAGAAAAAAAAAGAAGGATTTGTATTTCCCTTACCCGCGTGTTAGAACCAAACATATAAGGAAACCCAACCCAAAATATTTGCAAACATTGAGGAAGGAAAATACAATTATTGACCCAAAGATTATGGCTTCTAATAAGGCAATAAATCAAGCACGAAAGCAATGAAGTTGAAGGCTAAAGAGAAATTGTAGCACCTAGAATAATTCTCTAAAATAATGCAGCCCGCAAATCAAGCATTTTATTTAAAAGAAGAGTGAATCAAGGCTAAAATTATGATAGGTAGATTAGTATAAAAAGTTATGTAACCCAAATATTTGGGTATGTAATTTTAAATGAAATAAAGATGGGCAAGTTTCAGCCATTAAAGGAACAATTATTCCATCATTCTTGGGTTCTCTAACAGTGGCATCAAAGCCATGGCAACACAACAAGAACGCATCGATCAACTTGAAATCAATGTACAAGGCATCTGCGTAGGCATCCAAAGAATTGATGCAGAGAATGGGTCTCGATTGCAAGTGCTCGAAGAATCCTTACATGAGTTTCGAGACCTCTTGTCTTATAGCCATTCCCAAACAAAGGTTACACCAAAGGCATCGCATCAGACACCATGCCGTAAATGAGGTAAAGGATCCACAACTCAAAGCAACTGACAGGAGCATCCAACTACAATGGCATGGGAACGGTGATTCATTTTAAATCTCCTAATTTTTTCGATGAAGAACTAGTTGTTTGGCATAAGCGGGCTGAGCAATTCTTCGAGAACTACCACACACTCGAAGAGCAAAAAGTGCTTATTACCGCATTCTACCTCGAGGGTGAAGCTAATTTGTGGTGGTACTAGTTAAAAAAGTTGTATCAAGATTCAGAAAGGACGCTGGATTGGGTGGAGTTCCATAACGAACTTATGGCACGCTTTGGACTGATAACCCACGTCAATTTCAATAAAGCTTTGTCCCATATTCGACAAAGGGGCTCGTTACACAAATATCTTTGAGAGTTTAAGCAACTGGCAATTCACGTACAAAGGTGGCCTCAATCAGCCTTAATCAGAGCATTTGTCAGAGGATTGCAAGCAAATTTAGCAGAAAAGAGGTTTATTAGGCCAAACCCACCTCTCTCCAAGAAGCCATCAAGCTCGCCTGCAAAAGGAATGATCAGAATAGCTCTATCTGACATTTTTTTTTTGCTTAGAGACAACAAACTTATTTTCAACACCACGACCACAAGACACCAACTAGCTCTCCAATGATCAAAGTAACGAGAATTCGAGTAGTAAGTCACCAAACCCAAGAAATTCAAATAACAAGACACCAAGCCCACTATCCTTCAGGTGACTCTCGTGGAATGAAATGCAACGATGGTGCAAGCGTGGCCTATGTTTCAACTGTAATGATGGATCTTTTCTAAGGCATCGCTGTCAAAAACCTTAAATTTTTCTCATTGAAAAAGAGGCTTATTAGGGAGCCGACATTGGAGCAAGATGAGAAATTGTGGAACAAACAAAGGCAAAAGGTTAGAATCCAACAATGGATTGTGCAAATGAAAAAGAAGTTGTAAACAGAATGGAAACCCAACATCCAATCATTTCGTTACATGCCCTTACCAGAGGTTCAAGACCTTAGACCGTGTGGTTCCAAGCTGCGATCAACTAACAGCTAGTGAGTATTTTAATTGACAGTGGGTCCACTCACAATTTCATGGATCAAAGACTTGTTCAAAGGCTTCAACTCCCAATCATGCCAGTACAATTTTGGGTTCGTGTTGCCAATGGATAACAAGTCCCTTACCGAGAGAAGGTAGAGATTGTAAAAATAATGGTATAAGGTTGTCTACTCAACGTTACATTATTTTCATTACCCTTTTCCAAGTCTTGATGTCGTGTTGGGCATTCAATGGCTCGAGGAAGTTGTGTGCAATTGGAAAGTAATGGAAATGACATTTAAGTGGTGTAATCAAACATATACCTTGGCAACACCAAAAATAAAACCCAGTTAAGCAGTGGACATAGCAAACTTGGAAAAAGAGATCAAAAAATGTGGCATGTTCTTTATTTGTTATATGCAGACCACGAAAGACTCAATCCAAGAAGATGTGATCCATCCTAATATTCAAGTTATTCTAGGAAATTTTTCAACAATGTTTGATGAACCCAAGGGCCTACCTCATACACGAAAGTTTGATCATCGTATCATTTTAAACGAAGAAATTGAGCCCATTAATGTTCAACCCTACCACTATGCCTATTTCCAAAAAAAGAAAAAAAAATGAAATAGAGCATCAACTGTCAAATATGCTCAAATCTGGGCTCCTTTGTCCCAACAATAACCCATTTTCTTCGCCCGTATTACTTGTAAAAAGAAGGACGGGACATGGCGATTGTGTACTGATTATCAGGCCTTAAGGATCGTTTCCTAATTCATACGGTAGATGACGTGCTTGATGAACTACATAAGGCCATGTTCTTCACAAAATCGAATCTCCGAGCCGACTACCACCAAATTTGTATACATGCAATGGACATTCACAGGATTGCTTTTTGGACTCACAACGACCACTATAAATATCTTGTCATGCTATTCGATCTTTACTTTCCAAGCAGTCATGAATGATATTTTTCGACCATACCTTAGACGCTTCAGCCCAGCATTCTTCAATGATATTTGGGTTTATAGGTAGGCATGGAAAGAACACTTGGATCACATTTGTTAGGTATTCGACATCCTTAATCTTCACCAATTTTTTTATGAAACCTTCCAAATGTACTTTTGGAAAAAAATGAAATTGAGTATTTAGGGTATATTATTTCTCATAATGAGGTTAAAGTGGACCCAAGAAAAATTTCAGCCATACAGGAATGGTCACGCCCAACTACTATATCAAAATTACATGGCTTCTTCGGCCTTACTGATTACTACTGCAAGTTCATCAAAGTCTATGGCATTCTTGCCAATCCCTTACCAATTTGCTTCAAAAGGGTCACTTTCAACGGAGCTCTACTGTCGACTAGACTTTTATGGACCTTAACTAAGCCATGACATTGACGCCAGTTCTAGCTCTTCTTAACTTCAAGGAAACCTTTGTTGTTGAAACTGACGCTTTGTGAGAAAGAATAGGGGTAGTATTATGTCAAAGGGTCATCTAGTTGCCTACCTTAGTAAAACCTTAGGCCAGGTGAAGCAAGGTTGGTCGATTTATGCCAAAAAAAAGTCGGCAATCATTAAAGCAGTTCGATCATGGCGACCTTAACTCCTAAGGCACAAATTTCTGATCTACACAGATCAGCGTAGCCTCAAATATTTTTTGGAGTAAAAAATTAGTACCCTAACACAGCAGAAGTAGGTTACCACATTATTAGGCTATGATTACGAGATCCATTATCAACCTGACCATGAAAATTATGTAGCAGACTCTCTCTCACGGTGAAAAGAGGCCCCTTCCTTTAAGCCATCTCACACTCCCAAGTAAGACTTTGGGATGATATTCGCCAAGTTATATGCAACGATGAGCACCTCAGTTCTTTGTTTCACAAGACAATCTTGGTGATCCTTATGTTATTCAAAATGGCATACTATTATATAAAAGAAGAGTCTTGATTCCTAACCATGCTAACTTACGACAGTTTGTTCTCAAGGAATTCCGTGATATTAAATGTGGTGGCCACTCAAGTGCTCTTCACACATACAAGGGACTTGCATAAAATTTATTTTGGGAAGACATGCTTTAAGATGTCAAGAAGTATGTGAGTTAATGTGACATTTGCCAGTGGAACAAGTATGAAGCTCGCTCACCCACGAGTCTACTCCAACCTCTTCCTATTCCTACCCAAGTTTGGAAAGACATCTCTATAGATTTTATTGTTGAATAACCCACATCGACAAGAAAAAACTTCATCATGATGATAGTCAACCGTCTTACCAAGTGTGCCCATTTCACACCCTTAGCTTATCTTTATTCAGCAAAGAAAATTGCTGAGGTATTTGTTTCACGTGGCATAACTACGGGGAATACCCTCATCAATTGTTACTGATTGAGATTCGATTTTCTTGAGTCAAATTTGGCAAGCATTTTTTATGCTACAAGGAACACAATTTCGAATGAGTTCAGCATACCACCCACAATCTGATAGCCAAACTAAAGTGCTTAATCACTGCCTTAAATAGTACTTGCATCATTTCACCAATTCACAACCAAAGTAATAGGAAAGACTAATTCCATAGGCAGAATATTGGTATAATACAACTTTTCATCAATCCATTGGTACTATGCCCTTTGAGGCCCTTTACGATAGACCACCACCTCACCTAATCAATTACCTCCAAGGAACCTCCCCTGTGAGTACAGTGGATAACAAGCTTGTGGAACGTGACACACTCTTGTGCGTGCTTAAGACTCACTTGCAGCAAGCTAATTGTCATATGAAGCAATATGCAAATCAACGAAAGTGTGACAATGAATTTGCTTTAGGGGATTGGGTTTATTTGAAGCTTCAACCCTATCACAGAAGCACCATTTTTCGTCAAGCTCACCAAAAATTAGCCTCCACGTATTTTAGACCATTTCAAGTTATACAATACTTTTAGCCCTATGGCATATAAACTTGACCTCCTTGCGGGCACTCGCACTCATGATGTGTTTCATATCTCTTTTCTCAAAAAGCGAATTAGAGATCTACTAGTTTACAATCAATCCTTACCTCCTTTTGCTGAAGTCAATGTTCTATAGCTTAAGCCTCTACAAATTCTAGATTATCATTGGACCAAGCAAGGTTTAAGTTATATCACGGAAGCCTTGGTTCAGTAGAAATTTTTGTCCACATAAGATGCAACATGTGAAGACGTAGATACTATCCGTCAATAGTTTCCTTCCTTAAACCTTGAGAACAAGGTTCTTCCCCAAGAGAGGGCAAATGTTAAAACCAAATGTATAAGAAAACCCAATCCAAAATATCTGCAAAACATTAAGGAAAGAAAATACGATGATTGACCCAAAGATTGTAGCTTCCAATAAGGTAATAAATCAAGGATAATAAATGAATGAAGCTGAAGACTAGAGAGAAATTGCAGTACCTAGAATAATTCTCTCAAATAATGCAGCCTACAAATCAAGCATTTTATTTAAACAAATTGTGAATCAAGGATGAAATTGCAGTAGGTAGATTAGTATAAAAAGTATATAACCCAAACATTTGGGTATGCATCTTTAAATGAAATAAAGAGGGGCAAATTCCAGCCATTAAAAGAACGATTATTCTATCATTCTTGGGTTCTCTAACACTATGATGATCTGTTTTGAAACCTAGAAGAGTATAAAATCTAACCAACGTGCCTCGCGAGCATTTCGCTGCTTTCTCTTGCATGCGAGCAGCTTGTGACCTTTGGAACTAGCAAGCCAAAATTATAGAATGCCTCATGAGTAAATCGTATAAGCTTGTGCCCACAATAGTATCCAGAATACTTTGCAAACAAACCACGAGAAGCTCGCACTTGCGAGTCTGCTCACGCCATCTTTTACCATTTTCATTTGATATAAATAACTAAAACATTTTCCTAAATCCTAAACTCTTAACCTCATCTCACTTTCTCATTATCCTAAAGAGCTAAAAACACAATGGATGATGATTATGAGTCAAATCTGAAGACTTACATCATCTTTTATTCTTTAGCAAAGAATATTCACTATTTAAGCTCAGTTTTGGTGGTTTCTTCAAATTTGGGAGCTCTGTCTGCTAAGGTAGAAGGTTCTTCATCTTTACAAGTTATAGGATTGATAAATGAAAATACATCAGATAAAATTTTCTCATGTTTGTTTACATACCTCCGGGATTAATAAAGAAAAATAACAATTATGTTTTCACACTTTAATCAGTTATCTAAATGAGAATTTAACATTTAACCACAACTTTTCGATTATTAGGGACCCATTTGATAAAATTTTCAGTTTGTGTTTTTATTTTTTTGAAAACCGAACATCATACATCGTATGATTAATTGGTTTCCCGTTTTCAGCTTTAAAAAAAATAAAAACTATTTTCAAAATTTTTTAAAATTATAAAATCGCAAAAATATATTTTTTCAAGTTGTCATTTTCAACCACAACCACCAGCCGTAACCATCAACCACGATCCACCGATGCTTGGCCGCTGTCACCTCTAACCTTTGACCACCATCACCGCCTATCACTAATCTCTCGCTACTGCCGCTAGTTGCTACCATCAATCGATACCACTCAACTCTACTGCTAGCTACCATCACTTTCAACAACCACCATTGTTGATTGACCATAACCCAGCATCGAACTTCACCCCACCTCTAGCCATTGCCAGCTGCCGTCCACATCTACTGTCGGCCACTCTCCCATCACTATAACTACCAACCAACAACAATTATTACCAAATGTATTTTTAAGTTTCTATTTTTATTTTTATTTTATTTTTTTCTATGAAAATAGCAATCGAAAATAAAAAAAATAAACAAAAAAACTAAACACAAAAATTGAAAACTATAAATTTGTCAAATAGGCCCTTAGTTGTTCAAAACTGAACACAAGTAGATGGACTTTTTCATTGCCTAACGGCATGCCGAAAGCAAGATTGAGCATTAATATTGGTCTTCTACCGTCATCCATTTCATTTGGCTGTCAAGCCTGCATATTATATTCAACCAAACTTAGGGAGCTTGGATTCTCAATCTTTTTGTGGATAATTTAGGCTCTCGGAAAGTGAGCATTGTGTGTAGAAACGCTAAAGTGTGGCTGTGGTAGTGTAGATTGGCTGAGGCAAAATGCAAGGTGTGGGTGTTTTGTGTGTGAGCCGAAGGTTGGGCTACATGTTTGCCAGGGGCTGTGGTTTTGGGTTGAGAGTAGAGAGCCGGTGGTTGGGCTGTACTTGTTTGATCCATTTGGATTGTGTGTTAGTGTATTATGATGCATTATTGGTGGGAAGCCCCCGGGGGGGTGACATCGCGTGCGATGTTAGCCCGCTGCCTTCGCACATCGTGACCGTTTGGCCTTCCGCGTGTGATCCTAGCCGTTCGTTCTTTTTTTTTTTCAACCTTTCGCACCAACGCTAGTCTCTTTTTTTTTTCCAGTTTTCAGAAAAAATAAATTAAAAATGATAACAAAAAAATAACAACAAAAAAACGACAGTGTTGTCAAACGAGTCTTAAAAAATTAAATTTTTTTATTTGGTTTTTTAAACATAGAAAAAATATTTTTTAATTAATTACACAATTTTTGTTTTAATTTAAAAAAAATAAATGACAAATAACAACAGAAAAATGATAGCGTTGTCAAACAGGCCTTAAAAAATTAACTTTTTTTTACTTTTTTTTTCTTTTTTAAACATAAAAAAATTTTATTTTTTAACTAATTACTTAAATTAATTTTTTCTATGTTTAAAAAAGAAAAAAAAGTTATTTTTTTAAGGCCTGTTTGACAATGCTATCGTTTTTCTGTTGTTATTTACCATTTATTTTTTCTGAAATTAAAATAAAAATTGTGTAATTAATTAAAAAATATTTTTTCTAAAAAAAATTAATTTTTTAAGACCCGTTTGACAATACTGTCGTTTTTTTTGTTGTTATTTTTTTGTTATCATTTTTAATTTATTTTTTCTGAAAACTGGAAAAAAAAAGAGACTAACGTTGGTGCGGAAGGCTGAAAAAAAAAAAAAGAACGAACGGGTAGGATCACACGCGGAAGGCCAAACGGCCACAATGTGCGAGGGCAGCGGGCTAACATCGCACGCGATGTCAGCCCCCTGCTTCCTTATTGGTGTACATATGATTAATATTTAATCTTAGTAAAATATTATAATAAAATAAATCATCATAATAACTATTATTAATTAATTTTAATAAAATATATTATTAAATATAATTTTAAATAAAATTTGTAATTATAATAAATAATTTTATCATAGATTAATATTTCAGTAGTAATTAATTTTAATAATAAATGATTATTTATTAAAAATAATTTTTATTTTGATAAAATAATTTAATAAAAAATAATTTTAGTTTATTTAAATAAATTGTATTAATACAATACATAATCTAGTAAATTATTATTTATTAGAAATAATTTTTATTTAATAAAATATTTTAATAAACCAAATTATTTTAATAAGTAATTATTATTTATTAAACATTAATTCTAGTTTGAGAAAACAAATAATTTAATAATTAATAAATTTTAATTTAATTAAATAAATTATTACTCTATTATGTATTATAATTATTTATAGGATAACGTCGTCTAGCATTTTACAGGGGTGTAAAGAAATATTTCACGGGATAATAAGAAAAGAATAAAATTTTTCCATTACTCCCTCTTGCTCACTTTCCCCTAAAGTAAAAATTTACCTCTATATAAGGATAATTGCTACCTCTAGCGTAATTGTTACATTCTCATCTAAGATGTAATAAAGAGTAAAATTTATTCCAATAAAATTTACTCTTTGTTAATCTGCAAACAAACATTTCCGTATTGTTCAATAATAATGATGAAACGGGTGCGTTAAGGTAGTTTTCCCACATCATGCATTAAATTTATTTAAGTGGTTAATTATACACTTAACCCCCTTCAATATTTTAGTAATTATATTTATTATTCATCAAAATTTAATAATTATATTTATCTTATTTACTTTGAAAAGTTATTAACCCTGACTCATTTCTATTAGCATTGTTCTTAATTTCGTTAACACTCTATTTAGAAACATTATTATCTTATAATTGGTTTGATTTTTAAAATAAGGAATTGAATTGAATTAAATTGATTTAATAAATAAAATTTTGTGTTTAGAATATATATTTGAATTTAAAAATTGAATTAAGTTGGAGAAATATCAAATTTGACTATGTTAATGGAAATATAAAATATGGTAGATATGATATTTGAGGATAAATTTGTCCACTTAGTTAGTTATTTTAGTCACCCAAAACCCTACTGATTTATTATTGTTTTCAACGAACTGCGTACCTGATGGATTAACTGGGATCTCGTACAATACCTCACAAATCATGCGAACCCATTAAGTTTAAGACTTACGCCTCTTGTGAGCAGTTTCAAGTTTTGTTAGTCTTTGCCACTTACTTAGTTGGGTTAAGAAAAAAATAAATTTTAATCAAATTTTATTACGTTAGATTATATTTCAAATGATTTAGAAATCTCGAAATTTAAATTAATAAATGAAATTAAATCCATCTTATAAAATTTTACTTTACAACCTATCTAGAATAGTGAATTTGATTAGATCTGATTTCATGTGATGAGAATTCTCATTAATTCTCATACTTGGATTTAAAATAAAATTTTGTGAGTTAGATTTCATTTCATTTCATAACAATTTTAATATTTTTATATCATTTAAAATCTAATTTAAAACAATAAAATTTGTGAGAATTCGTTATTTTTTTAAACTATTTAATTAAGTAGATAAATTTATCTTCATATGTCATATTTATCATATTTTCTATTTCCTATTAGCATGATCAAATTCGGTATCTTTTTTAAATCAGATCAATTCAATTCTTAAATTCAAAATGTGTTCTAAATAAAAAAAATTATTTATTAAATTAAATCAATTCTTTATTTTAAAATCAAATTAATTATGAGAGAGAAACGCTTCAAAATGGAGTGTTAATTTCAAACGTAAGAATTAGTAAAAATCCTAACCAAGTGAAACCAAAATTTATCAAACCTATCTTTCCTAAGAGACTGTAAGCTTTCGACAAATATGCCACTAGTTTAGAATATTCAAGTTATACATGAGATAAAAGGGAGGCTACCCTGCGTTTTAAGTTGAAAAGGTGAAACTTTCAGTAAAGTTCAAAATTATTTTAATTTTGGACTATAAAAATGTTAAATTAATAAAAAAATTAAAAAATTAGTTACTAAAAAATTAATTTATTCTTTTCAAGCACAATTTATTTGTTAGTATTGTTTTTTAGGTAAAGTTTAATAATATTATTTCAAAATTTTGAATTATTAACACATTCAGGGTGCGTTTAACATCTAAAAAAATAAAAAATAAAAATTTTAAAAATTTCTGCCATATCAACTTTTTTTATTTCACTACACGTATTACAAACTCATAATTTTTTTTCACTTTATCTCATTTTTCTCACTTTTTATCACTTCAAACACTACCTCAATTAAATTCAAAATTGGAAAATTCCATGTTTCACTGTAGTACCCTTTATACGGACATACCTGGTTTCCTATAATCTCGCAAATCCAATTCTTTCTGCTTCTTCTCTGGAAATAAATATATCTCCGATGGCTACTAACCCTAAATTGAAGCTCCTCGTAGAGAAGAAGTCCAAGAAGGTGGTGTTTGCAGAGGCCGGAAAGGGCTTTGTGGACTTCCTTTTCGGACTGTTGGAGTTGCCGATCGGTTCGATTTTGTCCATCCTGGTCGACCATGGGATGTCTGGTTCTGGGTCCTTGGATCCTTGGACAATCTGTACCAGAGCGTTCGAGACCTCGACAGCAAGTATCTGCAACCAAACCAAACCAAGAACTCGATCTTGACCCCAAAAAAAGCCGATTCAAACACGAAGCACTCCCCACTGTTGAAGCAATTGGCTTATTCAAAGCAGGAGGGTAAAAGTGTTTGTTCTACGGCCTTCGGGGCCAGCACTGCTAGTTCGGAGGTGGATGGTTACGTTCAAGGAGTGGTGACTTACATGGTGAAGGATGATCTGAGTGTCAAGCCAATGCCCACTGACACTGCCTCTACTCTTGCTCTTATCGGTTCGATGAATATCAAAGACATTAGTTCTCTGGAGGAGATGAACGTAGTGGTTGACATGGACAAGGTCTAGTTATAACGTCTCCTCCAAGAGTTTGTTCTGTTTTGTGATTCACTGACATTTTATAATTTTTATTTTTATTTTTATTTTTATTTTTTGGGATCAGGGTTTAAAGTTGTTGAAGGCTTCTTTTGTCTCTACCACAGTTCTCACAGATGTGTTCCTTACAAGTACAAGCAACGAAGCGAAGAACAATGGATTAGGTTTGTGATGATAATCTTGGAAATATGTCCAGTTTGAAGACTTTTATTTTCTTTTGTGATTAAGAAAAAGAGGAAAGATTTGTTAATCAGTATCTTTTCTTTATTTGCATTAATCATTGATTTTAATCAATATGTTTATTACTGGCCTTTTTTTCTTTTCTTTTGTGGATTGTTTCTATTGTAGGAAATGCAAAACAATAGCTTGATTATTCATAATGTTGTGCTTCTTAGATCTTGGTGGATCTAAAAGTGGTTTATTCCTTGTACTGACTGAAATGTTAAACACCTTCAAACACTTTCATGGCACGAATGTTTTAATTGTTCCACCGTATCTTTAGTTATTTGTGTCCATAAAATCTGAATGACTATAGATTTGCTAGACTGACACTTTTGAGGATATATAATTAAGTTACCCGGCCCCCAAAACAGCATAAGCTTTTAGCTTAGCTTTTTACTGTTAGACAAAATGATAATTTTGCCCATTTTGAGAGCCAAATCAAAGTACAGTCCAATCTTCAATTGGATTATTAATTTATATAGATGCGTTCCACTCCATTAGGAGATTAACGTGGTATATTCATTTACTCAAAATGTGTAAGTGATGAATGAGAAAATTGGCTCCAAAGTGACCTACTTGGATAGGTGTTCTTATATCATTGTATGATGGAATTTATTAAAACGACGTAGTTTTAATAAGTGGTTAACTTTATTAAAACGACGTAGTTTTAATAAATAATTTTAATGTTCAAAACTATGTCGTTTTGAATAGGGTTCCTCTTCACTAGATATGTCTATTCATGAATGGAAGTGACTGTTCCATTGGTGTCTCTTCTAACAGGCACTTTATCTCTATAAAATCATACCTTTTTCATCAGATTTTTTTTCTCTTCTTCGATTTTTTTTTCATTCAAGTGTAATTCTCTTTCACATTATTGCATTAGAAAGTTTAAGAGTACAAAAACATTGTTTTGGTTCGTTGTGCAAAATACATTGTTGTGCTACTTGTATTTTGCGTTTGATCATTGTATCCTGGGAGACAGACGTCCAAGAAATCCAATAGCACCAGTGTGGAGGGCAAAATTTGTCTTAAGGACATAGTATTTAATATTAGCCTTGATCAACAAATTATATCCATTCTGTCCAGGTTTTTTTAAATTTATTATTTTCTGTTTTTTCTTTATTTGTGATACAATAAATATGGCTCATGATTAACATTTTTGGGTAGAAATTGCAAGCACCAGTCTGCTGTTTTAATCAATTTCTTGACATTACCCACTTTTTCTTGTCCACTGATTTATCAACTGCTTGGAACCTTCCAAGAACTCTATCCCGTAGAACGTTGTGGTTATCTTGTGATATGTGGCACAATGCTTGCCCAGCCTTTGCCTGCCTTTCCGTGACTCGACATATTTGATTGCTAAATGGAATGTCATTTTATAGTTCCAGAATACTGGATTTTTGAACGGAAAAGTGCTAATATGCTTGTATTTTGGTAGTTTATTAGCCTTTTAACTTGGCTGGAAAGCTTGATGTCAGTTCTCATCCATTTTGGCAAATTAGTTCCTTGCAGTTGGAAAGTTCCTAGAACTTGTTGGTAAACCGAAATATTTGAAAGCTTTCGATCAGTTGAAGTAAAAGGCACAATACATTTCTCGTGTTCCATGTACAAATTGCCTTCAACTCATTTTGTTTACTTCGTGCATTGTATTGGAACATTATAGGACTGGATGAACAATCTGTCGTGATAGTCTTCTCCTTTGTAAACGTTGAAGATGAACTTTTGAAAATTTTAAAGAATGAAGTGTTCTCAGCTGGAAGGGTTGCAACCATATCATCTTTAGTTTCATAATTTGCCTATTTATGTTTATGCTCGAATATCTAAAAATTTAATGACCATGATAATAATTAATAAGAATAATTGTTTTTGAGGTAATTACTTTTTTTTAACGTATGTACTTAAGATAAAAATCACTTACATCCTTTGAACTTTAAAAACTTATCTTTGTACCCCTTATTTTGGACTAAAGTAAAAACGTTAAAAAATTCGTCAAAGATAACAATTTCAATAACTCGTAACTTTAAAAATATCATTTGTATTCTTGTATTTCATATTATTTACACTTATATCCCCTGATTCTATTTGATTTTCAATGAGTATTTCTATTTTTTCACTTGAAAATTTAACATTATTCATGACTTTACTTTTGTCCAAAGTGTAAAGGATTAAAATCATTTACACCCCTTGAATTTAAAAAATTTACTTTTATACCCTTTTACTTGAGACTAAGCGAACATTTGGTACGAGGTAAAAATTTTAGGATTAAAAGATTATAGGGGTAATAATTGTTACCCTAGTAATAGTTAATAGTTAAGAGGGTAACAAGTTCATGATACTTATGTTTAAATTGAGAGAGTAATATTACCGGTTAATAATTATATTATGTTTGGAATGTTGAGAGAGAATATTATTTGAGAAAAAAGGGTAAATAAATGTTTTACGGAATAATTAGTAAGGGCATAATTTTCTCCTTATTCCCAATTACCCACCTCTCCCACTAGTAATAATTTATCCTCATAAGGGGATCATTCTTACTCCCAGTGTAACTTTTACCCCTCTCCTAAACGAATGTAATGGAGGCTAAAAGTTACCCCAATAAAATTTATCTTCCGTTACTCTCAAAACAAACATACCTTAAAGTGAAATTATAAATGGTATTAAGTTTTTAAGTGAGAAAACAAAAATACCCACTAAAAATTGAACAAAATCAAGGGGTATAAGTATAGATAATGTAAACTACAGTGGGTATTAGTGCATTTTTTAAATTTATTAGAGTTAGAATCATTATATTTGATAGATTTTTTAACTGTTCCATTTTAGTATGAAGTGCAAGAAGTACAGTAGATTTTTTTAAGTTCGGGATATAAGTGATTTTCTTCTTAAATACAGATGGTGTAAAGACAATTAACACTGCTTAATTTATTTCAACCTTGAATTGAATTTTGAGTTAACAATGGCCATGGCAACTGATTAATATATTTCAAGGTAAAATCAAATTTTGAGTAACATATTCGTGTCCTATTTGTGCTTTCTCGTAGCAGTTTCTTATTTGGGTTGTGTTTTTGTGTGCGTATAGTATTGCCACCCTTCTTATCCTAAAAGGAGCCAACAATGACTGTAGGGATGACAATTTATTTTGATAACCCAATCAAGCACTCCACCTTGACCTAAGGGCACGGGTTTAGGATTTAAATATAAAATCCTGTATGGGTATTGATTAAAATTATTAAATAATAAAAATCCAGTGTGGGTATATATGTAATGGGTTTAGATTTTGATCATTTCAACTTGAACTCATCTTGATTATACCTTAAATATTATTTTTATATTATTATAATAAATAAATAGAATCTATTAGTAAAAAATAATAAAGAAATAGTGGATGTTTTATATTTATATAATTTGTATTATTTTGTTTTATATTATGTGTATAATTTTTATTTGTTTTTATTTTTTTAGGTATTAGTGGGTTCAATCCACTAAACTTCATTAATTAAGTGGGAGGGGGGAGGAGTATACTCCCCAACGGATAGTTGAGTTTAAACTTTAATCAGTCTGGGGGGAAAAAAAAATTTTATTAGAGTCGAGGTAGGATTGAACTAATTCCACTCCACAGCTAATTCCTAGATGAATGTATTTAGTTTTTTGCACAGGAATGGTTAAAAGGATTTGGATCCAATGTTGGATATCTACAGCCAATTTGCAAGGTTGGTTAACTTGTTCACAAGCACTGGGGCCCCATAATGAAACAACCCATGACTGTTTACAATCAAACCCTGTTGGAAATGATAAAAAGAGATGATGGTGTCTGATGGTGGTAGAAGGCTGGAGAAATATGCAGTGGAAGATGCATAGCATTTGGTGAAGGGATGGACCAATGGGTGAAGGAAGGACCAAGAAAGTCCTAGAATCCTTTTCCTATTGTATCCATGTGTTTTACAGTTGTACGATCCCTTTTTTTAGCTACAAACCAGAACTATCTTCTCCTATCTATATAAATAGGTGCCCATCCCACTCTTTATCTTCATCATCAAATTATCCAACTGTAAGATCTTCTGCACAAAACACTTGAAAGCTCTCTCTGAATCACACTTCATATTCTTTCAAACCATGTCTCTCATTCCATGCTTTTTGGCAACCGAAGAACCAATGTCTTCGATCCCTTCCCTTTGGACATTTGGAACCCTTTCTTCGCCACTGCAGTCTCCGACTAGCCTGCTTCGGCTCGCGAAACCTCTCAATTTGCCAATGCCTTGATTGATTGGAAGGAGACACCAGAAGCTCACATCTTCAAAGCTGATCTCCCGGGGCTGAAGAAAGACGAGGTGAAAGTGGAGGTGGAAGAGGGAAGAATTCTGCAGATAAGTGGGGAGAGGAGCAAAGAGCAGGAGGAGAAGAACGACAAGTGGCATCGCGTTGAGCGGAGCAGCGGCAAGTTCCTCTGGCCGTTCCGGCTGCCGGGGAATGCGAAAATGGATAGGGTGAAGGCTAGCATGAATAATAGGATGCTCACTGTGACTGTGCCCAAGGAGGAAGTGAAGAAGCTGGAGGTCAAGTCCGTTGGGATCTCTGGCTGAGACCACAAGAAAGACGCCTCTTCTTTTGATTCTTGCTTTGTTTTCATCTTCTTAGTTGCCAATAAATAAAAGGGAAAAGAATAAATGGATTTGCTTCGTTGAAGGGTTTCTGTGTGAGCATACTTGCGGGAAAAGTAGAAGGAAAATTTTGTAAACTTTGTTTTGAATGAATTGAAGTTCTTCAATTTTCAGGTTCACAAGTTAGAGATTTGCTCAAGTTCCTTACCTTTGATGCAAATGAATGTCTTTTGATGTCTAGATATTGCTGTCACCTCTCTTCCTGATTTTTGGTTATCTGCTTTCTAGTCAAAAATAAGAACAAAACAAATTCCTATGTCCACTTCTAAACTTAGAAAGTTAACCAATTGCCCCTTAGTTGAGTTGATTCGAATGGCGGGCTGAAGAGTCTGGGACCAATAGGTCCCAAATTCGACTCCTCTTCGGGACAGTCTTTCCTCTAGTTGTGGAGGGTCATCTAACAGCATTCTCAGCTGAGCCGGTCAGCTAGGACTTACCTAGGCTGGTTTACCTCCTCGTGGTTCTTTGCCAGCTAGGGTCACGGGACGGATGTTACCCAGTGCACATCTATGAATAGCGGCTGCGGATTTCTTCCCGACCCCAGAAGTTAACTAATTTCATTTTTCTTTTGATTTTTCATGCTAACTAGATTATTGCATCACAAAGCAACCCGTGAAGCTTGTCTGAATGCCAAACATGATGTGTGGGAAAGTAGTGGACAGAGTGCAAAATTTTCGCATTTTATCGTAAGTTGGATTCTTGCAATTAATGTGATAAATTGTAGGATTGAGGACTTTGTAAGCCCTTATGCATTTGAATTGGTAATTTGTTCCAACGGAACTTCTGTTTTTCTATTATATATATATATATATATACGTATATATATGTTTTCTATAGTATTCATACAACTTAAAATTTTATAACAAAAATATATGTATGTAGTCCAAAACGTTAGCTTTTTACCTGGATTTGAACCTTCTCGCAAATGTGAATATTTTGATCTAAAGCTCCCATGTGCCTCTGACTGGGGAGGCGCATCCTTTCACGTTGGCAAGCCATTTAGCATTTAACTATATATTATTCAATAATAACGATCGATGAAATGAGTCTGTCAAAGCAGTTTTCGTCCTCCGTGCATTAAATTTACGTTAAGGGTTGATATACTTAACTCCCTTCAATATTTTAATAATTAGACTTACTATTTATCAATATTTTAAAAATATATTTAACTTTTTTTTTTGAAAAGTTGTTAATCTGGCTTCCTTCTATTACTATATCTCTCAATTCCATTAAACCTTTGATGTAAAAAATAAAGGGTAAATTACACCTAGACCCCCTAAACATTAGAGTAATTACACCTAGACCCCCTCAACATTTGAAATTAGCAAATAACCCCTTATTTTGAAATGTTGCTTACAAACGACCCCCTTCGTTAGGAAACCATCAGTTTTTCCGTTAAAATGCTAACGTTAGCAAAAAGAAAATTTAATATACCAATTTTACCCTTTTAAGGCTAAAGACTAAAATAACCCTCCATTGTTTGAATTGTTTGGATGCTTGGACGAAGGCTTCTCTCTCTACTGTAAAATATATATACACATTATATATATATATATATATATACGCCACTCGCGACCTCTCCATCGCCGACGGTGACCTACATGCGGAACCCACTTCTACCCGAATCGAGCACTGGAAGAGCTAAGAACTTTCAGGGGCTTTGGAAGAGCCAAGATCTTGCACACATAGGTGAAACCATCTCGCTTCTTCACTGTCTTCAGCGCACTCGCTCTCCGTCGGCTTCGTACTAATCGGCTTCAACAGAGAACGCGCAGCGATTCCAGCAATTACCCATTTCTTGCCTTCTGATTCTACGCCTCCCTCCGCTTGATGCTTTTTTGAAAAACCCATGTCGAATCAAATCCAAATCTAGTCGCCAAAGAAACCCAAGAGCAACAGAGCAGAGAGGGGGGTAAGAAAGAATGGTTTGATTTGAAAAGATCAGAAGTAATCTATAAGACTATAGGGTATGGCCGGAATTCGCTGAGCTTCCATTGTTTGGTTCCGCAACGATCTCCGAGTTCAGGACACTCATGATTGAATCGGTTTCGACAAAGGCGATCGGCGCAGATACAACATGCATATTGCCTTGGAACATGCCCAAAAAATTGAACTGCCAAGTCCTCTGGAAATGCATATATATGTGTATAAATATATATATATATATATATATATATATATATATGTATGTATATAATTAGGACAACACAATATAAAATAATTGAATTTAATAAAATATTTGTAAAATTTATTTGATTAATTAATTTAATAAAATATATTTAAATTAATTAATTTAATGTGATAAATATTTATTTTTAATAATAATTAGTTTTAATAAAATGTATTATTGTAACTTAATTTAATAATAAATTATTATTAAAATTAATATAATTTAATAAAATATTTTAATAAAGTAAACCATTTTAGTTATAATTATTATTTTAATATTAGTTTTAATTTTAATAAAATAAATATTTTAATACATAGTTATTATTAATTTTTTATTAAACAATAAATATTCTAATATGTAATTATTATTAATTTTAATTTTACTCTGTAATTATTGTTAACTATCGTTTTAAATTTAATAAATTAAATTATTATAATTTTAATAAAATAAAAATGTGAGGAGAGAGAGTAGAGAGAGTGTAAGAATAAGGAAACTATGTCAGAGAAAGAGAGACAGAACTGTGTGTTAAGAAAATATGTTAAGGGTATAATTGTCTTTTTACTAAAATTTTAACGGTGTCAATAAGAAAATTAACGGAGTGGGGTCCAGGGTTAATAACATTTCAAAATAAGGGGTTATTTGCTAATTTCAAATGTTGAGGAGGTCTAGGTGTAATTACCCTAATATTTAGGGGGTCTAGGTGTAATTTACCAAAAAATAAATATACCCCTGATTTAGAATCTTCAAGTCATACACAAGTTAAGAGTGAAATTGGGCGGAGTTTCGAGTTGAGAAGATGAAACTTTCATATTATGAGAACTATAATCACACCATCTCCACAGTTATAACCATCATCATAACCCACTCCTCCTTCGCGTCAAAATTTTTAGATGTTATGTCCCTAATCTTGTAATTTAGAACAGATGACACAAGAGCATGAAAAATTATTTTTTTTAATCAAGACATAAAACCTAATACAACGTTATGTTACATCAATTAATCAATCAAAACATCTATATATGTCTCTAATTTTCACGTACAATAATATTAAATAATGATAAATAAACAAAAGTTTGCATGCTAGCAACCAATCCATGAGTCTACATAGCTGCAATAATAATCATCATATTTATTACAAGGTGCATTTATGATAAAGAATGGTGAGCACCACTGCCAATAGGCAGGACTCGCATGAGTGTATTAGTATACATACCCAAGTGCACCGTATCATTCACAACAATTTTAACAAAATAAATTACTCGAAATGCAAGCACGATGGATAATATAAATTTTTAATCTCTATCTACTCTAAATTTTATTTTAAAATGGATGGTACTTAGTAAAGCAGATAAGATCATCAAATGTATCGATTCTCACCCACCACAAATATATATATATATCAATATAACAATCACAATGAATTGTGTTATGTCTCAACTTGTGTTATCTCAATATAACATAATAGAACTAGAGTTCTATTCTTGAATCTGAAAATACCATTGATTGAATAAATTTAACCGTCATAAGTACTCATCGAGTTTATTAATTCATTATATTGACTTACTTTCCAATTATTTCCTTTCGTGTTTGAAATTGCTGCGTACAAAGCCCACAATATATATATATATATATATATATATATAATACAAAATCAAAACTAGAGTTTTGCAATAGCAAAACCAAACCCTCTTTCTTTTGTTTTTGTCATTGCTGCGACTAATTTTGGCATGAACCTAACCATTTCTATCGCTGACTTGCCCTTTGACACATTCTCCAACCAAATCCGTTGTGGTTTTGATTCTCTTAAGATTGTCGAGATGTCTTCTATATCCGCTGCTATCTTGATCAAAAAGGCACTTTGGTTTATTCATATTTTATTTTTTTGAATTTTGACCATTTACACTTCTTATAAATATGGGTGTGTTTGGAGTTATATAAAAATGTATAAAATAAAATAAAATTATAAAAGTAAATATCTCGTAATTCGTGCAATGAGTGAATAATTTAAATTTTATTATCTCGTAATTCGTGTTTGTAGAGATTTTTAATATTTTATTTTATTTTATTTAACACCAAACGGAGCTTATATATCTCACGTGCTGTTAAAATAAATAGTTGCTTCTACTCTTTCACTTTAAGAGAGAGATAGAGAGAGAGTAAAAGGATATTTATTTTGTGAGTTCTAAGGGAAGAGGGGGGGCCTTGAAGAGGCAAGGTAACGCAGAGTCGCAAAATATAAATGAAAATAATATTTAATTATCAATTAGTTTTTCAGATTTTAGACCATTACAAATTAAAAGAAGACGTTTTTAAGCATATAAAATCTACCAACCAACTATTAAAAATAAAATAAAATAAATTAATTATTAAATACACTATTTTTAAAGTTTATATTAATATTATTTTAATATAAATTTATAAAACTCTATTGGATGAACAGCGAGAAAATAATTAATTATCTTAATTTTTTTAAACAATAATAAGAAATTAAAAGGGAAAAGGCATTGCGTCTATATAAAAAAGATATTATGTAATTATAAACAGCCAAAAATTAAATAAAAGAAAATTTAAATGATACTTAACAATAATTTATTAAGCGTACATAAAATAAGCATGTAAATATTTTAGAGTACATCAAATAAGTAATTATATTATTTTTTATTTTTTATTTTCTATTAAATAAAAATAGAATAACAATAAAAAATTCTTAAACTGATTTATAAAATTTAAAGATAATGGGCAAAAATGAAAGAAAAATAAAAATTTTAAAAGTGTAATTTGCTAGATTCCTAGAGAAAGGGCAAAAGTAAAGAAAATATGGTAGTTCTAAAGATACTTTAGAACTAAAAATTAAAATTAAATATATGTCTAACTAAAAGATAAAAATAAAATTTTCTTCTATATAATTTTCTCTTTATGCGAGAAAATATTTTATAATGGTAGCCCATTGCATCATAGTTTACTTAGGCAACATTAGCAAAAGATTAGCTTTTAATAACTCAATTATTTTGGCTTTTTTTATGAATTGATCAGTATGATTCTTTTATATTTTGAATTTTCTTTTAAGTCATGAAGGATAAAAATGTTGAATTGATAAAAAAAAAAAAAAAAAAAAAAACTAACTACTAAGAGCTCATTTGGTTACGTGGACATTTTTCTATTTATATTTAGGTATTTATATTTTTTAATTTTTATTTTTTTATTGTTATTTTTTATGAAATTGAAACTGAAATTTTATTTGAAAATGTAATTTTTTTTACAGTAATTAATTTTTATTTTAGTAGAATATTTAATTTTATTAATTTCTAAAAGATTAATTGAATTTAAGAAAATATATTTATTAATCAATTAAATTAGGGAAATTATTATAATCAAATAAAATTATTTTTTAAAAAATAATTTAATTAAATAAAATATAATGTAATTAAATTATAAAATAATTTAATTATATCATATAATAAAAATAATTTAATAAAATATATTTTGTATTAATTTAATTAGTTAAATTAAACTAATAATTAATTTAGTTAATTATTAATTTAATTGTGTTATT